>BLJB01000005.1:0-339080 GCA_013423325.1 Usnea hakonensis | reverse complement strand
GGGGGGGAGAAGCTTCGGGGGGGGGGAGAAAGAGCTTCGAGGGGGGAGAAGCTTAGGGGGGAGCTTCGAGAGCGAGTTTCGGGGGAGGGAAAGCTTCGGGGGGAGCTTCGGGGGGGGGAGAAAGAGCTTCGAGGGGGGAGAAGCTTCGGGGGGAGCTTCGGGGGGGAAAGAAAGAGCTTCGAGGGGGGAGAAGCTTCGGGGGGAGCTTTAGGGGGAAGCTTTAGGGGGGGAGCTTCGAGGGGGGAAAAAGAGCTTCGTAGGGAGAGAAAAAGCTTCGAGGATTTTAAAAAAAAAAAAAAAAAATTAAAAAAAAAAATTAAAAAAAAAAATTCAGGTTTGATTTTGTCACATACCCAGCCGTCGTCCACCCTATACCCTGCTCCGAAAAAAATTGAGGCTGAAACGTTCGTCTGGGGTGGCTTCCAAAAAGTGAGCTCTTCGAGGAATCAAGTAAGTCTACTTCAATTTCTCTGAGTCGGAGACAGTCTTAACCAGATTTTCACGGCAGCTGAAACGATGGATTGGGCAAGCCCCATGGTCTTGGCTTCTTATGTTTCTCACAGTAATAGTGACTCTATAGCAGACAGGTACATTAGGGCAAATTTATGTAGCTTCCGCCAGCTTTTCAGAATCCCTTATCATATTGGATGGGCCTTGATTCCCGACTATGTGTGTTGTGCCTTGTCTATTCACATTCTGAGTAGAATCATTCCCCTATAACGACAGACGTTCGTGTCATACTTACCCTCAAAGCATCCGGACAACGCACCGAGCAGGTTAGGTTATGATTTTCAACTGTTCTACGGAGGTCTACACGCAAAGTCCTACAACATGCCAAGAAATTGCATTTTTTTTTTGAAATCCGGAACTGGTCTATCTTTGCCTTCTCCCCAAATGTGGGGCCTCGGTTCGCAGCCTTCTCCCGGCCGCTGTCCTGCCACCTCCAGCAGTATTATTATAGGACGTGCCGGAGGATCTTGCATAATTAGTCAATCCTTCACAAACATCCCACTCCATATCCACTCGTTTCAAAAATTTGCCGCCATTTACTGCTACATACCATCCATTGACTTCCACATCAGGCACAGCCTCCCCCTTTCATGCAGTCGACTGAAGGATCCGCATGTTTTGCAGTGCTGGAAAAAGACGCTCTGCCGCCAAAGAGCGTTCTCATATGTGTCCCAAAGATGAAATAAAGGCAGGTCCGTACCATTGGATGACAAAACTCTCGCCGACCTTCTCCTGCCCTACATCTTCTTTTTCTATTAATTTTCCTTCATTCTTCACTCCACTGTCCTCGGAGATTACTGAACGACATACTGAACAGTCTTGTAACGTTGCGGGATCGGAATGCATCTTCTATATCTTCCATTGCTCATTTGCTTTGGGACTACCTGGGTTGTCATAGCAGTGTCAAATAATGGGATATGTTATGACATAGACGAAGTGCAAATCAGCAACGCAGTGTGCGATCCGGAAGCCGAGGTCAGTGTCTGCTGTGGGTCTGGCTTCACTTGTCTCAGTAATGGACTTTGCGAAGCCTATAATCACACAGAATCCTGGACGGGCTTCTGGACGGGCGGCTGCACGGACGTTACGTGGACTTCTTCGGCGTGTCCCAAGATATGCAATAACAATAAAGATAGGCAAGCAAATCTCCACAGCGTTGCACTTCCATTAATAGCAAAACATATGTGATATCGGTCATGAAATGACGACGCTGATTCTCATTCCTTTCATAGTATGCCGTGCTTCAAATACCTCCACATCTTGAACTCTTCTGACCCAATATGATAGGTCCTTCTGATGGCCCCGAAGTACTAGCTTGTGGAAATGGCGACTACTGCTGCCTTGGTTCCGATTCTTTTGGATGCTGCTCCACCCCGTCTCTTTTGTTTCCATTGGGCCCAGCAATTATACAAACATCCATTGGGTATGCTCCATCAAGCACCATTCCCCAGATAATCGCTTCTGTCTCTACAAGCTCTTCCGCGACTCCATCTTCTACAAGCTCATCCGCGTCTCCGTCTCGCACGAGCTCTACGTCGCACCCATCTTCCACAAGCTCTTCAACAAGCTGTTCCATACACCCGTCTTTAATATCCTCCGCGCCATCTACGGACTTGAATCCGTCCATCACAAGTGCTCTTAGCCCCTCTCCTAGTACACGCTCTAGCAACAAGCACGTCAACGTGGGAATAGGGGTAGGGATAAGTGCCGGAATACTAGCAAGCTTAGCCCTTCTCGCAGGCTTAGTCCATCTGATACGTCGTCGGTCGAAGATTGGCCGCAGTCGAGACGAGGTCTCAGCATATCTTGACAACAAGCAAGAATTGGATGCAACAGAGCAGGTTGCTCATCGAAGGGTCCAGGTCGAAAGGGAGACCAATGCGTTGGAAGTTTCGAGGCAGAGCCTTGTAGGGTTACAGCATCCACATGAACGTCCCGCGGTGGAAATGGACTAAAAAAATAATCCGGGGATTCTGTTTAAATATGAAAGCTAGCTGTTATAGTGTTAGGGACTAGGTGCGCTGGTGGTGAGCTGGCGCACTTAATAGTATGAAGGACGTATTGTGGCTACGGGGTTCATATAGGGCACAGGAGTGAATGGAGAAAGAAACCGGGTTAAGGGCACGGCCCCAATTAAGCCCAGATCACGTTGCACATGCACGATGACGGTTATCATGCAAACCTCCGGCATATAAAGTGGGGCGTTATGCAGTCTTTGGAGATATACCCGCCAGCCGCGTATAATCAAAGAGCAGAGATATCTCCTTTTGCGTCCTTCCTGTGAGGCTATATATGATCTTGACTACCGCAGAGTGCTCGTCTAAAATCTTCTCCCTTGAGCTCGTGGCGGTACTACTTGTGCATGAGATTTGCGTGCCCTCTATCCGCGGGTACTCTAATTCAGAAGAACGAGGAATATCTCACCTACATTCAGCGTTCAATGCTTGCATAGGTCCTGCCTCCTAGCTTCTCCATCGACTGATCGTGCCCCTTGGCAGGCCCCGACACAGGAGCGAATCTTGAGGAATCTTTCTCATACCAATCAGCTATGGCGGACAATGGCTTTGTGCCAGGGACTGTACACCTAGTTGACATAGAAGGTAACCTAAGGGCGAAGCATGCGTCCGGTGGTCAAAATAATATTGTCTTGATCCCAGCTCCATCCGACGACCCAGACGACCCTTTGAATTGGTCGGCTAAACGAAAAATAATATCGACAGCAAGTGTTTCCCTGTAAGTACAGCATCTGCCCATTCATCAGTCGCTAATGTTTCTTCAATAGATATACATTTTCTATTGGCACCGTTTCGGCAGCGACATATTCGATTTTGGACCCCATAGCACAAAGCTCCGGCTTGACACTGAACGACCTCAATGTAGGGACAGGTTACATGGTTGGCTCACGTTCTCACGCCTTTCTCCTTCGATGCTCAAAGTTCGTAGATCCTAATGTTTGGACTAGGCTGCTTATTCTGGCAGCCTCTGGCGCTCCAGTATGGGAAGCGGCCTGTGTATCTGATTACAACGCTGGCAACGACAGTGAGTCTACAGTCTACTTGACGTAGCTCATCCCCCTGTTATTGAAGCTTCAATCACAGGCGATTTTGATATGGGTGCCGTACACGAACACCAATGGGCAATGGATTGCCAGCAAACTGCTGCAGGGATTCTTTGGGGCTCCGCTTGAATCTTTGTGTGAGATATCATTGACAGACATCGTATGTCGCCCTTCAAACAAAGAAACAGTAGAACAGTGTCCCCTTTAGCTGGACGTGTTTCTGATTCTGCTGGCAGTATTTCACGCATGAACGTGGGGCCTATATAGCGCTTTATGGCTTCGTTCTCATTGGCAGTAATTTTCTCGCAAATGTGTTTGCGGGGTTCATCAATACCGGACAGGGATGGAAATGGGTTTTGGTGAGAGAATCCAGAGGAAAATTGTTCGATTGGAGCTAATTCTCCCAGTACTGGTGTGCGATACTCACTGGTCTTAGCTTCGTCTTGTTGTTCTTCTTCATGGAAGAAACAAACTATCACCGCGAGATAAATCTTGGCAACGAGGCGGAAAAGAACATAACCAACGAGCCAGACAGTCACAAAGTGGAAGTAAGAGACAATGCAATTGAAAAACACAGCATGGACAATGGACCTGCCCACACGGCAAGTACCAAATCTTTCTCCAACAAGTTGAAGATCTTTGACAAGCAGACCCTACGCTATCCCAATCGACTAAAAGACATGTTCCTTCGACCTCTCATCTTCCTCAGCTTCCCCGTCATATTCTACGCCGGCTTCTCCTACGGCTCCAGCCTAATATGGTTCAACGTCCTGAACGGCACAGCCTCCCTCATCCTTTCAGCACAACCATACAACTTCACATCCTCGACCGTCGGCCTCGCCTATCTCTCCCCCCTCATCGGAATAACCATCGGGTACCCTCCCTCCCATCCCCACCCCACCCCCTCCCACAAACCCTAATCTTCCCACTAAACACCCTCACACAGATCCCTCTACACAGGCAGCGTCGGCGACCGGCTCGTCCTCCACCTAGCGCGGCGAAACCACGGCATCATGCACTCCGAACACCGTCTCTGGCTCTTCGCCCTCTCCGCCCTCCTCGTCCCCGGCGGTCTCATACTGTGGGGCGTGGGTGCCGCGCACGGCGTGCAGTGGTTCGGCCTGATATTCGCCATGGGCGTCATCGGTTTCACCAACATGGTCGGGCTGCAGTTGTCCGTCAGCTACTGCATTGATTCGTACAGGGAGTTGAGCGGCGAGGCGGTGGTGACGGTGATTGTGATTCGCAATGTTATGAGTTTTGCAATGGGGTATGGGTGAGTTCTGGGACCAAAACCCCCCCGAAAAGCCTGTAACCCATGTCTTCTTCCCCCCGGTGGACCAAAAGAACAACCGACCTCTAACACTCTCCTTCTCCCAGCATAACCCCCTGGGTCACGCGCATGGGTCTCCAAAACGCCTTCATCGTCGCCGCCTTCGCGGGTCTAGCACAGGTCCTGACCGTACTTGTATTCATCATTTATGGCCACTCTATGAGACGGGCGAGTGTGGGGAGATATCAGCATTATAAAGAGGAGATGGTGGCGGCGGGGTTGGTGCATTGAAGCGCTGTGAAATGGAAAAGGCTACGGACGATGCACTCAGTGGGTGGAGGAATTCGCTGTGGTTGGCTAAGAGGGGGTGGGGGAGGGGAGGGGAGGGTAGATTGTGGCTGGTATTTTCTTTGCTAGGGGAAAGTAGGGGGGAAGGGGAGGGATTAGGTAGAGTAGTTACGGGGTACCGAGTACTGAAAAAGATTGGCATTACACCCATCAGTCTATACAATTGTATCAAGGAAAACGAAAATGATTGACGGACAACGCAGCTATATCAGCGATGCAAAAAAACCAAAATACATGAAGAAAAGAAGAAAAGTAAATCCCAACAAACATAGAACATCCTATCCCCCCCAAATTTCCACGCTCTAATAAATACCAAGAAAGTAAAAAAAAAAAAAAAAAAAAAAAAAAAAAAAAAAAAAAAAAAAATGAATATCAGATTCAAGAAATCCTAGTAAAGGGCGTCGCTTCATCCTCTGTTCTCCAGTCATGTGCTTATACGGAGAGATTTGTAGATGTATGCACTCAGCAAGTGGCCTCGCCCGTGGTATTGAAGTACATTTCAATCTTGGAAATCAAGAGGATGTTATCCGCCGTGGGAGGGCCAGCGGACCATTCTGGATCGCCGGAGCTATGAGGTCGATGGCATTAGCTCAAGAGTCTAAGTGATAGGGGAAATTTTTGAAAGCAGACTCGCGAAGATAAGAATCAAGGGTCCCTTACCTCCAATTATTCCACAGCCACTTCCCCTCCTCAGTCGGCACATTCTCCGAGAAACTCGCCTGCAACGCTCCATCGAGATAGAAATCGGTCCGACCGGGCAGCCAATCGAGACGATACTCGTGAAACCCAGTCGTCAGATCCGAAGTCAAGGGGAGATTCGTCGTCGACGGGGCAGCGGCGGAATTGGCCTTTTGGTTGGTGTAGTGGACGCCTTTGAAGGCACCTCCGGTCAGGACTTCGATGTCTGCTTCTTGGTTGTCGTTTTTGTAGAAGAAGGGGCTGGATACTGTTCCGGCGACGGTGCTGACTTGCGTTGTTGTGCGGACGCTGGCGTAGAGGATGTTTTCGATGGAGGTGTAGACTTCGGCGCCGAGGATGGGGGAGGCGGTTTGGCCGCCTGGGACTTTGAGTTGCAGGGTGCCGTCTTGGACGTTTACGTTTGCCTTAGTGTAGAGTTGTGTGTCGGGGGTGGAGTTGATGGGATCGGTGCTGATGCTCAGAGTGCTGGGGAGGGTGGTGGTAGCGGAGAAGTCGATGGTTAAGGACTGGGTGAAGCTCTCGGAGCCGTCGACCACCCAAACGCAGCCTTCTTTCGTTGGTGGGGTACCTGCCGAGCCGGTCGATGGGGGTGAACTCGATGGTTGAGATGGAGAAGATGTTGGCGGCTGGGCAGATGTAGATGAGCTGCAGGTTCCGAAGGGGGATTGGCAGCCTGTGCCACAGTAGGCGTCTGTCTTTCCACAGTATCCGGCCGCCGAGCAGCAAGGACCTCCGTACGAATTGCTTGGGTCGCAGGTATACCCATTGCTGCCTCCACAGGTATTATCTGGTGTCACAGTACGCTTGTGCTTGCCGACATCATCGTGATGGGCAAAACTTCTTGCTGCCACCGCCGATATGAGGAGGAAGAGTGTGCTGGATATATACATAGTGAAAGTGCTTATGGGAAATTGTGAGAGGTGACTGTTGCTTCAGCCAAAAATGCAGCGAGACATACTCCCTTTATAGTTGAGAACAAAGGCTTGAAACAAGACGCAGGAGCAGACATGATTATTTTTGTTCAGACACATTGCAGAGTGCACAAGGCGTGGGCACGAGGATTCCAAAGGAGCTTCTCTACTCTATGGTCCACGAATAACAAGGCATATCTCGTTCAGGCAGAGTGCATAAGGCTTGGGCAGTCTGGTGTAGATGAGGATTGAAAAGGAGACTTTCGGCCGTCAGGATCAATGAAACATAGGACGGATATTGTTCGGGCTCAGTGCAGAGCGCACGAGGTATGGACGGTCTGACTCATATGAAGATGGCAGAAGGTGGTGTCTACCCCATGGATCAATGGAGCATACAGCCTAAAGTGTCTTTTCTTGGAAGCAGAAACGCTTCAGGATTGTAGTCGGATGGTTCGATGCATTGTTCCGGGATCCGCGCATGTCCTTTGTAGTGTCACCGTCCGCGAGATTAATTATGCTGTCTAAAGTTGCTTTTTTGCCCCCAAAGGTGCCATTGTTCACCAACAACACTTCCTTTGTAATCCGTGCGGCTTTCATGTCTTTGCCCACTAAACGTTCCAGAAATAGAGGATAATAGACTTGTGAGAATCTCAATGCAAAGAATTCCATGTCTTTTTCCTTTCAATATCTAAAATGGGGATTGGAAGACTTGATAGACCGAATTTGGTACCAGGCAGAGTTCAGGATCTCGGCCATGAATCAGTACGTAATATTGGGACACGGATTGCAGGAATTCAGAGGCGCAATAATCACGCGCAGTCACAAAACAAGATCCGAACAGTCTGTAGTACTGGTATTGACTCTCGGGTGTGCTTGCCCGGCTTCAGCAGGTCCGATGAACGCAGGGTCGACGGGGATTATGGTTTCATCAAGTACTTGATGATATCTCCGTATTGTGCGTTGTCTACTGAAGCAACACATTTTATTGTGTAGACGACGCATTTTCCAAAGGAGAGAATTGGTTGGAGGGTTTAAAGCTGGGATGGATGACGGAGGAGGCGAAGGCACCAACATGTTCCTGGCAATTATTATTATTAAGTATTATTGTTTGGAGATATGTTGTACGTACAACGTAAGCAGCCTGAAACGGCTCCTTTATTAATAAGCTAAGGTAGGTAAGGTAGGTACCTTACCTTAAGGTACCCTACTTTAAGGTGAGCGTGGTAAGGTACCTACTTTAGGTGGCACGGGTATGTTGTACCCGCTATTAGCTCTTCTGTAGCCAAGGACTTGATTTTCTGGGCACACCCTCACACCCTCACCCCCTACCTCACATGATACATCTTCATTATCAGTCCCACTCTCAATTTCCACCGTTTACCCTTGTTACAACAATACAACATGGTCTGTGCCGTCTTCACGGCCGCTAGAGCTTGTACGAGAGAGCATACCAAAAAACGGGTGCGCGTAACAGGATCTATCCCCCCTTTTATGGCAAACAGCTCGCAATGCAGTCGTCTTTTGAATCCTCCTGGTCATATGTCGAGAAGCGGGACTGCAGCTCTCTCAGGATGATCTCCTACATCGAAATTCTGTAGGCTTTCCCGGAAAGTGTGGCCCACGGAAGCTCGTCCGCCCCGCAATAGTATCGGAACGGATTCCACCAGCGCAGTGGTTCAACGCGTATTGTTGCCTGAATAGGTCTTCACATGTCGCCCTTACCAATACAAGTTTCAAATCGATATCGGAGTAATCGCCCGGCAATGTTCGGGATTTGGGCCGTAGTTGGCAAAGGAATGCATTGCTGTTTGATCATCTCCGGCTCTTGCGCCGACAGTCATGTCGTCTTGAAGTTGCAGCTTGGTAGCTTCGTACTTTCCGCCTTTAGCGGGATGCCCGTCTGTTTGGAAAAGGATTGGTCGAAAGTCGACCCCGCGTGACGAGGCTGCAGCATGCATTAGTGTGGTGGGGCAAAATGCAGCTGAAGTGGGGCTCGATCAACTGCCTCAAACAAGGCCTCCGTGCTTGACCTTGTCAGACTCAGCTATCTCGTAACAATTCCTACTGTACCCTGCAGAGTCAAGGTCATATTAAAGTGACTCGCCTAAGTGAATAAATTCGAACCTTGCCAAGATGAATCAGTAAGCTGGCTCTTCTTTGCTATCGCAAGGCTTGAGCGACCATGTCTGGATATCTTCGGTCATGCTATCGGGCTTACAAACTGTCCAAGATGCATTTTCGTGCAAGCTAATGCGACATCCCTTACAGAGATTTATGGGGCCAGGCCGTTGCTAAGCTCAAAGACAAAGACAGATGCCATGCCCTTCACGTTACCGTTGACTTGGAACAACTGCGCGCTGCTGTTGAAGAAAGACAACGTGAGTGTGTCGAGAAACAGTGGTCTGTAAGCAGTATGTGAAAATGAGCCCCAAAGTCTCTTTTCAAATTCAATTGTTTCAAGGAGAATGCTAAGACCAAGTCTTGTTCAGGGATCGGAGATAACAAAGCGAAAATTGTACTACGGGATGTCTTTGCCAAAATTGCTGTCTGGGTTCAGACATTCGTAGAAGTTGGTGATATCGCCGTTCAATATGATCCAGGTCATGCCGCGTTACCGTGGGCTCTCGTCAGGTTTCTTTTAAAGGTTCTCGCTCAAGAGCACGACGTCAGCCTATAGAACAACAGCTGATGGTCGCAGGTATCCATCAAAGATGTTCAACAGTACGCCGTGATCGCCGAGGGGCTCGAATCTGTCGCGAGAATCATCACCCAGTACCAGGTAGTGGAGAAGCTATATCTGCAGCGTCCCAGTGAAGGAGCTACCGGGCTCAAAGACTGCATTGTAGACCTTTACGTTCTGGTCCTACGGTTTCTCATTAGAGCCCAGGAATTTTATTTGAACAACACGGTAGAGCGGGCTTTCAAGAGCATGTTTGATTTCCGAAATCAATTTCAAAGAGGCTTGGATGACATTGAAAAGCAGCTGCTGCAAGCCAAGAAGTATGCAGACTTGGTGGATACACGCCAGCGGCAGAAGCTCGAAGAGGGTCTCGAAAACTTGACATTGGAAGAGAGGGCCAATTCTGACCGTTTGCATCAAATTTTAGAAGACTTACAACAGCCCATCAGTCGAATGGAGGGCCAATTGGAGTATGTTCACGACAGTCTGAACAACGCTCATCGTCAAGAAATACTTCAATGGCTTTCATCGATTCCGTACTTGCAGCATCACGTCCAGAGCAAGATGGGTGTTCTAGAGGGAACTGGTTCCTGGTTTCTTAATGATGATCGCCTAGTCCAGTGGCGTAGCTCCAGCTTATCTTCGATCCTTTGGCTACGAGGTATCGCTGGGAGTGGGAAGAGTAAACTCATGTGAGTGATACCTTGCTCCTATGATGAACTTGATGCAGGGGAGATGGCCTCTACGATCGAAATAGCGGTAAACCCTAGTATGTGTGTTCTTTCAGAAGATGGCTAACACATTGTATTTCCAAAGATCAACATTTATTGAGCAGCAAATAGATGAGTTTGGAGACGGCAAGAATCCCATGCCGTGCTATTTCTACTGCGCACGAAATATTACTGAGCCAGAACGTGCCAAACCCGCAGAAATCCTTCGTAGCTTGGTCCGACAACTGTCTTGTCTACCAAACGGCGTGATCTTGAACCCAGTCCGAACGATGTACGAACAAAGAAAGAGAGATGGTTTCGCTGCAAGCGCTCTCAGCATGACAGAAAGCACTGCTTTGATCATTGAACTAAGTCCTTTGCATCAGCTAACGACCATCGTCATTGACGCTCTTGACGAATGTGATTTTGCGTTGCGAGACGAGTTGTTCGACGCCTTGACCGAAATCCTACAGAGGTCAAACGGGTTGGTCAAGATCCTAGTCTCGAGCCGAAATGAAAGGGACATTAGCTGCGAGTTGTCTGGCTGTCTCAATATTGAGATCGAGGCCAAAAACAATCAAGCGGATATCATTCAATTTGTGAACCATGAAGTCGACCACTTGATCCGGAAGAAAAGACTTCTGTATGGAAACGTCCCAGAGGACCTGTGCCAAAAGATCAAGCAAGTGCTATGCGAGAAGGCAAGCGGAATGTGGGTCTCTCTGCTATATTACCACTGAGTCATCCACCCCACATCTTTTGGATCTTACTGTGTTTTTCTGGCTTTTCAATTGGTTCCCCTTAATCCGTCGATGTATGGTACTTCTTCACCCTGCTATTGAGCTTATTTGCACCTGAGTAGTGGAGCCATTCTCAAGAATTTCAGGGACATGTGTCATCTCAAATCCATCAGTGTCGTGCTACGTCAATACATTCAGAAGCTTACTTTTGTGTTAAGGTTTCGATGGGTTAGTTTACAATTACAATTTCTTCGAACTCTTAAAAGAGCGGAAACAATTTGGAAGCGGCTAGGGGAGCTACCTACAGATCTCTCGAAGATCTATCACGATATCTACAGAGTAAAGATTGAAGAGGTAGAAGAGCAGGGCTCAATCGCCAAGAATGCGTTCAATCTACTGTTGTCCTTACAGACGCCCCTCAAGCACGAAGAGTTCTTACAAGCTCTGTATTTTTGTGGCGACGATAAGACCGATGTGTCCGCCGAGGACCTACTCGACTTTGGCTGTAATTTTCTCGTCCTTGACGCCGAGCTGGATGTCTTTCGCTTCGCTCATCTTTCGGTACGGGAATATCTGGATACAAGATCAGAGTATGGTCCGGAATGCAGCCATGCTCTCGCTGCGCAGTTTTGTTTGAGATATCTTTGCACTAGCAATCCCAGCGGCCCATTCTTGATACCGAGAGACCCTTCGCCTGATGACGGCGCGATGCTCGGGTTCGATGATCGCGTCATGAGCTGCGAGATAGGCTTTTCTCGATCTGAATTCGACGAAGGTTGGGATTATCACCAATTCAGTGGCTATCCTTTCCTTGATCTCGTTCAAGAATACGCGTGCGCGTACTGGGCGTACCATCTAGCAGGGTCTCGGCACCTCCGCTTGCTCCATCCATTAAAGGACATGCTCCGAGACTTTTTTGTAGATACGTCTCAAGAAGTCTCTCCTTGGTTTATGTATTGGAATAGACTGGCAATTTATGTGAAGAATTGTTTCCTAGCCCCTCGTAATGGGGCGTGGTGGACAGATGATTGCAGGGTTATGGACAGTTTCGAATTCTATGACATGATACACATACCAGCCGACTACCTGTTTGCAGCAAGTATCTTGGGTTTCTGCGATCTACTGGAAGTTCGTCTTCGGTCAAAGCCCGACCCATTGTCCGTAAGATCTTTATACAAAGAGCATAATGCGCTTCAGCTTGCATGCAGATACGGACATCGGGACGTTGCCAGGTTCCTTCTAGACCGAGGTTGGGGGTTGCATGTGGAAAACAACTATTCATTGCTGAGTCTCGCGTCCACTGATTCGCACTTTGAGACAGTAAAGCTTCTGCTGAGCCGGGGTGCAGACCCAAATGGAGAAGACAAACCTAGATCTCTCGCTAAGCGGTTCCCAATAATCGGAGCGATAGATTCTGGTTCTTTAAAAGTAGTCAAACTTCTATTGGACTATGGAGCTAGTGCTGATGTTGAAGACTTTGGACAGAAGGCTTTCCACATAGCTGCTATCGATGGTAAACAAGACATTGCCGACCTATTGCTCGCCACGAGTACGGATGCAGATAAACTTCCAAGATCTTTCTGCCGACAAGTGTTCCTGCTCCACAAGGCTACAAGAAATGGAGATGAGGATCTGCTGAACACGACTTTAGAAAACTGGCCTCAAGGTGCACAAGGAAAAAGATATCTAGATTACGCGTTGTGGGACGTGTTGTTCCGCCGTGTGTGGTTCATAGAACGCCTGAAGTTTGTTAGGTTTTTGAAGCAGCGCAAGCCAACTGTAGTCAACGAGACGTGCTTGAAAACTTTGCTTGCTAAGGGAGCTGATGCTAATTGTAGCTTTGTCAACAAGTCTGTGGTTTCTTTGATACATGAGTGGGGATTAGTTGAGGGAGGAGGTTTCACTGGGCCAACGAGGCTGTCGGCAGGCCCATTCTCCATATTGCAGCTGCTCGTAGAGCACGGCGCTGATCTAGGGGATTATAAATTTGAGTTGAAACCCAAGGAAGGTTCGGATTGAGATGCTTATCCCATCCATTGTTCATGCACATGCTGCAGGTTCTCAAAGAACTGAAATTGACAACTAGGCGCTACTGTCATTACGGATCAAATTTAAACTTTGTGAAGCTCGATAATGAATAAATACCAATGATAGCGGACACGATGAATGATTCACGGCCACTCTATCTGAAAGTCCTACAACCTGGAGATACTGCAATGGAAATGTGACGGCTGTCATGAGACCCTCCTATACAAATCGTGATCTCAATAGCAAAGAGAACGAAACACTCCACGCATTTGATCGCCGAGTCCTATGTCTTGTGCAGCGAAAGACCTGGATCATGCTCCTCAATACCCACAACATATTCCGTGCATGGGCTTCAAATATATCTCGCCTCCATGCATGACTGTTGCTACTTTACTTTCTAGTACCTGTAGTAGCGTGAATTTACAGCCTCTTGCTACTTGTTGCATGATACTGTGGTATGGGAAAGAATCGCCGACTCGTTGGAGCGGATATCAACTTACTGGTTGAGATTCTGCTATGCATTATCTATCTAATGGCCATTGAAGGTTCTCGATTTCCCTCTGGCCAACCGCAACAACTTCTTTTACACTGCCGGAAGGGCAACGAGTATGGAAATGAGGGGCTCGATCATCACAGAGACCCATGCGCCAATCAGATTGTCATCTACCACATTCTGGCTATCACGTATAGAGGTCCTTGACTAACTCATCAATTCGCCACTGTCCAATAAAGCAAGCAATGTTTTGGCAAAGGGATACTGGCTTAGCTTGCATCTTCGCGAATTCTCCGTACATGCTTCCAGATAATATGGCGATGTCTGATAGAA
This sequence comes from Usnea hakonensis, assembly GCA_013423325.1. Lineage (NCBI taxonomy): Eukaryota > Fungi > Ascomycota > Lecanoromycetes > Lecanorales > Parmeliaceae > Usnea > Usnea hakonensis. The sequence continues at coordinate 325,297 of BLJB01000005.1, read as the reverse complement.
AGCAGATGTAGACCTCAGCTTGTTCCTCTATCTGTATCTCCGTTAAATCAGGGTCAACTTTTCAATCTATCTATACAGCTTTGTGTCAGGCGAGAGTCAGGCTTTTGCACACGCTAAGTCGCACCGGAGTAATCTCCGTCCTCGGGTCATCAAATTTTCCGAATTCACTCATCCCGTCCTATGAAACCAAAAATTCTCAAACACCCCACGCTACTCCCTGCACAGATCAGCGGAATGCCCACAGAGAAATGTTTTCATCTGGCACGAGCAGAAAAAAGGACCACAGCATACAGTCTGCCCACCACATCCATTATCCGTTTTGGTTCGGAGGCTCAGCATCATGCTTCGCCGCGGCGGTGACGCATCCTTTGGACCTTGGTACGGTGTGAGAAGATGACAGAGTGATTGAAAGCTGATCGAGTCAATAGTAAAGGTAACATGGTCAACCTCTGAAAGTTCTAAAGCTTGAGCTTACACCAAGCAGGTCCGCCTTCAAACACGCACCCCAGATGGCCCCAAGGGCATGCTCGGCACATTCGTGCACATCCTCAAGACCGATAGCATCCTTGGCCTCTATCGCGGCGTACGTCTCCCATCCCATTCGCCCAACCTCTCCACACCTCCAACCATCTAGCACACAACCCATGCTAAAACCCCACCCCCAGCTCTCCGCCTCCCTCCTGCGCCAACTCACCTACTCCACCACCCGCTTCGGCATCTACTCGGAACTAAAAGAGACCTTCACAACCGCGCGCTCCACCCCGACCCTCCCCTCCCTCATCGCCATGGCCAGCGCCTCCGGCTTCCTCGGCGGCCTCGCCGGCAACCCCGCCGACGTCCTAAACGTCCGGATGCAACACGACGCCGCCCTCCCCCCTTCCAAACGGCGCAACTACAAGAACGCCATCGACGGCCTCATCCGCATGACCAGGGAAGAAGGCTGGCGCAGCTTGTGGCGCGGCGTGTGGCCCAACAGCTTGCGGGCCGTGCTCATGACGGCGAGCCAGCTCGCGAGCTACGATACGTTCAAGCGCGTGCTGTTGGCGCGGACGCCGCTGGAGGATGATCTGTCGACGCATTTCATCGCGAGTCTGTTGGCGGGGTTTGTGGCGACGACGGTGTGCAGTCCTGCGGATGTGATCAAGACGCGGGTCATGAGCGCCAAGGAGGCGGAGGGCGTGCTCAAGTTGTTGAGTAAGACGGTGAAGAGCGAGGGGGTGGGGTGGATGTTTCGAGGGTGGGTGCCGAGTTTTGTGCGGTTGGGGCCGCATACGGTGGCGACGTTTTTGTTTCTGGAACAGCATAAAAAGGTGTATCGGTTTTTGAAGGGGGTGGATGAGTGAGAAGTGAGGGGGTCTCGGGCAGCGTGTACATACCATTCTCTCCCCTGATTGGCGAGCAAGGCGTCGGTGGCAATGAGCACATAGAACTCTGGGAGGATTCAGGATAGACTGGGGATTGGATACCATTGTCGTTTATAGAATACTTGTATCATACACTCCATTACTCCCCCATTATATCTCTCTCATATCTCCAAATCCACACAACCCGCCACTCCGCTCCATCGCATCCATCCATCCATTCCTACATCTCACTCCTTTCCCTAGTTATCACAACTCCATTCGAAATCACTCGTTCCTGTGTATGTATGTATGTATCGAAGGAGAGAGAGGGAGCGCAAAGCACCACGAAGCCGCGAGACGATTCCAACCATCGATCTAGCTACTTCGCTGCTTCTGTTCTGTATAAGGTAAGTATTCTGTGTATTCTTTCGGGGAATCCATTGTATATGTTTTTCTTTTCCGCTTTTTTTTTGGGGTGTGTGTAGTGGGACCTTTTCAGATGATCGGGAGGGATTTTGATGCTAGGGCTTATGGAATGGGTGGCTGTGAAGTGTGCTTGTGTTTGTGGGCATGTGTGTATGTAGATGCGCTTCCTCGTCCTGTCCCTGCTCGTCGGCCTCATCATGCTCGTCGTGCTCCAAATAATCACGTATCAATAATACTCATGTATTAATACTAAAGTCGGTCATATGTACAGGTTTGTATCTCGGAATTGGAATATACACAGTGTATAAGGGAGTGACAAAGAAATAAAGCATTCTGCACATCCATCCTTCTCTTTGAAAAAATTTCCCCTATCCAATATCCTTTTGCGTTTAGCGCTTGTGGGGATCCAAAATTGAAGTGTGGGAGGGAGGTGCTGTTAGAATGTAAAGAGTGTAGATGTAGATGTAGATGTAGATGTAGATCTATACACAGGGAGCGTTGAAAGCTTGCAGAATGCCGAAAGGTGTCGCATTCCTGGGTAAGGTAGGCATCGCAAGAGAGAGAGAGAGAGAGAGAGAGAGAGAGAGAGAGAGAGAGCGCCCTCGCAACCACTCCAGCTCAAAGACGAGGTTTCGTCTTTGAAGGTCCTTCTCCAGCCATTAGCACCTATTATTACTCAAGCTCCCATGACTCATAAGCTGCACGACACAAGCAAGAAGAACTCACTTATCCTCAAAGGCGCCGGAACATCTTCTCTCCCACCATATGCAAACAGCCAAAACGGCGTCGGAAGTTCTCTCTCCTCCCTATCCTCAGGATGACTCGGTACGTAAGAGATTTCGATACTCCCGCTCTCCATGCTGCTGTCGCCCGAATTCCTTCTCTTGGGGGGCGGAGCGAGCAGTGGGAGCGCTTTGCGGGTGTTGGGAGATCGAGGGTGTGGTGTGGAGAGGAGGGGGGCTGGTGAGGCAGGCTGGAAGACTGGTTGAGGGACTGGTGGAGTAGGCGCGGGGAGGATCTCGTTCGCTGGTAGTTCGACTGGGCTTATTTTGTGCTTGTGAGATTCAGGAGTGGGTAGCTCTGGCAGCGGCGTCTCGACTTCGTGTACATCTGTTGTGTTTGCAAGACGCTCATATCTGGGAGTCATTTGAGTTCCAGCATTTTCTTTCATGAAGTAAAAGCCATGAGACGGCGAACGTTGCTGCTCCGCTCTCCCTACCCCGTGAAGTTCGGGGCTGTGATCGGCAAGGATTTCGGCGAGCGTTCTGATTTCTCCGTCAAGCTGGACTCTGATGGATTGCGCCGAGCTGTGAGGAATCTCGCGGTAGCTGGCTTTCTCGACTATGTTGCGACGAAGAATCAGTGGCAAATCGAGTAAGTTGCATGGTGGACTTACGATCGATGTCTTCGACCCTCTCCAAAGTACAAAGTCCGGGGGTAGGGTAGAAGACGACAGCAGTCTTTTCGCTATTCGACTCAAGAGCGGTCTCTGATTTAGGAGGGGACTTTCGTAGGCTTCTCAACCAACAGATAGGACAGTAACGGTGCCAGGATGGTGGGATTCGCGTAGCAAGATTGTCGACCATGGAAAATATCTTAGCATGTAGCGAGGAGCAGGTTGCAGTCAGAGAGGCGAGAGACGCAGAAAATTTGGACCTGAAGTAGGCATGAGAAGGTGATTCTGGGCTGAATACTGGAGAGAAAGACATCCTGTATCTGTGAACCCTAGCACTGCGCTGCGGTGAAAAGTTTTGGTGGGAATTCGAAGACGGCCGGAATGGACGAAAGCCATAGCCGTGTTGGAAATGACACCCCTGGACATTGAAGGATATTTTCCCGACTTGGTCGGCGAGGGTGCCATGATGGAGGGTGTCCAAGAAAGGAGAAACGGTCTGGCGGAAATCGATGAAGCACGCCAGTATAACCCCGCCTCACTTTCCTGGGCTTCTGCTTATCACATGCACCAGATAAGGCGCAAAACGCTCAACAAAATTAGCCAAGGAGTAGGAAGATCGGCATAGCTACATCCAATGAAGGCCAGGAGAAGGTGGCTGACCTTGCTGAAGCACGGCCAGACGGCCCTTTTCAGCGCTTGGGCCAGGCGCTACGGGAGACATTCTGGGAATAGTACGGAGAACATTTGCTCCTACTACCTTCACAAAACATCAGCCAAGTCTGAGACATACGCCATTGTCGGGACTTTTGTGCTAGAATTTTCTAAGTAATGTGTAAAACCTCAAGCCAGCAACGCTCGTGGTGACTTCCAAACAAAGTGTGTTGGCATCGGAGTAAAGAATCAGGCAATGAACATCTGACAAACGTTTCGGGAAGCTGCATGATAGTTAACAATCACCCAAGCTGCGCTGGCTTCGGCGGGTGTAAGAAAGGCAATAGAGCTAACCACACACGGATGCAAACCCCGCAGCATCATTTAGGTACCGAAATTAAGATAACGAAGAGCCTTGACGAAACACCCTGGATATTATGAAAATTCCCAGGCGGAGTATGATACCCAAAGGACGAGGGATCTTGAGCTTCATAAATTCAATGAATGGTCTCCACATAGGCCTTTTTACCCCCAATCCAAGTGTCTAACTCGACTATTGCTCTGGTCATCGGTCTTCATAAGCTAAAATAGCGCTACTGCACAGTTTGTTCGATAAGATGCTTCCCCTAAAAGATACGAGCCACTAGGTTAGGCTGGCCATCCGCTGTTGCATGAGCTGGACATTGACCAGGTGTCAATCCAGCCTAGATCAGCACTGAACCTTGTCATTTCTTTCCTAGCGCCTAAAGAAAATACCTTTCTTCTGAACAAGCAACAATCTGATTGGCGAAGATGACTATGCGCATCCGAAATAAAGCTGGTGAGGCGTCAACGGAAACTCCTGCTGATGCATGCTCATACCTTACATCCGACGATGCGTACCGCTGCGTGGCTCGGAAGCTCCTTAGCCATCCGTATCGTAAGCTTTATCTTAGGATAGGTAGTTGTATGAGCATGGGACCTCGTTTCCGAAAAGTGTTATTGCATGCTTCGTTGGCGCTAAAGCACGATGACACCCATAATGCCCCTCTTCTTTCTTTTAAGATGCAGCATCGATGCAGCATCTTTTTCTGGAGTCTTGCTTATATATAGCTATCCCCCTTGCTTCGAGTTTAGTCTTGTAAAAATAAATAGCGTTAATAGTGGCACTTGAAGTATTTCTATTCTTCACTTTGGATCAGTTATTTTTCATAACTCGATCTGCCTAAATATCAACGCCGATAGCGGCCGGAATCCGGACCTCCCCTTACCCACCTGTGCCATCTTTGTTCAACACTTGCAGCAGTCATGTGTTATCAATGGGAAGACTATATCGAGGCGTGTCAGAACTGTTCATGCCATGACTTCCACCAAGTGCTCAGGGCCTTCTGCTACACAGAGCCTACCGGACCGACTCACCAAACGATCCCCCAACCAGCTCGACGTCCCTTGAGTGCAGACCACCCACAGTCCTCGAAGTATGATTCTCGTCAAAACATAAATAAAAATATGAGGGTCCAGAATCGCGGAGCTCAAAGTGGACAGCCCGCTGAACAGGAAGACCCACCTTCTTCTTCCTCGCTCAATTCTCGCACAGACTGGGCACGGACGTGCCGTCCAAAACGAAACCACCAAGACTCACCGTCTTCCTCAAGGCGTCACGCTCGTGCAGACCCGAGAGACGATCAAGAACACCAAGGGTCGAGCCGAAAGTTCCCTCAGAAAAATTCCCGCGCTGAAGAGACGGGATGCTTGACAGCGGGAATGAACAAGTTACCCTCTCCAAGCTGGGAGAAGGAACAGATACTTCTCCCCCTCGTCCAAGAGCAACTGCGGAATGAGGAGTTCTCGAAAATCCAAGAGCAGAGACAGGCTGAGATCTGGGCTCCATATGAGAGGGAGAGACAGGCACTGGTGGCTTCCAGTATCCCCGAAATGGAAGAAACGTGGACACCGGACTTTGAGGAAGAGGAAATTTTGGAGAGGGAGATAAATTTAGAAGAAGAGATTTGGGCCCGCTCTATCCATGACGGAGGAGTTTGGATGCGTAGTATCTTGGGCGAAGATGGTACTCTGTCTCAAGGACTTTCTGCAGAAGAAGCGGAGATTTGGACGCGGGAAGATGGCGGGATGTTGAGCTCACCCAGATTAAAAAAGATTTTGAGTATTCAAACTTTACAGGCGTCATCGGAGGACGAGCGGCTTGAGACATCGGACGAAAATGTCAGAGCATACAATCAGGGACCCTTTAATTCTATTTCGAAAAGAGAAGAAAGGGATGAGGTTACACCGAGCTTTAGCGAGGGTGACACAAGCGCGGATTATCCGCCTTAGCTTCTTCTCAAGCGCAGCGATGACAGGGTTCTTTTTTGGTTCAAGGGGGTCTTGGCACCTATATAAAGTCATTGGGTTATTGAATCGCTCTGTTTTGCATCTATCATAGATATACCTTCAGCCTGAAAGATAAATTACATTTTTGTCCTGAAATCTGGAAAGTGGCCTCGCGTCTGAACTAGCATCATCAGATCCAGCAACAGACACATACGTAGAATGTTGTCAAATTCTTTGCCTAGCAGGAACGTATGCTATCAAAAAACTTATCTCGTTCAGCATAACATGTAAAGAGCTGAATTCATCTCATCTGTTAATCAGTCCGCAAGCATAGCTGTGTCTTCTGGTTTGAGTTGCACCCACGCAGTCTAGCAAATTAGCGACCAATCCATAGGTTGCGGAAGGTTGAGGATAGTCTCGGCATCATCAGAATAACTTTTAGTGTCCTTATCCAGCGAGACAGCAGACCACCACAAGCAGTGGCTCCTCAGACCCAGACACGTATTATGTCTAGCAAAGCAGGATCCTAATCCAATACATGGTGTGAATGCACGAACCCAATACCAGCTTAGGAGAGATATGCAAGCCATTCAATGACCTCTGGCAGACCTTGATATGTGAGCAGGAGACACATCAGCATCGAAATTCTAGCTAAACAATATCTTATCCCCAACACACTACACCTCCAAAATCATATCCCAACAAACCTCCTGGATCCAGACGCCGAGATCGAAGCAGCCGCGAACCGCTCAGACAAGTGCCGTTGCACAGAGCTTTGGCGGACCTCACGGAAAGGCTCTCATGGTCATGATCGAATAGAGAATCTCGGGCTCAGACTTCTGACAAATATAGAGGTACAGCGCCACTGGTAAAAGAAACTAGCGATGGGGAAGGATTCGACTTGGTGGTGGTGGTGGTGGTGGTGGTCAATGCTCTGCTCGAGCTGAAGACCAGGCCAGGGATTTGGGGTCTCCGGATATAGCTCTGTGAACTGGGTATCATTCTGCCAAGATGAAAAAAAAATCGATGTGTAGATCCACGTATGCCGATTTACCAGGCAGTATCTACCTTATTGTAGCTAGGTACGGGATCCTACAGACCTCTTCAAAAGAACCGTTACCTGAACAATGACCAACGTAGCAGATATATTCTCGCCATGTATTCTGCTACCTCAACACCCACTATCTACACCACATCTGCCATCCGCAATCTTGCCCATCCCTAACTCTCACCTCCTCATGACCCCGTCCCGAGCAACGTCTCAATACTCGGCAACCGCAAGACCGGACCATCCAGCTCGCCAGAGCTTCCTTCCACAATGGCCACCGACTGTACCGGCTTCATATGACTGGTATCATTCATCCAGTCCGAAAATCCTTCCCCGAAAGAAGGCAAGCAGTACTGCGACACAAGGGGGTCTTTCTCGTGCAGTTTCACATCGAGCTCTGGAGGACTTTCATAGGAGGGTGGTACTATCTTTTGCATGTGATGGTTCCCGGAGAGCAGGAAGAACATCCTTTTCCCCATTTCCTTGTGGCTAGAGCGACGCCTCGAAAGCTTCCTAATACGACCAAGTTCCAAGAGCAGACGCCGGTCCGCTTTTGTTCTTCGTTTAGCAAGAGGGGGCGCAAGGTGCACTGGATTTGGCAACGTCGCTCGATCAAATGAGTCAACGTCGATGCATGAAGGGACTTTTTGTGTGATTCCTCGCGCCGAGTCAAGCGGTGCCCGAGGATACTCGGAGGGTGTGGTGATCATGTTGGTGGTCGTCAAGGCTCGCACATTGTTGAGTTCTTCTGGTGTGCTTTGTCGAAAAGATGGATTTGATGTGCTACGCTGCCTCCGAGTGTCAATGGGTTCAAGTCTATGAGTATGTACAGAAGAACAGTCTTACCCAAACTTGTAGCCTGCAGAAAGATGATTCTGTCGAAGACGCTCATGTTGTGGGTATCAGATTCTGAAACACGGTCCAGACAAGTGCAAGTTCTGGCATATCATAGGTCAATTCGCGGGTCGGGTGAACGCGGGAAGAAGCATGCACTGGTATAACCTTCAAGAGTTTGCGTATACGAGAATAGTTGCAATCAAAACGCAACGCGTGAACGAAAACAATGCACTATCAAATTGCGAAGACTATAATGCGATCACAATTTCAAGACGTAGGCTATTACAGAAGAAAGATTGCCGGAAACACGTGCAGCTAGATCGGAAACGGAAAGGTAACAACGAACCAACAGAGGGCCATTGTTGCCAAGAAGACTTTGGCGGAAACATTAATTGCTCTCCACACACCATTCAACCATTCAGAGGTCCTTTTCTTCGGCTCGAGCTGTGAAATAATCACCTGCCCAAATTCAGGCGAATCCCCGCAGAAATTTCCGATTGAGAACGATAAGTTCAAGAGAAGACCATTGCGTGGCCCGCATCAAGTGACGGACTCAGGTTGAAGGGAACAGCGTTCTGGAAAGACTTCGAAACACTCAGGCTGAAGTTTGAAAAATGGCACATCTGAACAGAGAGGGCGTACAGCCGTCATTTTTCAATAAACGTAGTGCAACCAGCAAAGAATCAAATAGACACCAAGGTAAGACACGCCTGATTTCGGTGAGCAAATACAGAGAACGCATGCATAGATGGGCAGCAGCTTATGTATAGCACCCACCACATAGATATACGAAACTTTTCCAGTCATCAACGACCATTGTAGCAGCGAGTGTCGAATATTCGTTAAGACGTTTTCTCTGAATCGAACGCCTTGACGGATAGGGTTTGATGTGTTGTATTTGTCGACAGGACGTTGAGACAAGTGGTATCCGGATGGAACTAATATGTCTATCTACCATAAAACTGACCTTTTCGGAAGAGTTGATTCAGATGCGCGGCTTAGGTCACTCAACTAGCCGCCATTTCGATATGCGTGTGCCCAGTTTCCTTGCCTATTGTGTGTTCTTTTGTGCCATCTTTATTGTCCATCTCTGTTCCAACATACCTCTCTTCAGCAGCTGCAATGCACCTGACGTTAGCAGCTGCCTTGTTCATTGTCTCGAGCCACTCGTCCTCTGGTACACTGTCCCATACTATACCTCCACCAGCCTGTAGATAGGCAATTCCATCCTTGACTAGCATAGTTCTCAGGGCGATGCATGTATCCATCGCACCTTCAGTCTGCTTCCCGTCTTGGTCCACATTTCCGTAACCAAAATATCCCACTGCGCCAGCGTAGACACCTCGTTTCTCCTTCTCCAGCTCAGCTATGAGTTCCATGGCACGGACCTTAGGCGCGCCGCTTACAGTCCCAGCAGGGAATATAGAGCGAAAAGCATCAAATCGAGTTTTCCCCTCTCGCAAAAGGCCACTCACTTGCGACACGAGATGCTGGACGTGGGAGAACTTCTCGACGACCATGAGCCTATCTGTCCTCGTACTTATGGGATCGCAGACACGGTTGATATCATTGCGGGCAAGGTCAACAAGCATGACATGTTCGGCCCTGTCTTTTAGACTTGCCCGCAACTCGTTAGCGAGCTGAACATCTTGAGCTGGGGTCGCACCACGTTTGACCGTGCCAGCTATAGGATGCGTAATGATGCGTCGGGTGTCCTCTTCGCGTTTGACAAGGAGTTCAGGTGAGGCTCCTACAAGTTGAAACGTGGAGCAAGAAATATAAAACAAATAGGGCGAAGGATTGGTACTTCGGAGTTCGCGATAGATGTTGAATGGATGGAGAGTTGTGGGCCTCGCTATGCGATGGGACGGGACAGCTTGTATGATAGAGCCTCGTTGAATTTCCTTCTTGAGTTTTGCAACATGAGCTTCGTATCCGGCTTGGCCAGTGTTGGATTCATAGGTTTGGTCTGGTGCTATTGGAGGCTGAGGCGGAAGAGCAATGTCTTGGGTTTGAAGTATCGAGACTGTGTTACGCAGGTGCTCAGAAGCGGAATAATAAGTAGACGAGATGGTGCCTGGATCCGTAGAGGAAAGAGGTACTTGTAGGTATGTAATGATTTTGACCACTTGGAAGAAATGGTCGAAAGCAATGATTGTGTCGAAGAGCATGAAGAGAGATTCGGGAACCTTGAGGACATCCTTCATCTCCCGTGCGGTCCGCGGCTCGAAGTATCTGACACAGTCGTATCCCACATAGCCAATGGCCCCTCCAGTGAGGGGAGGGAGTACGAGACCCGGGATGACTGCTTCTCGGTATTGTGCCAGCTCTTCCTCGAGAAATGGCAACGGGTCACCCTCGGGTCCATGGCCAGGACCGGTCTTCAAAATCTTCCTTGGATCTGTAAAACCATACATTAGCAGGCACTGAGTCACATAGGGTATTGAATATCTCACCTGCACCCACAAAACTATATCTGCCAATCGTTTCGGAGTTAGCAGCGCTTTCGAAAAGAAAGGAATATTCGGCATTAGATCTAAAACACCTCAGCGATTATGCAACAATCCCCTGTGAGCTAACTGACTTAGCCGAGATCTTGAGGTATGCCAGCGTAGGAGTCAATGTATCTGCGGATATGGTTGCACATAACGGGATCAGATTTGGTGGATTTGAAGACTTCTTGTAAGCAGAGAGTATCTCTTGTACAGTCTCCAATGATGGTTGTATGTTCGACTATAACATGTCAGCAACTCGTTGATCTTAAAAGAAAGATACGATATGAGACACACGTTAGGAGCCATAATTTAAGTTCGTGGGCAACTAAAGGCCCAAGGTACGTGATTGCCAAAAGTTAATATGAGGACCAGTGGGTGATCTCCAGGCCCAGCCAGTTAGAAAGGCGTGAGATTTTCCTAGGGCTAACCCTTGTCGTATACAACTATACTTACTTTACATTGATCATCTACCCACTATTATCAACTAAATGACTACAATTATTAGTATACGTCCTAAAATGGAAGAATTGAAGCTATACCGAACTTTGGCAACGTCCTCAGGCCACCGATCGCCAGGCCTTTACCCCGTACTTTCCCCTATGGTTACTGTCGCCAAAACCAGAGCTAAGTAATTTCTTTATGCCTGCTGGAAACCCTCTACAGTCGCCTATCAGGTACGGTTCAACACGCCTACGTTCATACCGGCAAATCGATGAACCTACCACTCTACCAATTGGGCGTTCTCGTCGAGTCACCACCGCTGCAAAAGAGTGGCTTCTGGAGTACCAGTCCCGAAGGCCATAGGCCTACCAAGACGAGATCGCGATCGCCCTGGAAGAAGAGTGGGATATCACTGTTAGTTAGGCTACAGTTAGCCGCATCCTATAGGAGAATGGGATCAATTATAAGCGGGGGCAAAGGGGTAGGCAATATGCCGAACCCTGAGTCACGCTGGGAGCATACCCCATTACATAAAGCATGGCCTTGGCTGGGAGCATCGAACATTACATGAACGTGGTCATGGCTGGGAGAATAGAGCAGTACATGAAGCATGGCCATAGCTGAAAGCATTGTCATTCCATAGAGCATTATCATTACATTACCTGTACATGGAGAATCGCCATGCCTGAGATTCAACATCTGCTAAATCTCCAGCCAGGGATGCCTAAGGTAGATCCCGCAGGAAGCCAAAGACAGTCTCCGGCGGTCCCCTGCATTTCGGGCATCGCTCCATGCATGGAAGATCATTGACATGCTTTGGTGGAATATGCACTTGCGTGTTCACCTAACGAAACGTTGGTTGCTTTCTAATTGGATTCGAAGTCATTTGTAAATGAGCTCGAAATGGCCTATACGCAGAAGGCAATGCATTACATGCACAGTGTATGTACGAGTACTTTAAAGCATACATAAGTCGAGGCGCATAGTCATATCTTGCCATATGCAACAGTAAACAGACAGAGTAAGAGGAGCATTTTCTCTTCTCTATCATCCTCTAGTCGGCGGACACATTTCACAATATTCTGTATCCACACGACGGCCTCATTGGCATTTTCGCCCGCTTTGGTTTCTTCGGCCTCTTCCTCGTCGGCATTTGATATCCGGGTACGCGTCGGGATCTTCCCGTCAACGAATCTGCTAAAACAAGACCTCCCCGCTATGTTCGACCTCGAATCCAAGCTTTTGCAGTTTCTTTGCGCGTACCTTGTCAATCTGTTTCTTTTCGTTGTTCTCTTGGACGGTCAGAGCGTGCACTTCCGCCGGAGAAACTTTACGATAAGGCTCAGGTATGTAGTCGTCCTTGTCAAGATCCTAGGTTGAAAGAGGAGGTCAAAAAATGTGCGCGCGTAGAGGATGTCCATAGAGAATGTCATACAATTTCACCAAGGAGCAGGACATTTTCGCCCCGGACCAGGAATATACCACGAAAGACGTCGGCGTAGACTTCCTGGACGAAGATACGCTCAATCGTATCTTGCAAGACTAAATTGGCTGTGCGATCCAAAGAGTCACTGTTCAGTACACGTATTCTCTCTCTGGCCGTTTTCGCTCCCTACCGAATTGATCCCAGCTTCTTAGCACCCCAATAAGCTTTCGTCCATCTCGAAGAACCAACACTAGCTTCTCTGTAAAATTTGAATGGTATCCGCCATGGTCAGTCACACTGATCCCCGCCACTTGAACTGCGATGCCGCATTTGTCCCAAGGGAGTCTCACTGTCTGTCAGGTCCAGGAGCTGGGCGGCCGTGGTGAACATCTGAAATATTAGCGTATACTGTGTCACCAAGATGAAACGAAGCTTACCTGTGGTGGGAGTTGCGGAGGTCCTCCTGGCGCTGGAGCCACATGATTCGGGCCTCCTGCTGGCGGCAGATCTTGTAACGACAGGTTCTCCATGAAAATGAGTGAGTATGAGATCAAACGGTGCTTCGAAGCATGTCCATCTCATAAGTATTGTGTTTGATGAGAAATTCCTCACTTTTCACAACAACATGCAGATTATTGTCGTAGCTGCATTAATTTGTCGTGACGGATACTCCCGCTTTGGAGTAATATGCACAACAGGGGTCTTCAGCCTTATGGTTCGCGACAATTGCTCGAGAATTCTTCAGGCCCACTTGTTAAAATCATGAAAGGGATGACACGATTTTGCCGCTAAACCATTATCATACCCACATTACCTGGTATCTGCATGTACGACCACCTTATACTCAGAAGCCTTTGAGCGGGCTTGCGCCGCTGCACAACCTTTACCATGGATTACGACACTATGGACGTTGATGAGGTGGGACCTCGTGTGACCGTCCGTGAAGTAGGCTGGCTCCCTAGGATTTGCGCCCTCCAAGACTGACCCGCTGTCATAGGTTGCCAGCGATCGTGTCGACTTCACCCTCAGCAACGTAGATCTCGCTTTCGCAAATTCCATCCGTCGAATAATCCTCGCTGAAGTCCCAACCATGGCCATTGATCTTGTCGAAGTCGAAGTCAACACGTCCGTTCTTGCCGATGAATTTATCGCTCACAGGCTTGGTCTCATCCCTTTGAATTCCCGGCAAATAGAAGACGTCCTTTACACTCGAGATTGCGACTGCGACCAGTATTGTGAAAACTGCTCCGTCACTATCATGATGAATGCCAAGTGTTCAAAAGATAATGATGATGTTGTAAAGGTTTATGCAAGAGATTTGGTCGTTTCTGAACCAAGACCCAATGAGTGGGTGGGAAATCCCGTAATCACCGATGAGGCTGGACAAGGCTCCGTGATTTGCAAGTTGAGGAAGGGGCAGGAAGTGATAATGAAATGCATTGCGAAGAAAGGCATTGCAAAGGAGCATGCAAAATGGGCGCCTACGAGTGCTGTGGGATTTGAATACGATCCGCATAATAAGCTGAAGCATCTGGATTTTTGGTATGAGGAGGATCCAGTTAAGGAATGGTAAGCCGCTCTGGTCTTTTAACTCGCTACTTAGGATAATGCATCCGCTAACATTCCCCACCGCGCAGGCCAAAATCCAAGAACGCTGAATGGGAAGAAATGCCCCAAGACGGCGAACCTTTCGACTATAACGCCACCCCCTCCCAATTTTTCTTCGAGCTAGAATCCGTCGGCAACTTGGAGCCCGACTCGGTCGTCCAACAAGGCATCAAAGTCATGCAACAAAAGCTTGCCGCCGTCTTGCAAGAGCTCGCAGGCGATGACTCGAGGCCCGGCGAGGCGGACGGGGACGGGTTTGGGGGACAGAGTCCGGATGGAATGCCGCAAGGCGGGGAGTATGGTGTCGATCAAGGATATACAACGCCGTATGTGAATGGAGGAGCGACGAGTACGTGGGCCGGCGGGGGGGCAACGCCTTATGGTGCGACTCCTTATGGTCAGAACGGGTGGAATCAATAAGAACGAGAGGAGAGAAAAGTTTCTTTGTACCAACAGCCATTGAAGCGGGCGTTGGGGCTTCCAGTGAGGCGACTTGGCTAAGTCTTTTTATTTTGAGAGTACTAGAAATTTACTTGAGAAATGTTACATCGATACATGATCATCTCCCGTCCTCGTTTCTATGGCCTTCCCATTATAAAAGCATAATCATTCATACTATCCAAGCCTCATAAAACGCAATTCCACAAAAGGCTTTTGAAGCCGCTACACCTACTTCAAGAAGCCAAAGGCCAACATTTGTGAAACACGGGTGTGAATACTGGAATACTGGCACGTAATTGCACCAGGCTCGCAGACCTCAAGATCCCCAACATCATTCCAATTGAATTTCAATATACTACTAGTCTCAAGACTTCACGACAAGCATCGTGCTTCACCATTCAAAAATCTAGGACCCTGACCGTCATGGTAACGACTCACATATAGCAGCCTCTAGTAGGTCAAACGAATTGGGACATGTTTGATGGCGTAGGCTCGGTCTTATGGCCTAATCGGTACCCTTCAACGTGCAATACTGACTCGGAACTTACAGACCAGCAGCGAATCATAGACCCGATGGAGCATGGTAATGCCTTCGGTTGAAGACAATCGAGCTCAAGCGGCACAATTGTGCAGTTATCGTGAGATCATGTGCAAGAGCGCCCACATTCGGGATCGCTGAGTCGTACATAGAGCCCACTCGATCAAAGGGACTCTCAAGATACTCTCAACAGATGCTGGGAGCATGCCTCTTCGACATCCACATCTCCTTTTCTGGGCTTCTATCTTGATCGCGAGATTTTCGTAATATTTCAAGGTTCAAACAGGCAATTCTGACTCTTGAACAATCCAGCCATTATAGCACTCAACAACTGTTGCGCACAGCTTTTCCATAAGCTCTACGCTGGCAAATGATCACGTTATAGTCATAGATGCTCTGGTGAGATTTATCGATCTCGTGGAGATGGTCCCGGCACGTGATCCGGTTCAAGGGCAAGAGCAGTTACTAGTTGTGATTTGATGTACGCGACTTTGAACCGTGACGGGTCCCTTGAGTTTCAGAGCTTGATCGACTATTCAAACGTCCAGCTAGAACACGCATGTGGAACTGGTAAGAAGCCCAAAATTCCTTCTTTGCCACCCAGCGATTCTTCGGGCTCAAAATGATGAGAGTGGCTTCAGGATAGACGGTCAAAGGCGGAAGTGCCCAATCAATCAACGCGAACACTGATGCTTTCCATGTCGGTACCCGATGAACAGGTTCAAAAAGAGCTGCACCGTGCGTTGATCCGATTTGCCGCAGGGAAATTAAAAGCCAGTCACGAGATCACGAGATCACGAGATCACGAGACTTCTGGCTGCCGCTAAATGGATTTACAATGCAGAGTCGGAACCTCTAATCAAAATCCTCGGCGGCTAGTAAGGCTCCCTGAGTACTCTAAAGCGTCACTCTAAGGCAACAGTCTGTAAGGACGTATAAGAAGAGAGCATTGTCACCGAAGCCGAAGGGCTGCAGCACATTGTCTGCCTTGGGATTCGCCAAGAGCAAGGCTACCATAGCCAGTCATCTTTTGCCATTTCGCCATCCCAATTTGGTGTAACAACACAATTCTGATCCTCTTCTTCGACGCCGTTTCTTTCTTCCATGTTTTACCCATCTAGGATACCTTATCACATTGATCTGAGCGTCACCGTTGTCCTCCCAGCTCCACCTGGAGCTTGTGCATTCCCATGTCCGACGTTCCACCAAGTAGTGTTCTATTAGATCGCATGAAGTCTCAATTTGATGATCTCGGAAGAATGTTAGCCCAAGCTCGAGGAAGTAGCCACTCATCAGAAAGCGAATCGGAGAGTATGGAGGTCCCTGGACAAGAGACTCCGCCCTCAGTGGGAAGCAAGGAAGAGAAACCAGAGGTTCTCCTCAGAGGGAAGGGTGATTCCTCAGATGTGAAATCTCCAGAATCTGGTAAGGAGAAACCCAAGCCGAGAGCGTCGGTGTTGGAGTATAAGAGCGTGAGCCAGATGTATGTTTTGGGATCCACAGCTATGCATCGATTACAAGAAGTTGGCCGCTTATGGTTCCAATAGTTGGGACAGGGATACCTATGGACGCAAGATTGTAGATTCTCTGGAAGATTCTTCCAAGAAGATTGACAAGTATGAGGAGTACATTTTCGTCGTCCGACGCCAATATGGTATGGCTTCTCATACCATCTTCTAGCAACTAGCGCTGACCTCTAAATAGATGAACGTAACATGCACTATAAAATATTCCTAGATATCAAGTCCGAACTCCTGAGAGATGTTTTGCGGGGCGTTCTGCGAGGAGTCCCGACGGTCTCCCTTCATGGAGATAAGCCAGAGGTATGATCATTCAAGAATGCAAGGGCTGTACCACTTACGCCATCTCAGGTACGAATAGAAATTCTGTTCCATTTCTTGCTCCAAATCGAAGCCAAGCGAGACATTACATTGCTTGATTCGGATAAAGAGACGCAGCATCTTGATCTGCTTATTCGCTTTCTTCAAGAGCACTACGCGTCTATCATAAAGACACTGCCCGAACTTCTCGGCCGTGGCGAAATCACTTTCGACCTTCTTTGGACTCTCTTCCCCCCAAATACAGTGATTTACACCTCCTGCGTCTACTCCGAAGAGCCGAAATGCCTTATTTTTGACTATGGAGAAGAGAAGATCCTCAAAAAAGGCAAATTCTATGTCCTGCAATGTCGTTATCTTGACTTCAATGGAAAACATTTAGGTGAAGTAATAAGCAATCTTTTGATTCCGGAATTTCGCGGGGCGAAAGTAATCACATCTCTGGAGTCTTTTCCATTGGCATTTCACAAAGAGATGGGTAAAGTCAAATCAGAGCTCATTGAACGAGGACGTCGGTTTGCGTCATTAAGAGGTATTCATCACACGGCTTATCAAGGACTTGCCCATCAAAAGCGGAAAGGTGAACCATTCAAGTTCTCCGTGAAAGGTCGGGTCATGGTGGACCCCATCGCCTTTAAAGAGCACAATCCAAACTATGAGAGACCACGAGTCGATGGGTTATCTGGTCGCGATATCCTTGGCATACGCAACGACGTCCTCAACGAAATCATTGCTGAAGGACTTGACCTTACGGATGACATGGGACATGGCGGTGACAAGGACAAGACAGGCAAGATGAAGGACGAGGAATATCTGGTTTGCGGGCCCACAGTTCTGGGTTTCAGTCTTGACAGAAGAGCATGGGGTAAGGCTCCCAAGCTCCCGGCAGCTGTTGAACGACTCTCTTATGCAGTACACGAACAATGCTAACTCTGATCGAACAGCGGAGTTCGCTGTTTCCGGGATACAAGACATCACATGGACAACCTTACCTTTTGACACGCTCGTCATCCCAACCAAGACGAAGGAAATGTTGCAGGCACTCGTGCATAATCAAAATCATGACCCAGACAAGCCTGCTTTTGACGATTTCATAGAGGGTAAAGGGAAAGGGTTGATTGTGCTATTACAGTGTGTGCTAAGCTTCAAATATGCGGATACACGTTACTAAACTCTCCCAGTGGTCCACCAGGAGTGGGGAAGACACTGACCGCCGAAGCGGTCTCAGAATACCAAAGACGACCGCTCTACCGAGTTCGTCTTTCCCCTAAGCACGCTCCAAACCGCGCCGTCTACTGACTCCCTTACCACAGGTATGCGCCGGAGACCTAGGTCTCGACTCCGAAAAACTCGAAGTCGGCCTCGCAGAAATCCTCGACCTGGTCGCTCGCTGGAAAGCCATCCTCCTCCTCGACGAAGCCGACGTCTTCCTCGAAGCGCGCACCCAGCACCACCTGCAACACAACACCCTCGTCTCCGTCTTCCTCCGGCAGCTCGAGTACTTCCAAGGCGTCATGATCCTGACCACGAACAGGGTGACCGTCTTCGACGAGGCTGTCCAGAGCCGCATCCACCTCGGTATCAAATACGATCAGTTGAGCAAGAAAGCGAAAGCCGAGATCTGGACCGCTTTCATCCAGCAGGCGAACAAGGTCTCCACGACTGGAGAAGGGGCCAAGATTTCTCCATCCCAACTCAATGATCTGAGCAGCAAGGAGTTCAACGGACGACAGGTGAGAATCGCGACAACTCCCGACCGAAAAAAACCCTCTTTGCTGATTAGCGGATGTAGATTAAGAACGCGGTCCGCATGGCCCATGCTTTCGCAACGGCAAAGGGCATCCCGCTCGGATTCGATCATCTCATGGCGGCTATTGAAGCGAATGAGGACTTTGACAATGATTTTCGAGGGGCGGGACAGGCTGCGAGCAATACGTCGTATCTCTAGAGTGAGTTCTGTCGACCTACCCGGCACTGGCACATATATGGAACCGTTGGAAACATTCTGTTCTGGACGTGAAAATGGTACGATAAGCGGGTACTTTTCGGTATTTGACGTCAGGTACAAAGGTCATGGCGTTTTGTGTATAGAATGTCTCAGGTTTTCATGATGCCGTAAATGCTGCGTGTGGGGAATAAGCAAAGGGGGGCAGATGGCCCAATATCTGCCTGTCCGGTGATAGAATTGTCCATTCTCAGAGTAGTTCGAAGTGTTCCGACAACACAAAGACCCTCACGATATGCCCTCAATGACCCATTTCAAATCACCTCCTCCACCACTATTCCCCAACGCCAGACTCCTCCACCCGCCCGCTAAACCAAAGCAGCCCCCACAATTCACTGCAAACATATCCCCAAAAACTCCTCCCGATCAATCGCCCCATCGCCATCCAAATCAAACTCCTCAATCATAGCCGCCAACTCCTCCTCCTCCAACCCCTCCCCCAACTCCCTCGCCACCCTCCTCAAATCACTCAAATTAATCCTCCCCTTCCCCCCCTCATCAAACAGCTCAAACGCCCTCAGAATCTCCTCTCTAGGATCCCTCGCAAGAATCTTTTGCGCCATGACGGTTTGGAATTGGGGGAAGGGGAGGAGGAGGCGGGAGGGTGGGGTGTAATTGTATTGATTATTGTTGTTGGTGGAGAGGGGAGGGTTTGAGGATTGCGGTTGGGAGGAGGGGGATGGTTGGCCGTGGGTTTGGAGGATGGAGAGGATCTCGGGTTTGGGGATGTCGAAGCCGAGAGCTTTCATGGCGACTTTGAGTTCGTGGTAGTCGATTTTGTTGTCTTTATCTAGGTCGAAGAGATTGAACTGTTTTCGACGATTCATTAGCACTGCTATTTCCAGGCGCTTGATCTGAAACTACACATTCTTCCTCTCTTAACAAACAACCTCTTCCGCCGTCTACGCATATGATTATTCCCTATTTATCGCAAAGCCCTTGGGTCCCCCAAAAACAGCGCACATTAGAAGCCGAGGGAGGGGAAACCCACAGCTTCTTTGATCTCCTCCCTCTGCTCCTCCGTCAACTGGTTCTGCTCTTCCCGCTCCAATCTCTCTTTCTCCAACCGTTCTCGCTCGCGCTCCAGACGGGCATTCTCGCGCTGCTGTTGCGTGGTGGATGCACCAAAAGTCGGGGCCATGGAGCGGTCGGGGAGTTTGCCAAGATTGCTAGGGTAAGCTCGAGAGGGAAAGGTTGGGTGACTTGAGGATGCCATGGGGGACTGATGGGGATCGGTTTTGTCTTAGAGGGAAGAGAGCGGTGGTGTTGTCCGGCTTGTGGGAGCTTTTGGCTGTCAGTGTGTGAGTGAAGGATCGCGACTTGGGACGCGACGCGCTTAGGGCAGGGATTCGTTAGCCCTTATCGAGAGTGGGGTGGGAGAGCTATTTCCGAAGTTTCCGAGGAGAGTTCAAGTGGTGTCTGAGCGGGTGATGCTTGTCATATCCCAGTGAAGTTCTATGAGAATGGTCTATTAGAGCTGTAATCAAAGATCTCATACCCGAAGCTGTTGGTTGCCCTGCAGCTGGGACTAGAAAGTACTCTGCTGCGATGGCAGTGAGCTACGACTTTGCGTGATTATTGCATCATTTCTTTAGCCGAATGACAGTAGGAAGTGCCTACCCATTCTTCACACCTAATAAATCTGGATTACTACTACAGAACGCACAGCAAAGATGCCCAACGTCCTCATCGTCGGGGCCTCACGAGGCCTAGGGGCAGAATTAGCAAAACAATACGCCTCCAACAGCACCGTCTTTGCAACCAGCCGCTCAGACAAGAGCCCAGAACCAATCAAGAACATCGAATACATTCCCAACATCGACGTCGCTCAAGAAGATGCGGGCCAGAAGCTCGCATCCCACATTGGCAAAAAGACCCTTGACACCGTCATCATTACAGCCGGCTACTTTGCAACCGAATCCTTCGACTCACCCTCATGGGAGAACCAAATCAAAATGTACACCACCAGCTCTATCGGTCCCGTATTCATTGTGACCCACCTTGCCAAAGCAGGTCTTTTAGCCAAAGGGAGCAAGATTATACTGGTCAGTAGTGAGAGCGGCAGTATCACGTTGAGGCATGAGAGCGAGGGTGGAGGGAATTACGGACATCATGCAAGCAAGAGCGCTCTGAATATGGTGGGGAAGCTATTGAGTTTGGATCTGAAGGAGAAGGGTGTCGCCGTGGGAATTGTGCATCCTGGGTTTATGAGGACGGAGATGACAAAGGGGGTCGGATTTGATAAGTTCTGGGACGATGGCGGCGGTATGGTCACATCCTTTTCCCGCCAGATTCCATGCACCATGGCACTAACAAGTTTCTTGTACAGCTGTCACGCCAGACGAAGCGGCAGAGTCTTTGATCAAATTTGTCGACACTTTTGACATGTCAAAAACGGGGGAGTATTGGGCGCCCCGTGGACCGCGGTAAGTTTCTCGCCTATTACAGCTGCGCCGTTGACTAACGCTCCACACAGGGATATTGGGACTGCAGAAGCCGTATTAGGCAAGGGTCTGAGTACACCTCTACAATTGCCTTGGTAAAGTCGTGACTGGCAATTGAGACACCCCTTTTTGTTTTACGTTTCTGTCCTCAATTGAGCATAGAGCAGCGAGCAATGAAATGCATTGTGCCTTACTTTTCAAACCAACGAGAATCCATTTTCAAACTTTCCCATTTCAAAACTATCAGCACAGCACAAGCATCCAACCCACGCAGGAATCTACATCACCACACAACCCGCCTCCTTCTTCGCTCCCTTTTTCCCGCCGTCGTGCTGGTGTTTGTCGTGGCCATGCTTTCTATGGCGATGTTCCCTATGACGATGCCCCCCATCACCTCCTCCATCAGGACGCTTTTCTCCTTCGCGATGTCCTCTATTCCGGTGCTCTCGGTGATGACGTCCCTCCCTCCGCCGATCTACCCCATCCCCATCCCCACCCCCACCCTCCTTCTCCCTCTCCCTCTCCCTCTCCCTCTCCCTCTCCCTCTCCCTCTCCCTCTCCCCCCCATCCCTATGCCTCTGCTTCCGATGCCCATGTTTCCGCTCCCCTTTCCGCTCCCCTCTCCCCTCTTCTCCATGCGCGCGTGCTTCAACGCCATTTCCTCCCTCTCCCTCTACCTCCTCCTCCCCATTCCCATGCCCATGCCCATCCCCCCCCACAGCTGCATCCCCATCCGCAAAATCATGCGCTTCTGTACCGGGCGCTTGCTGTGGTGAATGGGGATGGGGGCGGGGATGGTGGGATGCACGACGGGCAGTAGCGGGATTGGCGTTGCTGGGAGGGGATGGTTCGTTGGTGATGTTGTCGAGCCATTTGTTTATGTGGGGGGACATTTTTTGGGGGGGGAATGGAAGGGAATTGAATCTTTTGGAATGATGTGGGTTGAGGTGTGGATGATTTGGAGAGGAGGTGTGATGTTTGTGCTGTGGTTTTTTTTTGGGGGGGGGGAAGGGTTTGTGAGGAGGGGGGCCAGATGAGGTTTCAGGGGGTTTTTAAGATGGGGGATAGGGATGGGGATTGCGAACAATGATATTGGGAGAGGGTTCTTGATGTTTTGTTGTGGGGGTATAATATCATTGTTGGGGTCCTTTGTGCTTGACAATGGGAGGGTTGTTGGACTTGGTTCGAGTTGTGGATTGTTTCGGAGGGATAGTGAGTAGGCGAAGTCGCTGGTCCTTTGTGCCGGTAATGGGATGAGGGGGGGTGGAGCGAGGTGTCCGGAGATGTTGAGCAATTCTTTTTCTTTTCCGAGAAAATTGATAGGGCTGTCACTTACGGTGAGGGTCGTAACGAATCAAAGTGAATGGGGAAGTCTCCCACCATAAATGAAGCGAAGTATTTTGATTTTGGATAGATCAGTGATGCCAATCCGCTAATTGTACTTGCCGATAGTTCTTTTTATGCGATGCTGGAAGAGCGGTGCAAACGTTGACAATTCGGCTGAGAGAAAGGATTTTGTGCTGTATGAACAGTGAAGACCAGTGTGTATATCGAGCAACCAGTTCCAAACTCCAGTGAGCGTGGAGAATACACGTCCCGTTTCCCGCAGATGATCAAAATATATACCAAATGAGTGACTCATCGAAGAATAGAAGCGAAAAAGACAAGTGATACCATTGCCGTCCATCATTAAATCATCACATCGTCCCATCTGCCTGCCAGACCGCCCGAGAGAGCATCTCATCTTCCAAAATTCTATCCGCAAAGAGTGACACCAAGGCCATCGCTGATTGGGCAGTCGTAGGGAATACCATTTGTCGGCTGAGTAAAGATGCTAGGGCAAGAAGTGGAGGGCGGAGGGCAAGAACTCTGAAAGCAACTCGGATTCGAACTCCAGAGCGTGAACCCCCACTGACCAAAAGGATTGCCGTTGACCTCGCTGAGATCATAGCTGACCTGCCCGTAGCCAGTATTCGTGTATTCGAACTGTAGAACATTGTCAGAACCCTCTTCGTACACGGTGCTCATCTTGATGGAGCGGCCGTTGTTGGGACCCCAGTAGGTTTCTGCGTAGGTACCACCTTGGGCTGCGAGGGTTTGGACGCCGCTGCAGTCGGGGTCGCCTCCGCTGTATTCGTCTTGGCCGCAGACGCTGAGATAGACAGGGAATGTGCACTGGTTAACCACATTCGCTTGACCGGTTGCAGTTTGACGGTTGATGAGACGGTTGATGAGCGAGGCATCATGCGCTGCATGATGGGGTGGGGCTGGGGCAGAGAGCGTGGGAAAGGCGAGGTACCCCCAGGATATAATAGCTGCAATGACGGTCGTTGCGAAATGCATTGTTTATGTGGTGGTCTGGGTAGACTAATTTGTGTCTTTAAGGAAAGTGATTTTATTGAGATTGGCAAAAGAGAGACTTTGAAGATTGAAAGTTGGCTGTTTGGGTACTTGAAAAATGGCAAAGGAGGGTCTTTGAAAATGAACGTTGGTTGTTTGGATATTTGAAGGAAAGCTAAATGAGTGCTTGAGCTGGTCCCTGGTCGGAAAAGATGTAGGGAATGGTTGGAGCCTTATATAGATATTTTGTACGCTTGCATGACAGAAGCTCTATCCCGGCACTATGCCTGAAGCTCTCGGGAGTCTCCATAGAGCCGTGATACACGTCATGTATCAAGGTTCGTCGGATTCCAGAAGGCCGAGACCAAGCTTGACTTCGAGAAGCTTATGTTTCAAGTGAGCATCCTATATACATGACGTGCGTCAGAAGCAAGGTTAATATCCAGTCCAATTCAGTGGAGGTGTGGATGATTCGGTGTTAGTCATTGGATCGTTTCACTCGACAAGGATCCCAGGCAACTACATGAGAAACCGGAGCATATTCCTTTAGGAAAAACACCCTGCAACATGGCGTGGCATCCATGCACAGACCCGGTAAGAAGCATTTTTAAGTTTCATATATCACTCTCTTCGTCCGGATGATAACCAAGTGATAGGCAGAAAGGCTAAGATAGTCAGAAAAGCTTTGGGGGTTTTCAGAACTAAGATTCAGGACGAACATCTCCTTCTTGAATGAGACTCGTGCATGGTAGTGCGTGATCTAACTTACTTTATTGTTTGTTGAAGGTCTCGGTGAAAGTGTTTTGCGGTTGTGAAATGCCGAGCATGCATTTGACAGCGCAACCAAGGGGCCGGTCCGTGCCGAACTCACCTACTGTACCCTAGCCTTAACCAACAGTACCCCAGCCACTCAAAGCAAGATAAAACAGGAAGTCAAAATTCAACAAGATTTCGGTCCAAGGAAATAGTTGGCTCGGGGACAACGGGCAAGATGGTGCAGACTTGGGCCGCTCCGCATGAGTTCGCTCCTTTGCCCCTGCGGCACTTGCGCCTGCTAGCCGTCAATGATACCTTCACTGCCACGCTGTCATATCTACACCGTTTCCGTCTTCAAGCTGACAACACAAAACATATCACTTTAGCGTTTATCATGTCAGCAGAGGAGTACAGCAATGGGGCTACTTGTACATGCAGATATAAGTAACATGATTGACCAACTGGACGACCTCGCAGATATGAATCCAGAATCCTCTCATCGAGCTCTGTTGTGACGTGATACATTGACCTGGTCACACTGTTTCATGATCAGGTTCACACCTCGGCTGGATCTTGGGTTGCAGATACATCCTGTTTATGCAGCACCGTGATCAATTGCCATCCACTCGTCAAGAAAATAGTTGGGCTGGGGAACCGTGCCTGAATATTCGAAACCCTAGGAAACATAGAATCAAGGTACGATCTATTTTGTCTTTTAAATCATGTTTTTGAATTTCGCGTATAGTTGCCGTATTTTATCCATGTTTTCATTTTCCCACCTAAAGTACTACTTTTGCAACTCACCCAGAATCTCCTTTGACCTCGTCTCCGTCGCCTTGCTGAGATCCTTGAATTCGTATTGAGATCGCTTGATCCTCGCGGACAGCAGCTATCCTTCGCCTGACTGCTCGCTACCTAAAGCTAAAGTCCTCGGTTGCCCTACTACCGTCTCAAATCAGCTTACTGATACTGGTAGGGAACGAATAAAACCGTGTTTTTCAAAAAAAACATGTTAAAACCTCTTAGCGGTGTTTTTCTTAGCGGTTTATTCGTTTTTAATTAGTAAGCCAGCCCTATGAGTAGGTACATCGTCTACCATACAATTTGGTAGCGCAGGCATGTACCTCCTCCAGTAACATGCTCCTCTACCAAATCTTCTATTTTTTTCAGTAGCTAACAGGCTTACCACAATGCAGGAGTCATGGCCAATGGAGTATATACAGTAGAAATGGGCCAATCAGAAGGCTGGAATGGAGTGCCTCTCTGGTAGCCTATGGCTATGAAAAGAGTGCTTTATTCGCATTGTTATCGAATGCAATTACATGGTAATTTGGCCATAAAATCACCCCTTTTTGCGAATAAGCGAGGTTTCTCGGCTGTTTTCTCCTTAAAAAAACCTGTTTAAAACACGTTCTACACTAAACCGAAAGCGGTTAGTCAATAAACATGTTTAAAACATATTCTTACCCTAGATACTGGGTTCTTCCGTTCCGAGCACCCCGGCCAGTGATACATGCCTCCACCCCGAAAAACCAGCCAAAGTTCCTTTCCGTCGCATCTCGTCTTCCACCCCTCCATCTGCTGTTTACGCTTAAAAGGTCAAGCACATCCCGGCCGTGTCCTGGATCTTATTTTTATAGAGATATTAAGACAGAGAATCTGGAGAGTTGGTTAAAAGAAAGTGATTGTGAAAAAATTGAAGCGGCGCGAGTCGGTGCACTTTCTCCTAACGGCACGGTGTCTCTGCAAGGTGCTTCTATGCTTCCAGACGAAGCGGTTACCGCACCATCATTTGATCTCGCTCGTCTACTGAGCACTCACATACCATGACAACAGCGCCCCCAACGACTGAAACAGAAAATCATTCACTCTGGCCCAACCCCTAATCCCACAATCGTTTTCCCTTCAAACCATCTATCCCTGCCCCTCCCCCCATTCATCAACCCTATCCACCCCTCCCAAGTCAATCCCAAACTTCCCATAAACACAACCTCCCTCTCCCCATAACCCTCTCCCAAACCCATTCTCCAATGTTCAAGACAGCGCAGTAGCGCCAGGATACACACTGACCTACAGACCAAACGGACTCTAAGCCGAGAAATCACCACGTTTCATTCGCTAGAGGAGGAGAAGGGGAGCAGTTGTTGGGGTATCTGATGGTGCTGCGTGGTTTTGGGAGATGGGTTTTGGGGATGGTTGTGAGGAGGGTTTGGGGGGTTGAGTTTGCCCCGGGGGGCGGGGGGGGGAGCGGAGGTGATAAAGAGAAGGAAGCTTTAATGGAGATACGGATAGGAATAAGTATAGCTGTAGAACATCTTTACTCACAAGAAACGGTATTGAGATCTCTACTTCTATGAAAAGCCCTGCTCCGTGTGCCCAAAAACCATCGCAAAGATGAGCCATAGACCCAGAGCCTACTGCGCACCGCCTTCCTGAATGCCATCACTTGGTCCCAAGCTCCTGCCCACGAGTCTCTATATCACTCTTCCGTTGAAACCACCTAGTATGGCCTATAACCCAACAATGTATCAGTCCAAGCACTTTTCCATGGGTCCACTCTACTCACCTGTAGTAACAGCCTGCTTGCTGGCTTTCCTCAGCGTCAAGCCAACACCCTCGTAGATGAGCACGATGCCAATCTCCTCAAACAGTGCCATGCAGAGCAGGATAGTGACACTGCCACTAAGCGAATTGAAGTCTGAAGAATTACCAAAGATGTAGACAGAACCATATATCAGTCTCACGAGGAGCAGCGGCAACGACAACGCCACGGCAAGCAGGACGCGTTTCTCACCCGGTTCAGCGTGAGAGATGGACGAAGATAGGATGACGGTGATTGCCAAGATGGCGGCGAAAGAAGCGATGAAGAGTCCGAGGCCGACTTTTGTTAGAGTCTGCGGAACGTAGCGACCGGTTGTGCTGTAGTCGTTGCCGGATTCCACGCCGCCAATGATGCTGAGGATGATACCCACAGTGTTGAGGATTTCGGCGAGCCTTATGTGTCTTGGAGTGACGATCGTCTGGTGGGACTGGTTGATGCTCGCTGTGATTCGGCTGAGCAGGCTATGAAGCGAAGTAAGTTAGCATTTCTTTGTCCAAAACAACAATCTTGGTAGATGGTCAAGATAGATATATCTGCATGTGAAGCACTAGCAGCATGCAGAGTTCAAAGATCCAGTCACTTGTGCAAGTTTCCATGCAAAAAGTAACAGCGGATAGTGTGCAAAAGTATGGTCAGACAGGGGATACTTCTCCAGGGCCTGACTCCTGGACAGGATTTGGAATGAAAGACCTACCCAAAGGCTACTAATTCAAGGGGCGAGACAGCAATGCCTATGAGGACCGAGTAGCCGACGTACAAAGACACGTTCTGTGGCTGATTGATGGTAGCGAGCTGGAAGCATGCGCAAAGGATGCGAGCTAAGGTAAAGATGATCATGAAGCGCCAGCCGGCAGATTTGGTGAAGCCGTGTCGGACGCTGAGGAGGACTGCGGTTGCTAGAGCTGGGAGATAGAATATCAGGAGGAGGATTGACACGCCGCTGCGATAGTCGATTGCCATTCTGTCGATTGATCAGATGAGATATAAGCGAGAGCTCGAGAATGGCTAGAGGGTCTCAATGAGGATCTCAGAAGCAAATGATCTGCTAAGCGATGAAAGGCGTGAAAAGTATTTTGAAGAGAGAGTAGTGAAGGTGGACAAAGGAGCAGCATCAAGACAGATATATATATTTTGTCTCGCTGACATCTTTGAATGCGGCATTTAGCTGCATCAGGGGGCAGAACTCTCCACATAGAAATGCCCAATCAGATACTTTGGCTATTGCACTGCCTCGTAAGCATATCTCCTAAGGATTATACGTTTATTCGGTCTCGAAAGCAGATCTTGAGGAGAAAACGGCGAAGGTCGATTCTACT
This sequence comes from Usnea hakonensis, assembly GCA_013423325.1. Lineage (NCBI taxonomy): Eukaryota > Fungi > Ascomycota > Lecanoromycetes > Lecanorales > Parmeliaceae > Usnea > Usnea hakonensis. The sequence continues at coordinate 297,036 of BLJB01000005.1, read as the reverse complement.
CTCCGCACTATCACAGATATAGAAGTCTCTCTCCATTGCAGAGATAGACCGCGACCATCGAATATAGAGGTTCCCCTTCTTCAATGGAGGGAATGTATCCGTCCCAAGGATATGAGAGATATTCTTCAACGCTCTTCAAATCTGCTTTACGTACTTTACACATGGTCCATCGGCCTTGAGCCGCCAAGCCGCTAGTGCAGCTCGCACTGCTATCCTAATCTGATCTAGTCAAATTTTAGCCTTACACATCGGTAATACCGACTTCGCCCCACCGATGGCTGTGGCTGTTTACCCTGCAGCTACTATGGCGACGGGCTGAGGTACCTTGTAGCCACAACATGAATCACGTAGGTCTATGTTGTACGTGGATAAGACGCCCAGAAGGCTGGGAGAGGACATCCTTGTCCTGGCATGTTGCAAGCCATAATCATGCCATTCTGCGGAAGACGCTGAGAAAGAGTGCTAGCCGGAGATCTCTGCATTATACTATAGCCATGAACTTCCACTGCTCCTCTACAACCAAAATGGAAATTCTACCGAGGTGAAGCGGTTGATCAGGTTGTTGGCAGTTTCAGGTGGTCTGCGATCACAACCCTATATCCAATCCACCATTTGCATTCCTTGGGGAATGCTAACCTGGCGGAAATTGACAATCGACCTATATCACTCGAAACTCAACTCCTACCAGACCTGTTAATATGGTACGTCGACCTTCCAGATCTTCAAATGATCCGCCAGCGGTCTAATCACACCCTCGTAAACCGCCTCTCTGAATCTTTTGTCCCTGAGATTTGGCCTTGCAGAGGTCAGTAATATGCTGAGAAGGAATATTACTGCTGGCTAAAGGGGTAGCTCTTATGACATTTTCCTGGCCCGGGCTGATAGTGATTGTTGGTGACCGCGTTGCCGAGTGAGCCTGCTTCCCGCCTTCCGAAGCGACTTCTCCATTATCAGCCCTCGGTGAAAGCTCTTGGCTCTTCTGCGCTTTAAAAAAGGCCTTTTTGAAGCTCGACCTTTTTTTACCCGAAATCATATTTTTAAAGCTCTCTTGTACTGCTATGAAGCTTTCGGCTTGTCGTACATAACTGACTTCCTCAGTTGGCGCAACTGATGCAGCATCTCCTTTGATAGGTTTGATCGTCACTTCCCGCCTCCTGGGCTTTGGAAGTGAATCTTGCTCATCCTCGAGGACAAAAAGAACGTTGAAGCCGACTGTCTTGATCTCACCTCGTAGGCAGAGATTAGCTTGATGGGTTCGACATGTCCGACTGGAGCATCTCCAATTTCGTGAAAGGGCGTTGTGCATGGCACATGCATGTTGGTACAATTTCTCGAAGAGAGCCACTGGATCCGAATACTTTCTACTTTCGGCTATTGGTATGATTCGCTCACTATAGCCAAGGATTTCTTGAAGTTCTTGGTTACGGCATGCAAGCTTCTTGACCTTCCTAAATTTGCTTTTCGAAAAGCTGATCTGCAGACGCTTCATGTGCCAATCCCAGGGTCGCTGTTCCTTCAGAGAAAGTCAACTTAGTAAAGCAATTTGATTCGGAGCGCTGGAAGCTATGTCCAGTACATACATTCTCTTTCTTGATTCCCAGAAGTTTCTTCAGATCCCCAACTTCCTCTTCCATTCTCTGGATGATCCTAAGGAACCTCCCGTGTTCACTAGCAAGGCGCTGCTCCAAAGGATGAGTAAGACTGCCATCAGTCCAACGAGGATCTTTTGCATTCTGAACTAGCGCGGTAAGGCTGTCACTCTCCACAACAATAGGATGCAGTAGCCGGACCATGTTCTCGTTGTATCTCATCATCTGATGTTCAATATCATCGACGAAAGCAATGAAATGCTCCCGAAAGTTCCACCATTCCTCCAGCGGCTCAAATCCCTGCCGATAGTAATCGAGGCAATTCAGCATGATTGGGAAAGATCCCAGAACGAGGCCAGCGATCTCAATTCCTGACATTTTTTGCTGCTGACTTAGTAAAAATTACAATCAGAGCCGTTCCAGCAAGAATGCGATAGAGCCTGCGTTTGTTCAGCAGCAAGCAGCCAGCGTTTTCTCGTAGCGCTTCATTTCATCAGCCGCATCCCGGTGCCTTGGGCATTGATTTCATTGGTTCTTACTTATGCATACCCCACCACACCACCAGTCGAGGAATTCTTAATCTGCAGTTTCAAAATTGTCTCCCTAACGTGCGCATGTCTTCTATCCTTTTCGATGAAAGATATGTTGAGCTTATTAGATTCTGACATTCTTTTGTGCAGTATTAACAAGACGTGTTCTAGTTGAAGAAATATTGTGGAAAGAAGATGGATGGGTTAGAAACTCCCAGAATCGAAGAGATCTCACACGGCTGTCAATCAGAATTCACTAGTCTATTGGCGGCAGCGTCAGGGGAAGCATGCCGCGCGATGGACTGTCTACATTCGAGAGACGTCCAACAATTGCAAGATCGTTTCAATCAATGGGCAGGCAATCTTGGTGCGCTGCAGCCGGTCGAGTCTCCATTATCTCTTGAGCATCGTCTTCGGAATGCTCCTATGATCAGAGATTTCATTCTCAGAATTCTTAAAGACCTTCATGAATCCATGCAAGCAGGTAAGACTTTATTCACTTGCGCCTTCAAACAGCTTATGACTCGAAGCTACCGCTATTGCTCTTGGAAAGCGACAGAACAGGATCTCAGAGCCTTTCTTCGCAGGCCTCAGTGATATAGACCTCTCTGAATACGATCTCTCTTCCAGCGAGTCCGATTTGTCATCAATTCCTAGTTCTGAAGAAAGAAATCATCAGGGGTCTATTTCGGAAATGCAAACGCTCATATCCGCCATTGACACAAGTCTTAGCAGCTTGTTCAAAGCTTCCATCTTCATTCGGTCGAATACAACGAGAGATAAGCGGCTGCGAGTAGAAAATACGAAGCCGTTCGATAATCGAGCTGATATAATGTACATCAACGACCGGTATCCATCATTGAACCAGAATGCGACCCTCGTAGGTCGCTTGGGAGAGGCCAACGCAAGACGCCGACAGTATTTCAAATATTGTAGGGATCATGATGAGCGTCTATCCACTGTGGCTGTCAAAGCCAATTCAGTGAATGTTAAGACGTAAGGTTACCCTGAAGCAGGGGTCTCGGCTCCCGGAGACACGGTATCGACAGTGGAGACAAAACCCAGCCTATTTGCAGACACAGAGGCGACTGCTTTTGTGGCTAACGAAGCTGCACAAATGGAAATGCTGAGGGTCCTTGAAGCACCAAAAGCGATGTCAGAAGTGTCTTTCGCAACGTCGATTGCAGATATTTCAGACGAAGGCTTCTCAATTCCCTCAGTGCCAATCGAGGCCGAGGATGGTACACCGTTTCTATGCCCTTATTGCTTTCGATTTCAAAGACTGAAGCGTGAAGGCTTGGAATATCATTGGAGGTATGAAAGATCAAGTCTTCTGCACGCCTTTGCTAAGTCATCTCAGAAAGCACGTCCTCCAAGATCTCGAGCCTTACATCTGTACCTTCTCGTCTTGCGGTCTAGACACCTTTCGATCACAACACGCTTGGTTTGAGCACGAGCTCCTGATACATCGATCTCGATGGGTATGCCCAGAGTGCTCTACCGATTTCAGATCTTCCCATGATTTGAAAGAACATGTCAGCCAGTATCACCATGGACTTGTTTCCAAGCGGCAGCTTTCAGCATTCATTGACCAATCCAAACGATCTGTTGAGTCGATCCAGCCTAGTGAATGTCCCTTTTGTGATGACTCCTGGGCCCGGGCAGACTCGAGCTTTGCATGTAGCGACGATGCCCTTTTTGTTAATCCCGACCAGTTCCGACGACATGTGGGTAAGCATATGGAACAGGTGGCACTTTTTTCGCTTCCAAGATTGGTTCAAGAAAAGAGTAACTCTCTAGGAGCTCAAGATGACGCTGATCTCCGTAATTGGGACAACATCTCGATAGGGTGTAGGTGGATAAGAGACGATTGTGGCAGAGGCTGGAGTATTGTCTCGCGCAAACGAATTACCTTTTTCGCTCTAGCATATGTCTTAAATCTGAGGCAAGCTCTTAAGATATCCAATCTTACCGCGAGTAATCCGGAAAAGCCAGATGGGGGCGACATCTCGACAAGGTGTAGGTGGATGAGAGACAGGTGGATAAGAGACGATTGTGGCAAAGGCTGGGATATTGTCTCGCGCAGAGAAATTACCTTTCACGCTCTAGCATGCGTCCTAAATCTGAGGCAAGCTCTTAGAGATTTAGGACCATTAGAGATAGCTTTGGAGCAAAATAACGAGGAGTTGATGCTGCAACAGCTCCGCCGAAACATCAATATCAATACACAAACTAAAAAATTTCGCAATGTACTGCGGGAGGTATTTCGGAAAGGTTACACAGAAGTGTTTCGACGTCTAATGGATCAAGGCGCGGGCATGACTGTGGAAATTATACACTATCACAGTGCGCTTCAGGCGGCGTCGTTTCACGGTCATATGGCAATGGTTCAACTCTTCTTGGATCGAGGTGCGGACATCAATGCACAAGGTGGAGATTATGGCAGTGCACTGCAGGCAGCGTGTTATTGGGAAACTGAAAATCATGAAGCAATAGTCCGACTGTTGTTAGATCAAGGCGCAGAGATGAACGTTGAAACTGGAGATTATGGCAATGCATTGCAGGTAGCATCATTTGAAGGTCATGAAACAATAGTCCGGCTGTTGCTGGATCGAGGTATGGATGTCAATATGCAGGGCGGAGAGTATGGCAACGCACTGCAGGCCGCGTTATATGCACGCCAAGTTCAGATTGTGCAGCTGCTACTCAACTACGGAGCTTCTATTAATGCTCAAGGCGGGCATTTTGGCAACGCACTCCAAGCGGCAGCGCTAGACAAAGTGAATACTGTACAGCTGCTACTTGATCGCGGAGCCGATGTTAATGCTCAAGGCGGGCTTTTTGGCAGCGCACTACAGGCGGCGCAATGGACAGAATCTGTGAATACGATGCAAATATTGCTCGATCACGGAGCCGATCCAATAGGTCTGGATCTCACAAAGTATGCTTTGATTACAATGACCGGCTCCACTACGGATCAAAAGACATATACAGATCGAAGATTCGTGATAGGGCTTCTGGAATCTGTCGGTCATTTGAAGGACCGAATGATCGAAAAACTCCCGGAGGTGCAGCAAACACTAGCAGCCAATCCCACCTGGTCAGCCATGCTCGTCCACAGGGACGAGGTACTTGACGACGAAAGTTGTTCATGCGGCGAGGCAGGAATTGAGAACGGCAGTCGCTTGCTTTGGCGCATTAATCAAGGGCAGAACAGCGACAAGTGATCTCCAGCTTGGATGACTTCATATTTTCCGAAGAAAGAGCCGGAGAACTCGTCAAAGCGACGACGGGAAGTGTAGCACGTCGATGAGGTAGACTAAGCTCTCTGAGATTCGTACCTCCCGTATTCTTATACAATGGAGAAGTGAGACTACGAGAACTGTCTCCGGCCGCTACCAGAAATGTACAGAGGGGAAACTAGCAACTGAACAGTGGAACATGGCATCTTTCAGTACAGCACGACTGAATTATGAAGCGACCTACAGCACATTACTGAATTTTTATTTTGTTTTCTTTGGACGTACTTAATCTATATACTTTGAGTCTTAAGGTCACGTAGCATGTATTCTGATTACTTGATGCTTATGATGATGACTGTACCCAAGCAGAGACTTTGTTTTCGGGGGGTTTCTAAGGCAGATCTAAATGAATATAAGGGGCTTCTACAGGGTCTGGCAGCTCCATTTTAGGTCGCCCTAAATTTTCCAGCCCTAAATTTCCAACCCAGATTCAAGGTGCAAGGCAGGCTGCTCTTCGGAAGCTTCGGAAGGGAGACTATCCGAGATCTTGGCGCTTTGAACCCCAGCCGCATTTCATGATCACAAAGTTTCATTCAATTCAGTAGGGCATGCAGAACTCAACCAGCATGGCAGACTCCTCGTCGATTGCACCTGGCGATCATCTCGCATACATGCGCTACGCTCTCTCACTTGCCAAAAAAGCCCCACCAAAGCCGACGAATTTCTGCGTCGGAGCTGTCCTGGTCGACGAAGCCGCAAATGAAGTCTTGTCCACTGGCTATACCATGGAACTTGCGGGTAATACCCATGCGGAGCAGTGCTGCCTTGCTAAGGCGGAGAAGGGTGGACTACGGAAGCCTGGAGCAGAAGCGCGGATGCTTGTCCTGTACACCACTATGGAGCCCTGTAACAAAAGAGCAAGTGGAAATATGCCATGTACGGAAACGATTTTGAAGACTGGTGGTATCAAAATCGTCTACCTAGGAGTGAAGGAGCCGGAGAAGTTCGTCGGAGAGAACATTGGCAGGACAAAGCTGGAGGGAGCGGGGATTGAATATGTCCATGTGCCCGGCCTTGAGGCAGAGATCCTTGAAGTTGCAACAGCAGGCCACGAGAGATAACGGTCGATTCACAAGGTGTTAGTCTTTCGCATATTTTACAAGAGTCACGTGGTTGCGCGTTTATGTTTACTCACGTCAAGGCGGGAATATCCGACTTTAGAGTACGAGTACGGTATTCCTCCGCAGTGATGATGCAATGACGTGAATGCGCTGTATGAATTCATAGCCAATTTCTCGTCTCAAGAAACCCCTCATTTTCTTGTTCATCTCATCTCTCAACTTTGAAGAATATACATGCATCTTCCCTTATCCATCTTCCAGAGAACCATTAAGGCCTCAACACTACCCGCTCAAACAGCCTACCGAACATATCGCTTGTCTTCCAGTCAAGTACGCAATATGTCTTCAGGTATGCTACTTTACGATATGCTAACCAATATAACACCTTCAATTGACGATTCATGCAGACTTAGGTGAACTCAAGATCGAAAATACCAACGTGAAGACTGCTTCCGGTGTCAGTCTCGATGAGCACGAGAAGACGCTTGTTGGAAGTGTTTTAGACGTGAGTACCGAAGAGACAACCTCCAGTATCCTCCAAATACTTAACAAGATCAGTTGTTCGCGGGTCGCCCATCGCTCGCAAGGCTTCGTTTATGGGATGATAAGGCTGTCTTTGAAGACCCTATTACCACGGCCACAGGGCGCGGACAATACCCTGCTCAATGGTATGGCCTCAAGGCTGCCTTCTCCCAAATCGAGCGCCTCCACCACGAAGTTACCTCCGGTGGTAACCCAATCAAAATGGACTTGCGTACGCGCTACGTTGTGAAGATCGGTGGCATGGAGAAGATCATAGATAGCAAGGTCAACATATTCCACGACAAAGATACGGGCTTGATTACGAAAGTCCAGGACTCGTGGAATGGCAAGCTTCCCGATAGTAGCTTCGCAGATGTGAGTATCGATCAGCTTATAACTCCTTGGTGGTGGTTGCACTATTATGAGGGGTGGTTGTTCTGGGGTTGGTCTTTTACTTGGAACACTCGGGTGTGGCAGGTTGGTGTCGCCGTCACGGATCCGATGAGATTAGATATGGCGCTTGATGTGCATCTGCTGATATTCGCTTATAGGTCCTCCGCAATATGAATGCCGCAACTGTGCCGTACATTGTAAAGGTGCCAAAGACCGATGAAGAGGACCGTGAAATGGGCAACTAGCGATCTTGATCGCATGACCTTGTCATTGGCAAGTGTTGTATGTATATATATGTCAGAAGCGCAATGATCTTCAACGCCGAACACATCTAAAGCTACGATTGTCCCTTCATAAGATTCATATGGCTTGCACCATCTTCTGCTGTGCACGCGAAGATGCAATGGAAAGATTACATGCTCAGGGATTCCCGTACTGAAAGGATGCCGAGCTACTACAAAGTGATAAACGGATCGTCATTTATGAGCAAGGATATTCGCACGAAGTGGGCTTTTTCTTTAAGTCCGTTTGTAATTCCGATATATCCGACTGTATAGATCGTAGGAGATTATAAAAGGGGGATACCAGACGTTTTGAGCCCAGACTGCTTGACCCAAATTACACTGCTATATTTTCAACCACAATGTCCGCTGACACAGTCGTAGTGCTGATTACCGGTACCCATCCACGCTCCTCCTCCCGAATCCTCTCCCCTCCCCTACGTTGTCTCAGACCACTTCGACTTTTTCCGTATCACTGACTTGCTTCTCTCTAGGTGCCAACTCCGGCATCGGATATGCGGCATCCAAAGTCATCGCCTCTGCCTCCGCGAAATACCACGTCATAATGGCCAGCCGCTCCTTAGAAAAAGGTAACGCAGCCGTTTCAGCCGTCCAAGCGGCCGGCATCAAAGGCAAAGTATCGGGCATACAGCTAGACGTGACCAGCGAGTCATCAATAGCCACCGCGGCCAAGCATGTCGAAAGAGATCAAGGTCGTTTGGATGTACTTGTGAATAACGCTGGCATATCCTCGCGAGCCGCGACCCTTAAGGAACAGCTCGAGAGTACTCTGAATGCCAACGTCATTGGCGCAGCTCTCGTAGCAGAAGCGTTCAAACCGCTTTTGTTGAAATCGGCGAATGCATATCTCCTTCACATCAGCAGCACCCTCGGCTCCTTGGCCATCTCGTCAGACCCGCAGCGGTCTGAAGGCGGGTCGTATGTGGCATACAGAACGAGCAAGGCGGCGCTGAACATGCTGATGGTGCAGGATGCGATCGTGCTGGGGAAGCAGGGCGTCAAGGTCTTCGCCGTCTGTCCAGGTCTGGTGGAATCGAAGTTGAGGGGCGAGGGCGAAGAGCAGATCACGGCGGGTGGGAGAGCGGGCGATCCGGAGGTCTCGGGGCAGACGATTCTGCGCATTATGGAGGGGGGGATGGATGCTGATGTGGGAAAATTTGTAAACAAAGATGGGGTCATTCCTTGGTGAGAGGCAGTTGTGGGAACGGGACTGGTTACTCAATGAGTCGCAGCGCTGTAATCGCTCTTACTATATTTGGAAGTTACTTCCGTGTTTTCGGTTCCTGCCGAGACTTCTCGGAAATTACGTAGGTACGTAGCAGACTTCTCGACACAGTAATGCAATGAAACGACACGGTTCTGAATGCTTCTTTGGTGTGCTTCCGAATTGCTTGGAATTATCCTGTGCTCACAGCGGGGACCCCGGTGTCTCTACTTCTAGCAATCTCATAACCACCTTACCTCATTTTGAGTCCATCGGCTATACGTCGACATGAAATGTCCTCACCTCCAATGTGACTACCGCCTTTGGCTTCTCGGTTTGTGAGACTTGTCAGCGTGATCAGTGAGTCAATCCAGCCACCCCAAGCCCGTAAGTTCTTATCCTCATCTACAGACTTGGGAAGGTTGGTGAAGCATTGCAAGAGATGGGCTGTGCGTTTACAGACTTTAGGATGCGAGGGTGGAGGTGAAGGGGCCTCCAACACGTGTCACAGCGTCTCGAGACGTCTCGAGGCACGCGAGCCTACGGAAGACAGCATCACCTGAGGGAACATGCGAGGTTTTCAGGAAGAGCTGGGCAAATATGATGCTACATAGGGGCGATGGCGAGATCGAATACCTTTTCGCGGCGCTGTTCGCAAAGCAACATGGGCCGTTGCTGTTGAGCGAGAGTTGGAGGGGCTTAGAGCTGGGGTCGTGGTGAAAGGAGATAAGCATTAATTTGCTTCTAACGACGTAATGCTCGTGAGGATGATGGAGGTCCGATGAATGTTCGTTGAGGGAAAGACTACAGACTGCTGGGCTACATCTATTGTCCGTGAATATACATGCAGCAAGAGCATGGGCACGTAATGTCGAAGGTCGTCGAGAATCGAGCCGCCATACAACATGTCCACGGTCCCATCCATTGTAGTGATGACAGCATTGTCATCATTGAAGAGACTCAGGCGACCCCACAAGTCAGCTTGGATGATATTTCTTCTAAAATTGGCGTGATCTACGCTTTGGTGATCAGTCTACGAGACTTAGGATAATGAACTGCGGCTTATGTCCTGACCTTTACCCTCGGGATCCGAGGTTTACTACACACCATTATGAAGTCGATTGGCGGACTCAACAAGGGTTTTTGCAAATGCAAGAACGCCTGTCCCGATCGCCAACTTCTCTGTACGACTCAAAGATAATGATCACTAACATGTTGGAAGTGTATAGGGAGCTACTCTACGCATATCTCTACTACTGGGAGGCTCGCATGCTCTCACTTTGTTCTTGGTCCTGTTCCGCTTACTTATCTTGTTAGATAGCTTGGTGGCTGTCCGATTGTTTCCTCCGCGCCTAGTCTAAGGACAAGCCCAGCGAAATCAAAGGACTTGATGGACATTTTCACATCGTCGATGTTGAAAAAGGAACCGGTCTTGTAGAAAAGTAGAATTGGAGTCGGTCCATCTGTCAAGGTGAATATTTTGGCTATGTCAATGTTGTCATGTCGCACCTTCAGGAGAAACAGGGCGTTGTCCACGGCTAATTAAATTGGGGCCGAAATTGAGAGAGTGATACCTCCAGTCAGCAGACCTCGTAGGATCCTAACGGAGAAAAATTATGTCGAAGTCAAAACGAGACCGTGGACCATGCTATCTTCAATCGTTTCCCACCTCAAATGTCAAATGTCTTGGAACGTGTTCTCAGTCGTATAATTGTCTTCGAGAAGGATATTACCCGCCAACGGGTTGACGAAGATCTACGACTCTGTGGTATCAGACCGGAGCCGGCAGACGCTGTCGACATTGGCAGGTCCAATCAGCTAGCAAGTTTACTGCCATATTGGAGTGCTTCAGGGTTTGGGGCTGCCATTGATCGTCCGGCAAAAGTGCGTATTGAAAGGAGAGAAAGCCAGAACTGGAACCATCAGACAGTCACTGCTGTGGACTGGGATCACCGTACGTTTCCGCCTGACGCATGGCTCAATCAAGGTGCCATTGCTCCGTCGTTAGTCTGTCATCGCCGATCTACGAAGTATGGAGAAGCTGCCATTTCAACGTTCGGAGGATTAACGCTGGCTATTTGTACGTCGGAGACCCATTTTCTAGCCAGGTAGCACCCAAAGACCCGAGTTTTTGGCAGCTTTTTCTCGTACCATTTCTCCTGCATACTTAGCAACATACACAAATTCATACGTGGACGTATCATGATGACTCCGTGAGCATCTATGTGGCCGACTATAATCCCAACAATTTTATTAACCTGCAACGGTCTGCGTAGGTCAAAGCACATTACCATATCATCAGTCTCCGCTCCTTGATCACACAGCCTTCCACCGCACCTGTTGCCAGAGCGAGCATACTTTAAGGTCCCCGAAGACTGAAATTCTCCGAGAAGTCCGAGGACCAGATTGGAGATATGTAATGAGTCTGAGAAGAGGTAGAGGAGCTTGAGCTTGCACTGCGCATATTTTCGGTTTCGCGGCTCGTCTTTTCCAAATCATTTCAAAGTATGTTGTATCAGAGATCAATTTACCAACCAGGTACTGAGCATATAAAAGCCTCGGGTCGAAAGTAAAGTAAAGTACTAATGTACGATTACTACATCCTGCGCAGTACAAAAGTATCCGACTCCGATTCTCCGGCCAGACTGACTTTTTCTCTGTGATAACATTATGTAATAGGTGTGAAGTTGAGGATTGTCTCGTGCAAATCTGCAAGAATGGCGTCAAGGTGACCTTGGGATTTATCTTCTCTGCCGAAATCCATAAAGTATTTATGCCTTGTCGATATCATTTTCGAATCATCTGTAATATTCTGGATCATCATGTTGCCAACAGCTGCTGTGGCTTCCATTCCCGTTGAGGGCTGGATATTCTGTGTTATTCTCCTAACGACTGCCAGAGTACTCCACTTCCGCTATAAAAAGGGGTTCTCCAAATACAATGGCCCCTTTCTAGCTTCCTTCACCGATTTGTGGAGAGTGTTCTATACGTATTTCAACATGGGTGAATTTCCAATGGTTGATATTCACGAGAAATATGGCGATATCGTTCGAGTGGGCCCGAATCATCTTTCTTTCGCCAAGTCAGAGGCCATTAAGGATATCTATGGTACGGGTAAGGCTTGGAACAAGGTCCGCGCTCGCCGATGTTATCTTGAAGATGTTCTACTTCTTCCTAGCTCACGCTATCTAGTCTGGTTTCTACCCCGCCCAAGCAGCTGTTGTAAAAGGCGAAAGCGCGAAAACGCTCTTCTCAAGCAATGATATGGCATGGCACAACGCTCTTCGCAAGGCGATCAATCCCTTTTTCACTGCCACCGCTGCCGTGGACTACGAGCCTCTAATCGACAATACTATCAATGTTTTTCTAGAACAATGGGATACTAGGTTTAGCGATAAGAAGGGCCCTGATGGTATTATTGATCTTGCAGATTGGCTTCTCTACTTCGCTTTCGACGTCATCGGCGATTTGACCTATAGCTCGCGCCATGGATTCTTGGAGTCAGGCAGCGACTCTCAAGGCATCATCGCGTTCCTAAAGAAATTTTCGGTCTATGGCGCCGTTGTAAGGCCCCCATGAAATACCCTTATAGGAAATAGTCTAACAATACAACAATATCAGGCGGGTGCGTGGCCTTTCGCGGACAAGCTTCTTCGACATAATCCTGTCCTGTTGTGGTTCCAGAAACGAGGTCTCTTCCAACCCAGCACCTTTTCCCTTGGATTCTTCGTCGGCAAGCGCATGAGAGATAGGATCAACTCCTACAAAACAAGAAAAGACTTTGAGACCAAAGAAGGTGAAGACCTTCTCGACAAGTTCCTCAAGGCAAAAGAGAAGCGCCCAGAATTTATGAGTGAGAGAGAAGTCGCGAGCATAAGCATGACGATGATTCTCGCTGGAGCAGAAACCATGTTAGACTTTCTCTCTCTCAAATCTAGCCCAACCTCAATCCCATCCATTGCATACGCAAAACTGACGAACGTCTTTACCGCTCACAGTTCTATAACACTGACAGCATTCTTCTACTATATCCTCAAAAACCCTGCCTGCTACGCTAAACTTCAGCACGAATTCGACACCCAGCTCCCCGCCCGAGACACCTCCTCTTTAAAATGTGACGTCGATTTTGCTCAAGCCCAAAAGCTTCCATACTTGCACGCTTGCATCCAAGAAACCTTCCGTATACACCCAGCTTCTGCCGTTCTTCTGGAGCGCGTCGTGCCTCCTGCTGGCGCTAATATCGCCGGCGAGCAGATCCCGGGAGGCACAGTCGTCGGCGTTAGTTCGTACGCGACTCATCGCAAGAAGGAGATCTTTGGGAAAGAACCTAAGGCTTTCCGGCCGGAGCGATGGCTCGAGGCCACTGAGGAGCAGGTGCGCTCGATGGAAAAATCAATGCTTCATTTTGGGGCGGGAAATCATCTGTGCCTTGGAAAGAACATCAGTATGCGGGAGATGTACAAAGTGGTGCCTACTTTGATGAGGACATTCAAGGTAGATACACATTTTGATTGTAGCTACGCTTGCCCGTTTTCCGCTAATGTGAGGTGCGCATAGATGGAGCTCATGGATCCGGACAAGGATTGGACTTTGGTTACTACGCTTAGTGTTTGTCAGGAGGATGTCAAGGTGCGTATCAAACGGAGGACAGGGTAAATCAATTGGATTGGAAAACGGCATACGTTATGGCGATGGGAAAGTGTGTCGGAAGCCAATCGGGACTTGTCAGAGTAGCTCACTTAGAAGTGTCGTCTTTGACCTTCGAACCTCGCACCATTAGCGAGTTTAATTAAACACAACCAGTCTAGAAGACTTCTCCAGCTCCAGAACCTGCTATGTTGATGGTTGTCAAGGTGGAAGAACTTAGCGAACGTTCCCTGTGCACACTACAGAAATTCGAAGCTAAAATCTTTGTGATCCTTGAGCAGATCTAGGATAAGTACGGGGCTAGTAACAATAAAGGCGACGCTAATTTTGAATAGTAAGCCCGCTGTCTCCTTCGATTTCGACCTTCAAGTACCTAGATGTACTTGCATCTTATGCATGTTTCCCTGAGTATTTGAATCTACACCATAGGGTGGCTGTGTCATCAGAATCCTCCCATTTCTGCTCGCCTAAGTGCTTCTAGACCTCGCACGTTTTCTTACGGTCAGTTGTATGCCATTAGCCATTACCACATCCAGCGTCAGCCATGCAGGACACGTCCGCCTTGGCCGCCCTTGTCATCGCAGTCATCGCCCTTGTCGTTGCAGCTGCCCAGCTCACTCAGCAGGTCATGGCAACGGCGTACGTTATTCGAAAATGCGATCGTATCGTCACTGGCGATCTCACCAAGGGTGGTATCCGGCAATGGCACTGGCGTCAGTTCCGTTTTACTGTCCAATACTATGCTTTAGTCTTCGCTCTGCCTGGGTCGATTCACTCAGCGCTTGGTGTCAGTCCGACCGTACAAGTCGATACGCCTTCCCGCCAAGTCTGGCACGACGCAAGTAAGCTCCGAGAGAATCGGAAGTTTTCCCAGGCTTGCGCTATCTCGTTTCTCCAGGACCTAGTCATGTTTACTTGTCTCCGCCCCGAAGATATCTGCATTAGGGAAGAGAGCGGAGATCGAATACCTGAAGACCTTACGGTAGCACCAACTCGAGTTGATACCATCACGGTTCTGCTGACGTGCATCGCTATGGGAATGCAGGTGTTCAGATACTCACCAACCACGGGAGAAATTACTTTAGCGGGCGGAGTTGGTGGTGTCTCATCTTCTGCGCATCCTGTCTTGGGATGCATCCTTCACTATAGCGTCTTTTCAAATGAGCCGAATATTGGCATTGAGACTGCCAGACGGCATGGCCGGGCTTTATGTCAGGAGCATGGTGTCTGGGCCAATACCGTTTTCGGAAGATTCATGGATAGATCCTATCGACCCGAGATGACTACACTTGAAGTCCTTAGATTTCGAAAAATGGCAGTCTTACAAGCAGAAGGCTGGCCAGAGGATAGCGAAAACGATACAATCGGTGGTGCTGCGTGTTTCATGGCCTTTGCACATGTGGACGTAAGTTTTTCATTTGTAGCCAGTCGCTCAAGCATGCTATGTGATGGGACAAGATGTCATATTGGTGTTTCACTTTTTGTTTCCCAAGTCGTAGCTTTATTGTTATTTATTTGGATTTTGGGGGGTAGAATGAAGTACTGAACCCAGAGCTCTGCGGGCATTTGAGGCCGTCCCACCATCCGTCGTTCGACCTTGGTGCGCACATTTTGCTGAAGTTATTGCGAAAGCGCATCACGTCGACATAACCGAGAGCATGTTACAGCCAACCGAGGCCTTTGTCCTTCCTGAAGAGCTCGGAACATCTAGGAATTCCTTCATTAAAAGACACGGGTGCTCCTCACCCTATCTTCGATGGGAGAATATCAATGACAAAACAGAAGTGATCTCAGACAAAGTCATACCAGGTCCGTCGGTTAGTGACAATATGCTTCGCAACATCGAATCTAAAGATGTACTTGCTGTTCATGATCTGGTAATCGATCTGAATAGCATTTGCCGGCAATCGTCCGCCAAAAATTCAGCTTTTGATGAAAGAGATCCAAGTGTATATGTGTCAATGGCTACGGCATGGGAGATTATAATGCGAGCAGATCAATACATGCGCCATATTTACGTAAAATGCAACGGGGCCACGAATCCAAATTTCCACACGCTTGTGAATAGGATAGTGGCTACAGCAATATCCTCCCTCTCGGAGGTTGGAGCGCCATCGTGGGGTTTACCCATATCGGCTCAAGCGACCAGCAATTTCTGGCGCGAGACGTTTCCTGCCGCCTGCAGCAAGGTGCTTAATGAGCCGAGCACGCTGCAGATTGATGCGGTAGGCGACCTTGGCTATGATCACTGGATTCCGATATATGCGCGACTGAATATTTTGAGAGCGGCTTATTACACGCTTATGATGCGAGCAGCGGGAGAGCCTGGACCTGGTCTTGATGAAGAGAGCAGGATTGATACAGCCTTGGCTTATATGGCGTAATGGGACATGCTCGGTTGCAATGAAGTCAAAGCACATAGCCAGTCTGCAACTCCCCAACAATTCCGTGGTGGAGGCTATCAATTCCCAGCATCACTATCGGTGTCCAGAGTTGTCCTTCGGCTGGGTTCGAGCAACATCCATGTGCGGGCTTTCAATTTGGATATTTAGCTACGTGTTCACCTGTGAGGTATGTGTCATGCCATCCCTTTTCCGGTGACCATTCTTGAGAACAGATATCCTCAACCACAATGCAATAGGCTCCTTACGCCCATACCTGCGCACATTCACAGCAAATGAGTTACGATTTGTAATCTATGGTTGGCCCTATGGTTTCATCTAATTATCAATCTATTATTTCATAGCGCCAGGTCATTTCTCTAATCATCGTCCTCCAGTCCCACCATTTTTAGCGAGTCTTTCCAAAGTCTCCCTTCGCACCCCGCGTCATAGGCATGAGGTAAGTATCCATCGTCAGTGACGTCATCATCATAGACGCTCTTTGGTGGCTGTTTCCTAAACGGACCCATAACAGCACAATTCGACAGATATACGCCTCCTTTGCCTTCCCAGTCCCGACTCAATGCTGCATACACCGTCGTGGCTGCACCTTGGGCTGTCGATTTTTCGCGCGCCTTGATTTCAGGGACCTCGAACATGGATCCCGCAGAATCGCCGGAGTGGACCTGCAGACCTGATTGGATGAGACCTGGATGGAGCGAGGTTGCGTGCAAGCCACGCGAGCTGTACCGCCTCTGAATCTCGTTGGCAAGATAGATATTGCTAGTCTTTGACTGACCGTATGCTTTCCATGGATCGTACGATGACGGCTGGTCGAAGTTGTAGTCGTCGAACTGTATGGTACTGTAACGGTGGCCAATGGATGAAACACAGACGACTCGAGACTGGAATGCCAGCGTGCTGGACTTGAGCAAGGTTCTTTTCAGCATCTGGAACAGGAAGAAATGCGCGAGATGATTCGTGCCGAATTGAGTTTCGAACCCGTCTTTGGTGCGGCCTTCGGGCGTGGCCACGACGCCGGCGTTGTTTACGAGGACATTGAGCCGGTCCGTCTTGCTAAGCACCTCTTGTGCTCCAGCACGAACGGAATCCAGCGAATCAAGTTCTATCTTGATCAGGATGATCTCGGCCCGATTGGAGGTATCATCCGACAGGATCGAATCTACGACCTTCTGCCCCTTTTCCAAGTCACTAGCCGTCAGGAAGAGCTTGGCTCCGGTTGCGTGAAAGGCCCGAGCAGTCTCTGCGCCGGTGCCAGCAGAGCCATCTGTGATGAGCATTACCTTGTCAGTCAACTTGCCGACAAGATCTTCGTCCTTGACAATTGTCAATGCTGTTGGTCGAGTATCGCCAGCACCGTGAGGGTCGGCGTAGGCAGCGGAATATCGAGACATTTCAAGTGTATGCGATTATCGTTTAAGGTAAAAGAGCTGAGTAGTGAGTTGTTTGAGTTGTCATTTTGGACTTGGCTAAGGCAAGAGAGCAATTTTTATACATTTCATCAACGTCTGTCCGACGAGGATCCGACGACATGACTTTTTCAGCTTTCAAATTAAAAGATTGGTTATCTCAAAGAATGATTACAAATCGTAGATACAGTATCATATCAGGTTTCCAATTAAGGCCGGACGAGAGTGAGCGTGAAATCGCCAAGACGTAATTTTTGTCGTATGTCTATCAAAATAGGCTCAGCGGACTAGATTTTTAGCGTACAACATACAACACCGAGCCTCGGAGTCTCGTTTTCTCCCTCGTACGATAGGAATAGGACGGGAAATACAAAACACAAACACAAAGTACCGCAAGCTGCACCAGACAGGAAATGTCTCAGCGCCCATCTCCATCAAACATGTCATGCCCAAGTCTCCCTCCAACCCCCCGGCATTCTACCCAGCCTACTGCTTTCCCCTCTCTCCAACCCACAATACCTGGGCGCGGCTGACCGCATCCGACGTCCACGCTCTGCGTGAGCGGACCGGTTTCGAAGGTCTGCATACCTCTTCCATTTCACCCACGCATTCTTCACCTCGAGTCCTTACTCCATCGCTTATAAACCTTCCGTCCCCAGTATGACAGAAAAGACACTAACAATTTCCCCAACCCTAACCAGGCCAAAACCTCTACTTCCACCTCAACCACCCCATCAAATGGATCCGGCTCGTCGGCGTCATCGTCGCCCTAGACATTTATCCTACGCGCTGGATCGCCCTTCTCGACGATAGCAGCGGCGCCACCATTGAGATTACATGCGGCCGACCTGCCCCTACGCTGACAACGCGGAACGCGCACCCTACGTCCATGGCGGAGAGCGCAACGGAGTTGAAGAAACATGATGCGCTGGCCAAGGGAATCTCAGCCACGGGTCGCGCTGTGGATCTGAGCGGTGTGGAGATTGGCACCGTTGTTAAAGTGAAGGGGGGGGTGGGCTCGTTTCGGGATGTGAGGCAGATGTTGCTTGAGCGCATATGTACGTTCTGAGTGTTTTATTTACGGGAGAGCTGAGTTAGAGGCTCTCATTCTCTGGCGTACGAGTAAAGGACTGACTTTTGCCCATCAACAGCCATCATCCGCACCACGAACGAAGAAGTCGCCGCCTGGGCTGAGAACAGCGCTTTTCGAAAGGAGATACTGAGCAAACCGTGGATCGTTGAGGAAGGGGATGAGAAGCGAGCGAGGAGGAAGGCGGAGGGGCTGGAGAGGGAGAAGAGGACGAGGGGAGAGGCGCGGGAGAAGAGGATGAGAAGGATGAGGGAGAGGGGAGATTAGGGGGGAAGGGCAGATGCGGAGAAAGTGAGAGGAAGAGGAGAGAGGAAGAGGAATGGACAGGAGCATATATATGGTGGTGATGAAAGTGGCGTTTTGAAAAGGAGGCCGGATACAGAACATAAGGATCGTCAGCGGGAGGTTGAGAGGGCGGGCGAGAAAGACCAAGGTCTGACGTCTTGTTTCAGATTATGAGTTGCACATTGTTTTCTTCTTGTGGGGGGGCGTAGGGCCGGTTGGATAGGCTTGCATGCATCCTCGAAACGAATTGGATTCCACAAAAAAGCACGCTGTGTTTTTCCTTTCCCCCTCATACGGAACACACTGTTCTTTCTCTTCTGCCTCCTTATCTATCGCACGCGCTCGAGTGAAGTGGACAGCGCAGGAGTATACGCTGGGGATTCATCAATACGCACATACGCACACAGACCTAAACCACAGTACCCAAAACGCCCTCAACAACAACAACCACCCAAAGGCACCACGATGAAGGATCCATCCCATCCCATTCCATCACATTCCATTCCGGGCATGGGATAAGAATCTCGCCGGGAGTAGAAGGACGGCAAAAAGGGTTGTTCGTCGATGAAAGGTTGAAAGTGAAAGAAAGATATGAGATGTCTCAGGAAAACGAGATGATCTGAAGAAAGGAACTGAGATGGAGGGGATGTGAGCCATGGGAAATGGGAAATGGGACAGAGGGAGGGAGGGAGGGAGGGAGGGAAATCGAGAGATGGTTTTCGTAAAAGCAAAAAAAAAGAAGAGGATAAAAAATTGAGAAGGGGAGGAAACTGATATAGGACTCGAAAAAGGAGGAGAGAGGGAAGACTGCTAGACGAGGAAGAATAGGTAGGTAGAGCTGGGGTTGAGACAGGGATCTAACTAAAGAGTGTGAAATGACTGCGATTTCTTCGTTTGCGTTACATACACCTCCAGTGAAAAAAGGCCCGTAGTATTCTTTGCCATGGACAGCCCACGATGCCGCCGTCTCCTTCTGTCCTAGAAATTGATAGAATAGCAGAAAAAAAAAAGTGTCAATCATTTTCAGCCCAAAACAGCCCAGAAATCGTAACGATCGTCCAATCATGCCTCAACCGATTCCAACCACACAAATTGCCGTCGCAAACATGACCCCCCGAACAAGCCTCAAATGGAAATAAAGAAACTCTTCTCCCCCTCCTCCGGCTTCACAAGCGCCCTTTTAAGAATCGGATCCGCGCAGCTGATCCTGATCCTCTCCGGCGTCGCCGGACTCTGCAGCTGCAGGACATCCTCCACCCCGTACTGTTTCCTAGCGGCCTTCAACGCATCCCTGATGGCAAAGAAGACACTGCTGCCCATGAACAGCGGCGGTTCGCCAACGCCTCTGGATCTCTGAATGGTGCGCAGATTCTCCCACTCAACGTCTTTGAGCAGACTGACGTTGAAGACCTGGGGGATATCTCTGAATCCGGGTATTTTGTACGTGCCTGGCCCTTTGGTGAAAAGCTGGCCAGATGCACGATGCCAGAGGCTTTCTTCCGTCGTGAAAAGGCCTTGACCCTGGACGAATGCTCCTTCGATTTGGCCGTAGTCAATTGAAGGGTTGATGGATCGACCGACGTCCATTTTGATGTCTGCACGCAAACAAGTCCAGTCACCAGTCAAGGTGTCAATCTCCACTTCAGCCGCAGTGACACCTTGAGTGAAGTAGTAGAACATCTGCCCCGTATTTGGACCCCACGTATATCCAATATCAGGCGTCTTGTAAAAGCCATTTGCAGAGAGATTGACTCGGTCGAAGTACGCAGCATGGACAAGGTCCTTCATTTTGGCGTCTTTGCCGAGCTTCTGTCTGTAAGGTTGAAGCCTTTCGTTGAGCTGTTCACAGGCGTTGAAGATGGCATAGCCGTTCAAATCGCTCGAAGCGGAGGCAGCAGTTGAAGAAGTGTTGGCCACTGTGTTGGTAGCGGTTTCAGAGATGAAGACATCGGAGAGAGGCACGCCAAGGGCTTGTGCCGCTATCATAGACATTTTGGTGTGGAGACCTTGACCCATTTCCGTGCCACCGTGCGCTACGAGAACTGAGCCGTCATGGTAGAGATGCACTAGAGCTCCGGCTTGGTTGAGAAAGATTGCGGTGAACGAGATCCCAAATTTGGTCGGAATGATGGCTAGACCCCGCTTCTTCCATTTGTGCTCATGGTTGAACTTCTCCACCGCTTTTCTACGCTCCTCGTAGTTTGTTCCATCCAAAATTTGCTGATACATCAGCGGTACATGCCAGTCTTTCAGCTCCTGATTAAAATGTGTGATCTCATGTGGCTTGTACATGTTGATTTCTCGTAGCCTTTCCACTGGCATGTTGAGATGGTTTGCGATCTCTTCCATGTATGTCTCACCGATAAACATTCCTTGTGGTCCCCCAAACCCGCGGAAAGCGGTATTGGAAACCGTATTGGTTTTCGCTAAGCGGCCGCGGACGTGAACATTGGGAATGAGATAGCATCCATCAATGTGTGACAGCGCGCGGTCAACTACCGCACCACTAAGATCCTGAGACCACCCGGCATTTGCGAAGACGTCGGCGTCTAGGGCCTGAAGCTTTCCATCCTTATTTACGGCGACTTTCCAACTTGCAAGGAAAGGGTGTCTCTGACCGGACGTCACGATATCTTCATCCCGATTTAGCATACACCGTACGGGCCTTTTGGTCTTCTTCGCAGCAACAGCGCAAATGCCAGAAAGCTGTATAGATCTAGTCTCTTTGCCTCCAAATCCCCCACCAAGGCGTTTGACCTTGGAAACGATTTTGTTGACTTGGACGCCGGTAACTTGGGAGACGTAAGATTGCCTTCATCAATTGTCAGCTATCTGAAAGTGGCCTTGAGGGACGAAATCTACGTTTCTGATGGATTCTGGGTGCTACTATAGACCTCCATTTCTCCATCTTCGGGTTTTGGCACGACGGCACATGCCTGAGTCTCGAGGTAGAAATGTTCCTGTCCGCCCATTCGGACTACCCCAGAGAATACATGGTCTGCCTTTTCCCACACGCTTTCGTCAAACAAGCCTTCCTTATCTCCGCCTTTGTTGATATACCGGTAGTGCTGGAAGTAGCTTTGCTGAGCGATAGCCTCTTCAATTGTGAATATGGCGGGTAGGTCCTCATATTTTACCTTGACAGCCCTGGCGCCAGCTTCCGCATGTTTGGCGGAATCGGCAAGAATCATACCAATAGGCTGACCTGCGGTGAAGACCTCGTCGACAGCAAAGAAGACTTCATCACATACTACACGCGCGAGTAGTTAGTGCTGCTTCAAGCTGAAATCGCAGTATAAGAGACAAGGCTCAGGATGAAATATTCATTGTCATGATCAGGGGCTTTTTCAGCAAAGCCAATGGAAAGACCGCTTTGATATGTACATACCTGGCGCACCCCACCAGTTGGCTTCTGGATTGGGCAGATCATGATGATCCACCCATTCGGCGACACCTGGCAGATTCATGGCAGCCTCAAAATTAACGTCCAGGATCTTTGCATGGGCCTTACTTGAAAGGACCATGACCCCGTAAAGCTCATTCTTTTGTACGGGTATGTCGTCGGTATACTGAGCTTCGCCAGTGCATTGCTTTAGAGCGGCAACGTGGGGGTTTGCCTTGCCCAAGATACCCTGCTCATATGCTTGCGTAGCTTCATGATCTTTCTTGCCCGTTGATATCTCACGCTCAATCTCACCTCGGACATCCTGATCAATCTCCGACGTCTTGACGCCTAAGTCTGAAAGAACTTCATTGTAGAATCTATAGAAGAACCCAAGCGCGAGTGACTTGCGATATGTCGCCATACCACCAGGCACCCCGAAGCGAAGATCAAAGTCCTTCTCCAGGGCGTTCATTACCCCCTCTAAAGTAGCGGGATCAGTCCACGTCTTTCCCTTGAGGTAAGAGACAGCTTCTCGAGCAGCGATGGTTGTGGCCGCCATGCCGCCATACACAAGGTCTACGCTTTCCACGACGTGATTCTCGCTTAGCGAGGTGCGCAGGGCTGCATTGACGATTGCTATGTCATCGTCTTTGCGTTTAGCTTGCTTGTACGCTCGGAGATACTCTCCTTTCTCCCGTGCAACAGGAATTCGCAGACTTGCGATGATTGCGTCTGGTGCCAGGGCTGTAGTCCTGTACCCCTTGAAGAACTGCGACATTGGGATTTCTGTCTCTTGATCGAGTGATCTTGCAACAAGTACGGTATTTGTTGCAACGAATACCGGGTTCAGGTCCGATATTGGAGAAGCGGTGGCGAGATTGCCTGCTGGAGTTCCAACATTACGGATCTGTCGCCCTGCAAAGTATCGAATCTGCTTGTGGATTGCTTTGAAGGGTTGCCCCTTGATGGGACCATAATGTTTTACCGCCTTCATGCAGATGTCTTCGAGATCCGTCAATACTACATTACCTCCAACCTCGAGATGGTCATCCATAAAATTGTACTGGCGAAGCTCGGCGATGTCTCCAACGTAGACCGAAGCCGTGTATTGCATGGCTTTGAATTTGATCTCAATTTGCGTCTCTGTGCTGCCCCCGATGATCTTAGCCGACGGGTATACACTTTTGATTTCGAGCAACTGCTTCAGCGTGACCGGCCGGTACCATCTCTTACGCTTATTTCCAAACGCTAAAGGCTTGAATTGATAATTCATCAATGCGGGAGGGAAAATGAGCTGAGTGTCCGGGTTGTATTCAGTGAAGCCTGGCGGTGTAAACCTTTTTATTGGCTCATCTCCGTTCACACCGTTTGTTTTCTTCGTGCAGCATCCATTTGCCGCCTCACCGTTGCCATTCTCCATACAACAACCGCCACCGCCATTGCCCGATGCTTTGCTACAAGCCTTGTTCTTGCTGAAAGTCTGCGCAGCATCTAAGATAGGTCGGTAGCCAGTGCAACGACACAGATTCCCATCAAAAGCTTCTTCAACTTCGAGCTCTGAGGGGTCTGTGTCATTCCTCAACAAGGCGTACAAGCTCATAACTATGCCAGGTGTACAGAAGCCGCACTGACTGCCACTGCCCATGGCTATGCGTTCTTGGGCTGGATGCGGGTTCTTGACATTACCGATGCCTTCGACTGTGATGACATGTTTGCCATCGACACTGACAAGAGGCGCCAAGCACGCATTGACAGAGGCGTGGTAAAGCTTCTTTGTCGTAGGATTCAACTGAGAAACTACAACAGTGCAAGCGCCGCAGCCTCCTTCCGCACATCCGAGTTTCGTGCCTGTAAGGCCAATCCCTCTAAGATATTCCAACAACGTAATTTCAGGGTCAATTGAGAGAGAATCGATTACGATCTTGGTCCCGTTCAAATAGAATCGTAAAGTATCCTCATATGGCTCCGTGACTGCTTGAAGAGAGTGTGATGTAGTGGCGGAGACGGCAGGTTGAGGTTCAACGATACCTGGAGCCATAATTGGAGGAAAATCAAAATGCTTGAATCAGAGGAAACGAGGTGTGCAACAGGAGAGTGATTCTTTACAAAGGAGCCGGACACATTAAAATCTTGGTCGATTCTAATTGTCTACGAGAAGATGAGTGTGGGGAATGCATAAAACAAAAAGATAGGGAAAGGACAGAGGCGAAGGTCGAGAAGTTAGATATGTTAGTCTCTGACGTTGCCGTTCGCTATCAGCTCGGAGGCCGCCGTATGCCACGATACTATATCGCACTATTAGATAGTCGGTTGAACAAGCGAAAATATTAGTGGCAGTTCAAAGTTAAGTAAGGTAAAGTAGGTAGATACATTTAGAGGTAAGGTAGGTAGATAGCAATGGAGCATCTCCGTACTAGGCACCCCGCATTACTTTAGACACGCCCCGTACAACAAGCGATGCTGCCAAGCGACCGCTGACTAATCAAAGCTTGGCATGACCCACCACTCCAACATTTGCAGCTTTCGCTTCGAGCACTGCACTGCCTCGGTGGATCGTACTTCCTGCTTGCCATCCACCGATTAGATTGAGAAGCCAAAATGCGCTCACGGTTCCAATTACTCCACTCTAGCCGGGCAATTTGTGCAAGACCTAAGGTCTCAGACGTCTCCGCCTATCGAACACCCTTATGTCTTCGGCTACAGCAAAGAAGAAGCATCACAGCAGATGAGAAACCACTGCCTGAATCAGACTCACAAAAGGGACCCAATCAAGACCAGCTTGGGCATGTAAGCGAGGAGGCAGCAACTACTGGCAAGATCACCGGCGAAGGAGGACCGGACCTGGACCAGAGTACACCAGTACAAGATGTACATCATCCTCAGGCCATCACCGTGAAATGATATGAGCTGATAAAGTCGAACATAGATCTTGAAGCGTGATGAAAAGGGCCAAGAAAAGGCGCCCAAAGTAATACAGGAAGATATCAAGTCGTCCTCGCCCAAAGGAAGCAGATCCTATTCGACCTCAGCGCCACGGCGCGCGCAAACCATAATCGACCCTCGGTCCGCAGAAGTCCCAAATGAGGGCCATATATTTGGTCTACCAACACTACCTATACCAAGCACATCCAATCTCAAACATCGCTATGACCCAGTCGTCCAACAGGTTACGAACCTTCTCATGCAAGATGGCAAGCTGGGTAGAGCTCAGAGGGTACGCCCGTCAGTTCCTCTGTCCATTACAAGCGCGCCAGGTCCGCCGTCACACCACTAGCAACGGTGATGCTAACACGTGTCTCATCGCTAGCACATGGCTTTGATACTCGAGCGTCTACGAACGGCCGCCCCACCAACCCCAGACCCTCGACGTCCTCTGCTACCCGGCGCTCCTCCCGCAAACCACCTCCCTCTCAACCCCATTCTCTACCTCACACTCGCCATTGATTCGGTGGCGCCTCTTCTCCGGATAAGATCGCAAAAGGGCGCGGCAGGTGGTGGCGTAGCATTGCAGATACCGATACCTCTTAGCGTACGGCAACGGCGACGGAAGGCCATGATGTGGATCTTGGATGTCGCTACCAGTAAATCCTCAAAGGGCAGCGGCAGGACAATGTTTCCTCACAAGGTTGCGGACGAGTTGATTGCGATTATTGAAGGAAGGAGCGCTGTCTGGGATAGGAGGAGTGCACTTCATAAACTCGGCGTTGCAGCTCGAGCCAACCTGTCGTTCTCTAAGAGGAGGAGATAATCAAACAATTACAAAGGTCATTGTACATACTGCTACTCAAGCCCAAGAAAAGCTTCCTGTTTGTCCATGCCCATGCTCCACAAGCTACTTCTGCTTCCATCCAATGAAATTTCCAAGCCTCCAACTCTCTTCAATCCCATATGACCCTCAAACCCAACCTCAAAACCACTACAAGAACCCGACGCAGAACCCCATCTCCCCCAGCCATCCAAAATACGACACAACATCAGAGCCCTGAGCCCTGAACCCCTCTATCCCAATCTCATCCCAACTGCCTCTATCCCCCATTCACTCTCCTCCCACCTGTCTATGACAATAGAGACTACAACATAGTCGGACAACGGCTACCACTTCTGAACTGAATGTCTCTAGAAGTGTTTCCCTTCCCATAAACGATAAGAATATATATGCTTGCCATCTCCTAATGGGCGAACAAAAAGAACATCGACTACATTCCAGTCGTGAAGCGAAGACTGGGAATTGAAAGGCTCAAAATGAGCCTACTGCGGTGCACAAGGAGGTCTTGGTTTGGTAGCGGCGATGATACGGTGCAACTGCCCCATTCAACAAGTTGCAACGAATCATAGGTAATGTACCATGTGGCTTTGCAGATTTCGCGACGAGTGTTGAATAGGAATGCGTTGGCTCGGAATGCGGGGACCCATTTTTCTGTAGAATTCAAACGGTCCTGTTCTTGGAAGGATGATAGGATTATCCAAGACGCAGTTTTTCCGGTGAGAAAGCCCAGAGTTTTGTTACTGCCCAGGTCGATCCAGGATACGCCACGTGCGAAAGAATCTGATGTGCTGTTCACGCCAGATTGATTGAGGTAGAAGTTCCAGAAAGCGTCTTCATCTGGAAAGTTTCAATGGAGTGGTTGTATGTCGTGGCCGTTGCGTGCACATCTGCTGTGAGAGTGAAGGTACTGGTAGTGTCCTGGGCCAAGCTCTGCTGCAGTGGCAGGACTTCATCAGGCAGTGGTGCGTCCAGAAATGCGGACGATGTATTAGAGAGAACGAGATTATTGAATCCATGGGTTTGCGGGAAAGATGGCAGAGTCTCGTAATCTGCCGAAGCCATGATGAACGGTAGAGTTGCGTTGGTCATGTACGCATGACCAAATTTTAGAACAGTGATTCTTGTTAATCCAGGCGCTCCTGTCATACAATAAGAGCTTCTATGGTTACCGAATACATGTGTAATATCCTCCCACAAAGACCTTATACACCAGGCCGATAGGCAAAAGGATGAACGCCAGCAACAAAGCTCGCCAAACCAAATGAGCGTTAGCTACCATGATTGAATTTCGAAAAAATAACATCGAAATTCTGTAATTTGGGCCTGCCCAACCAAGCCTCTATCATGATCCAGAGTGTCGGTGCGAGGATTTGAGTGCACTGGCTCATGATACTGAGCATGAGGCCGATTATTTGAAGTTGATGCTCAAGTCGAAGAGTCCAAGCAACGTCCAAGCGAGGCGTAATGGTAATGATTGCAACGGCAAGGCATATCCACCTTACTAGAACGACGAGAATGTCTAAGATCTTGAGATGTTTCTTTTCGCTTGGCTTCCCAAGCGAGGAATTGACTCGGTCAAAATCTAATACTGCTGCTTGATGTTCACTCGGCAGTCTTTCAACGGATGGAGTTTCGGTAGCTAGAAACGCTCTGTCGGATGGGTCCACTGCTGTGGGCTTTGGAACGTCCGCCATGGTTTGCGCATGGCTCAGATTTGAACTTGAGAGGCTCATGTAATATAGGCAGAGAGATGACTGTAAGCAATGACCTTGCAATGATGGTCTATTTTTAGAAGCGATAGCTAGACGATCTGCGCAGCCCCCACGCCGATGTCAGGACTGTTATCCCGATCTGGTCTAAAGGACTTCAAATTGACACATGTGCATTGACCTAAACCCACTATGCAAGATATCAAAATGGGATTGATTCAAATAAGAGTGAGAATGACAATCCCGCCCGGGGAAAAAAAGCCACGAAAGGAAAGACCTGAGCAAGTTGCAGAACGGGTAGATAATACATTACGAAGACCAAAGATTACCATTTGCGCGAGCACGAAAAGAAGACACTGGCAACCGTAAATCCTTTTCTCTTTTTGTTTTTGCTAGCAGCGCGCGCAAAGTGTCAGACACCATATACTGTGTAGATCGTCCCGTAAGAACTTT
Source organism: Usnea hakonensis (assembly GCA_013423325.1). Lineage (NCBI taxonomy): Eukaryota > Fungi > Ascomycota > Lecanoromycetes > Lecanorales > Parmeliaceae > Usnea > Usnea hakonensis. The sequence goes on along the minus strand of BLJB01000005.1, from coordinate 268,987 downwards.
CCGCAGAGCGGAAGAATACTTGGATAAATACTCAAGAGGTAGGTAGTCTCAAGTCCCATTTGGGGTTTGGAGGCACCAACAATGATGCACATTGTCGTAAGGCGTATCCATTGAGGAGCTTCTCAGTCTTAGGGGACCTGTGGTTGCCTCTATCCATCATTTCACTTCCAATTTTTCGGTGCTGCTACCTTTCTTCAACAAAAATAACTCATTACTTGGATAACCTGCCGGCATCAGATGCTGAATGAACCCCCCGGGATCATATCGGAGTAAAATCCTGGTCTTCCTGTAACAGGAGTGCTATTATCATTTCGGTGCGAAGGGCGCCGTCGAAATAGATCCTATTTTCCTCTTACGACTTTGCAACAACAAGCACCCCGAAGTGTGGTGTCACGTTATAGCTGTTGAGCTCTTCGATACTAGCACCACCCTCACGATGCTCCAAGAAGTTGTCAGGCACGTGAGTCACGCTCCACACCAACTCACCGCGAAGGCCACCTTCTCTCGCAGAGGTCTCATATACGTCCTTTCTTAAATGATAACAATCAAAGTCCAAAGCACCGTGTCTCGTGTCCGCATGCCCGTGCATAGTAATCCCATCCTCCACCACCCCGGTAACAGTGCAGAACAAGCCACCCGATCCACCTGATTGGCTCGGTCTGGCTTCCGCTTCAGCCTCCACGAAAGCCGCAGGGTCTTGTGTCGGTGGCGGCATCACGGCGACGAAATGTCCGCCGTCTTTGAGATTGAGCGCGACGTTGCGGAACATCTCTACCATATCCTTGCCCGTAGGAGCGTAGTTCAGTAACCAAGCGCCAAAAACGATATCGAAAGGGCCGCCTTCATACGACGATGGTCTTGAGCAATCAGCTAATATGAAATTTATGGCCGCGCTCTTCGATGGTGTCTGAAAGCTTGCGGCGCGGGCCTCGTCGATCATAGCTGAGCTAATATCTACTCCGGTGACCTTGAGAGCTCCCCATTTTAAAAATTGGTAAGAGTAGAAGCCAGTTCCACACGCGAGGTCAAGAACACGCGCATTTTCAATGTACGGTGCAACAGCTTCTTGGACGTTAGCGCGCTCGATAAAGGCGTTGGAAGTTTTGCGGATCTCGTCATAAGGTGCTTGAATAGTGTCGTACTGAGCTGGCATGTTGCTAGACTGTGGTTTACAGAATATAATTACTCATGTGTGGATGCCGGAGGATAAGATTGCTAAAGCTGTCTTGGAAGAAATGGCGATGAGCTGAGAGGAACGAGGGATCCCCGACTTAAAGTTAAACTTTAGAGTACTTGTTGATCTCTCTTTGGGCTGACCTCGTGAGGGGCTGAGGCACCCCACGAGATAATAAGGTTCATGCCGGTCGCTTGCCAAGGTGCCAAGGGAGTGGGGCCTAATTGTGGAAAAAGTGATCATAACAATCTATCGTCCTTCCATATTGCAATGAGGAAGACTTTGATAGAAGAGTATACGACCTTTCCGAATGGGCTCATCTTTATTCGCAAGGACATGCAAACGTTGAATCCTATGACTCACGCAATGTTACGACTCAAGACAATGATGTTCTGTGGACGTGCGAGCATACTTGGACATCCGCGACCATCTCCGATTCTACGTTGATCAAAACCATCTTATTTACACGGAAGCTAGTGTAGATGAAGGAGAAATATTCAAGCTGACCAGTAATAAACAAGGACCACAATCTGCAAAATATATACGCAAGTAGACTGCGCAATTAGTCCACCTGAAAATTCGACAAAGCGCTGGCCTCATCCGAATTGCCCAGGTCCAACAACCAGATCTCAACGGAAATAGCTATGCCGACTATGCCTACGGATGCTTTCGGTCCTTCGCAAGAGACCCAAATTGGAGAAGAAGCTAAAAAAGACAAGAGTACAATCAATCAGCCAACAGAGGCTCAAGCCTCTGACCTCGACACCATAAACACTTTGCCTGATAGCACATCGAATCCTGATAGCACATCGAATTCTGCGAGTGGTGGAGCTCGAGGGGCAAGTCTCGAGAGCTTTGATCATAGAAAGCAACAGCTTGTACAAGTTGGAGGCCCTTCAGAAGCCCGCAGAAAAACAAGCATCGAGCCCCACGAAGCTATTAGGCGAGGTCTATCGTTCGGGCCACTGCGAAAGAACGTAGCAAGGCATAGTTCAAGTACCGGAATCCTGAAAACAGGTTCGAAGTCTCCCTCGTCTCGATTGAATCAAAGTCAGAGGTCATTGTCATCAAGCAGCGACATCTTATCCTCTGCTGGAGTGGGGCGACTGAAGAAGGATCACTATGTGGACGATCCCGATAGAGAGGGTGCAATCGATAGTAGTGACGATGACCCACAAGCTTGGAGCTCTGGAGATGAGCCTCTAAGCTCGGTAAAGGTTAGAGGTAGGGAGAGAGAAGTCAAGGAGATCGATCGGACAACACCGAGAAGTCCGCTTGCGGTATCAGAAGAACGACCAGCAGTGACAGTCACGGCTCCTGAAGGCGAGAAGCCTGTTTCGACATCTAAGAAGTTTATCGTGCGTCCGAGTACAAATTACGATCGGACTGTCAGTCGAGGTCCAAGTCCTAGTACTTCGGACTCAGAAGAGCTCAATGACATCCGCCGGGCTCAAAAACTGAAAATCAACACGTCTCCTATTGACAGCTCAATCCCTCATCGAGTCATTCAGACGATGATCAGAGGTGATTTTGCACAGATGCAGAAAGAAGCTGAAGAAGGCACAAGGAGACTACGGACATATCTTGTGGCTACAGACTTGAGCAGCGAAGCTGCCTACGCTTTGGAGTGGACCATTGGTACAGTCTTGCGTGATGGCGACACGCTTCTTGCAGTTTACGCCGTTGACGAGGAAATCGGCACTGGTGTAACGGGAGACAGTCTCCCTATTGGTGAGGGAGCCAAAGCAATTCAAGACACTACAGCAGTGATGGACAAAATGACTGTCGCATCACAGAAAGGGCCTTTAATGTTAACCAAAGCGAGTCTCCTTCCTGGGTCTCGAAGATCCAGTGCAGCGGCATCAGCAGATTCTAGATCTCGATCGAACGCCAAACAGGAAAGGACGCATGCTATTGAGAAGTTGTCCGAGACCTGCCTTAGGTTTTTGCGAAAGACGAAGCTGCAGGTCAGGCTTGCTATCGAAGTCATTCATTGCAAGAGTCCGAAGTACATGGTCACTGAAGCTGTACGTCATCCATCCCGTTCCACAAGTCCTTTCAAAGGGGCTCACGATTCTGCAGATTGATGGGCTCAAACCTACACTTGTCATCATTGGCTCTCGTGGACGCAGTGCTCTCAAGGGGTAAGCCAATCAACGTACAGTAGAAGCGTTAGACATGGCTAAATACAGAATACAGTGTCCTCCTCGGCTCTTTTTCAAACTACCTCGTTACCAAATCTTCAGTATGTTGTAACCCTCCGCCAGTAATCACAACAGACATCCTCCAAATCAGCCTATTTTTCTAAGTCATTGAATAAGCCTCCAACCAACTAGTTCTCATCTTGACCAATTGCCCCTTTCATCAGCTTGAAATTTACCTCAACATTTTCCTTTCTCTCCTGCTCCGTTCCCGCTAATCCCTGTAGGCTCCAGTCATGGTAGCCCGCAAGAAGCTTTCCGGTCGCAAGACAAAAATCGTATCTCCCAACGTCCGTCTCGCAAATAACTTAACACCGTCCAGACGACTAGCTGAAGCGAAAATCGATTAAAAGGCTTTGTGCTTTGGAATTGGAAGATTTAGAGTGTCAAAGCATAGCTGTATTGTGGGCTGCGAAAAGATGTCCATAATCTACCATACTCCCTACTCAGAGATAACGACAACTGAATCTTACTTATGTGACTACCCTAGCCAATGGTGTCCTCCCTCAGAACTCCCAACCTCATGCCGCCCCACACCCATTAGACTTGCACGATGTACGTGTTCAACAAGAACCTTAGCGCCCAAGAACTGCGAACGACTTTAAAACGCAATCCCCCTACTTAAAACTTGACCTGGCGATTGGTTGTCCTTGATTTGCGGACACTATAGTTGAGCATTTCAAGAACCCATTTACCAGGTTTTGAAAGTCGTTTATTATAATTCAAATTCCTAGATTCCGGCAAAAATTTGACGATCAGATAAGGCCAATTTTTAGCCTCACCTAGAGTGGCACTAGTCCCACGACTACGGATATAATTCCGGCATATCGCGAAGTCGCGTCACCCTTCCAGATTTCTACCAACACAAACACCAATCATTACTTACTCATTAGCAAAACAGTGGCTGTCATCCCAGGCCTCGTGAAGTGTAAAGATCAAGTGCCTCGTGATAAAAAGGGGTTCAGAAGGTGTCTTGGCTAGGTCTGCTATGGAGGACTTGTCAGACCCTCCCACAGACATCAACCCATACGAAGTCCTTGAGATTGAAACTACTGCTACGTCCAGCGCTATAAAGTCAGCATACAAGAGATTAGCTTTACGACATCATCCAGGTACGTGAAAACATCATGCGCATCTCATCCAAAGCTTACAAGCTCTCAGACAAAGCGCATCCCGACGCCCAAGAGACCGCCCACACCAAATTTCAAGAAATTGCCTTCGCATACGCTATTCTCTCAGATGAGCGACGGCGCAGACGCTACGATCTTACGGGCAACACCTCAGAGTCTCTCGATCTCGAAAATGACGACTTCAATTGGACTGATTTCTTCCGGGCACAGTGGGCTGATACTGTTACGTCGAGTACCATCGGCAGCTTCAAAGATAAATATCAGGGCTCAGACGAGGAGAGGCATGATGTTCTAAAAGCCTATACCCAAGCTAAGGGCAAGCTCAATACAATCTTCAATCAAGTCATGCTCAGCAACCCTCTCCATGACGAAGAACGTTTTCGAGGATATATTGGACACGCGATTGAAGGTGGTGAGATCGAGGCGTACGATGCGTACACTAAGGAGACCCAGAAGCAACGAGATCAACGACGGGCGAAAGCGCTGAGAGAGGGCAAGGAGGCGGAAGAACATGCAAAGAAGCTGGGAAAGTACGACTCAATATTCGGTGATGGTGCCACAAAATCAAAGAAGAAGGGGTCGAAGAAGGATGAAGGCCCAGATCTTGCGGAATTGATACAGCAAAGACAGAAAGGCAGGGCAGATGCATTTCTGGATGATCTTGCGGCAAAGTACGCGGCGCCTATAAAGGGTAGTGCAAAGGCCCAGAATGGAAAGAAGAGAAAGGTTGAGGAACCCCCAGAAGACCTTTTCCAGAAGAACCGACAGAAGAAGCAGCGGGCAGCGAAAGCTGATGCTGTTGAAGAGTTCGAGGAGGATGAAGGGGAGATAGACCTGGAGAATGATTCTCCTGTATCTGAGACCGAGGAAAAAGACGATACGAAGCCGGCCAAGGCAAAGAAAAAGAGTGCGAAAGGGAGAAAGACAAAAAAGAAGGGCATCGCTCAAAAGAAATAACAGAAAGCGCTGGTACACCGTGGTAGACATCCAACTTTAGCACGGCAGGGAGTTTTTGACTTCATTATGCATGATGAGGAGTGTATTTGGGGGGTATTCATTATTCTTAAGAAATGCAGGGTCTTCCAGCAAATAGGGAAGTCAGGAGAGGTCAATTAACAGATTTCAATCAACAGATTGACTACTCAATTTCAGACATCTAGACATTAGCAAACATTTATCTGAATATGAGTCATGAGTGTTGTTTTCTCTTATTCATAACTGTGTTGCCTTTCGGTACAGTACCTGGAGCCTGCTACGATGCCTCAGCCCTATTGCATTGCTCTAGTGGGGAATTTTAGCGCAATTCCACCTCTCCCCAAAATTGTAATATAAAACGCGTCTCTATTCTTCTCTACCTTATCTAAGCTTCGAGTCTCTCCTTTTGACCCCATTCTTATCACAAATTATGCGATACCCTATTGACTAGGCTACTAGACCTTTTCGCTGTCGTCTATAGCTCGCCCCTTTTGCGCGTTAGCAGTGTGTCCAGACCTCTCTACGCCTTTCATGTTTCAACACCCTCACTGTGGACCTCTCTCACCCCAACTTTGGTGAAAGGCACGGACGGCTTGCAGTGACCTTCACCAAATTTAGTCGCAATGGCTTTCTCTGGATTTGGGCAGAGCAACAACCAGCAACAGAGCACGGGCTTCGGAGGGTTTGGTTCGAACAATAATACTACAAGCACAGGTGGGTCACATCTGGGTCTCCCCTTCGCGGCGCTGAAGCTAGTCTATGGGCTTCCATCGGCGCCTCCTGGTACCATCAAAGCGCTTCGGGATCATCATCGTCTGACACCTCCCTCTTGTGGCACCTAGGATTTGGTCAACCTCAGAACAGCGGCTTTGGTTCTGGTGGCTCGACGCTCTTCGGCAGCAACACTCCAAATACAGGCAGTGGCTTCGGATCAGGTACGTCTAATATCAATGCTGCCTTCCATCGATCTTCGAAAGCTAGCGTCTCCGCGCCGATTCTGTCAAAAGAAAAAGCAAAAGAAAATGGCGAGAGGCAGCACTTCCTTTGGGATTTATCGCAATTGCGATCATCGTCACCCACACCTCAAGATTGGCGCGGGTCATGTTTGAGCGAGGAGTTACTGGCCCAAGTGCCTTTGGGCTTGTTTGATCAAATGCGAAAAATTCTTGAGACATCCCTCCAGACACCGAGCTAATCTATATTTGTTTTTGCTACAGGTACAGGAGGCTTTGGAGGTGGCGCGAATAATTCTACTCCGTTTGGGCAAACCCGGCCAACATTTGGCGCCGCAACCACCACAAGCGGAAGTGGCCTTTTCGGCAGCGGTACTGCTACCACAGGATCCACGAGCGGATTTGGAGGATTCGGTAACACTGCCAATAACAATAACAACAACAGTAACAATGCTGGTGGGGGGCTGTTCGGGTCGACACAGAAGCCAGCCTTTGGAGGCGGGAACACTGGAGGGGGCTTATTCGGTGGCGGCAACGCAGGAGGAGGTTTCGGATCGACCAACAACCAGCAGCAAACTGGTGCATTCGGACACCCTATAAGCTCTGCCCTTAGTATAAACACTCCTGAATGTCAAGGTACGGGCAGCACGCCGTTTTCGGCGTACACTGAGAAGGAGGGCACCGGTAGCACGAACAATCATTTCCAAAGCATAAGCTTCATGCAGCCATATAAGAACTTTTCTTTCGAGGTTAGTAACCTACATTGTCGAGTGCCAGAATCAGACTAAAATTTCCCAGGAGCTGCGTCTCGCGGATTACAACCAAGGAAGACGTTTCGGCAACGCCAGCGGCCAGCCTGCAGCATTCGGACAAACCAACTTTGGAGGGTTTGGACAGCCACAGAATACGACAAGCGGCTTTGGTCAACCAGCCAACAATACAGGAGGAGGACTCTTTGGTCAAGCTCCGACGTCAAATTCTCCTTTCGGCACTACTCAGCCAGCTCAATCTGCTTTTGGCACCGGTAATGCTGGCGGTAGTCTTTTCAACACGAAACCTGGGACGAGCGGCGGTCTCTTTGGACAAAGCAACGCTGCCTCGACGTCTCAGCAAAGTGGTGGAATTTTCGGTACTACAGGAGGGACGACTGGTAGCTTCGGCTCAGGAAACGGTACTGGGTCCGGATTTGGTGCTGGGAGCGGTATATTTGGCAGCAATAACCAACAGCAGCAGCAACAGTCGAAGCCATTCTCATTTGGTCAGACAACTGGCACTACCGGGGGAGGTTTTGGAACTGGTACTACAGGGTTTGGCAACAATAACAATACTACGAACACCAGTGGTGGTATCTTCGGCAATACTGGTCAGACCAACTCAGCGTTTGGGCAGCAACAGCAGCAGCAGCCAGCTCAGCCAAACCCATTCGGTGGCTTTGGGACTCAAAATCAAAATCAGTCCAACGCTCCATCGGCCTTCGGAACCTTTGGTAATCAGCAGCAACAAGAGCAAAAGCCTGGCGGACTCTTCGGCAACTCAACTGCAAACAATCAAGGAGGTGCCGGTCTATTTGGGAACTTGAACCAGAATACTCAGCAAGGCTCTTCAGGGAGTCTCTTTGGGAATAATAATAATCAGTCGTCTGGAAGTTCGCTCTTCGCGCCCAAGCCAGCTGCGACAGGTGGTAACCTTTTCTCAACGCCCAACACGGCAAATTCAAACCAGGCCGGCGGCCTTTTCTCGGGATTCGGCAACAACAATAACAATGCCAACCAGAACCAGCAAATTGCCAGCAGTCTATTCGGAAACAACAACCAGCAGCAAAAGCCTGGGGGTCTATTCGGCGGCTCTACAGGAGGCACAGGCGGTAGCTTGTTTGGGAACCTAAACAATAATAATAACAACAACAACCAACAGTCCACGGGTGGGAACATATTCGGTACGAACAATCAGCAGCAGCAGCAGCAGCAAGGTGGAAGCCTCTTCGGTAACACCAATAACGGTCAGGGCTCAAGCCTTTTCGGCAATTCTCAGCAACAACCGCAGCAGCCAAACGCCCTATCGCCTCCCCAAGTATTCAATGCATCGTTGGTTGATCCCAACAACGCATACGGCAGTCCTTCCATTTTTTCAGGTTTGCCACCGCCGCCAGTGGCCGTTGGCCCTTTGGCTACTCCTATCAACATCAAGCAGAAGATGAAGAAGAGTGCCATCCTACCGCATTACAAAATGGCTCCGAATGCAGCCTCACGTCTCGCCACTCCCCAAAAGCGCGGATTCGGATTTTCTTATTCCACCTACGTGACCCCTGGTAGCGCCACGAGCAATGCAAGCACGCCTGGTGGCCTGAGCAGCAGCTTGATGTTTGGTAGCATCGGCCGAGGACTTGGCAAGAGCTTGTCGACCAGCAACCTTCGTCGAAATTTTGACAGCGATTCAGAGAGCATTCTTACGCCGGGTGCTTTTTCTGCTGGAAGCTCCCGATATGGCGGTGCTGGCAGCCTGAAGAGGCTCACCATTGATCGTAGTCTACGCACACCAGACCTTTTTGGCGAAAATGGTTCCTTTCCAGCTTTGCCAAGTCCAGAAAAAAGCGATCAGTCGAAACAGCCAGGTATTTTGAAGAAGAAAGTCAGCTTCGATGCTAGCACTGTCGGTGGCAATGGAGAGAATCTCGATGGTAATCAGATCAATGGTACCAACGGTGTTAACGGGGTAGATATGACAACCTCGGCTACGCCCAGCGCGGAAGAGCAAGGCTTCCTCCGGTCTCCATCGCGAGGACACAGTAGACTTAACGGAGCAAAGACAAATGGAATCGCACAACAGCCGGAGATGGAACAAGTAAGAGGCAATGAGCTTGCCATTGTCCACGAAGACGAGTCTTCAGAGCCTTCGAGCTCATCCAATTCACGAGCGCCTTTCCAAACGCCCCAAGACGATCAGCAGCCAGGAGCTTATTGGATGAAACCAACGGAAAACGAATTAATGAAGTTGCCTAAAGAGCAACGAAAGCAAGTCAGTAATTTCAGCGTCGGGCGTGACGGCTGCGGCCGCGTTGAGTTCAATAAGCCTGTCGATCTCTCTTTTACAGACTTGAAAGACATTTATGGCAATATTGTACTCATCGAGCTTCGTTCACTTACGGTCTATCCTGATCAGACAAAGAAGCCAGCACTAGGAAAAGGGCTCAATGTTCCATCTACCATCTACCTGGCGAATTCTTGGCCAAGACAGAAAGATAGGAGGACGTTGTTGCCCGAAAAGAGTGGCCCACGATTCAACAAGCATATCGATCGTCTCCGCAAAGTTGGTGGCACAGAGTTTGTCAGATACGAAAAAGACACTGGCATTTGGGTATTCAGAGTGCCGCACTTCACGACATACGGCTTCGACTATGAAGAGGACGAGGCTAGTGAAGGAGAGAGCCTGCAAACAAGCGCGCTGAGTGAATTTCCGGAGACACCGACGCCAGTGTCACGGGCACTAAGGAGTGACCGTACACCAACAGCAACTATTCTCACACATGGCTCCGTCGGTTCCGGCAATGAGTCCTCCGGTATCATCTCAAGTCCGGAAGACACCTTTGAGTTTCGGAGAAAGAAAATCCTACCAGGTGCGTTTGAGGACCACGAAGAAATCCTCGACGATGAACAGGAGAAGGCAGAATCAATTTACAAGGACGGGTCTTTTTTAGAAGAGGGCTTGGCCGTTTCGCCATCCGATAGTGGTGAAGACGAGCCAAGCGAAATTCAGCATGAAAATGATGGAATTGGCGATCGATCCCTTGCGATTCGTGGTGAGGATGAGGATGAGGATACGGAGATGGAGATGGCCGGAGCGTTTCCCTCGCCGATTCTAGACGAAGGCCCGCCCAAATCCCTTCTCCAGCTCGGCTACGGTACGCCAGGGAAAGGGACAGTCAACGTCCATGGTGACTGGGCAGAAGAATTACAACGCACTATTAGCCCAAAAAAGCAAGACCGACAAGCTCTTCGCGAGACGCAGGCGCACTTATTGAAGGACCGCGATGTGGATGAGAAAAATACACCAAATGCAAAATTGAGTGGGAAAGGCAAAGGATCTAAATTGTCAACACCGATCGATTTGATGAATTCGTTGTTCGGGCAGGAGCAATCAAGGAGGAATGGGCGGATCGCCGAGCAAGCTGCGAAGGAGAACGGTGTGAAGGTGTGAACCCCTTTCCTCATTCATGATCGTACATCTGGGCGTTGCTCTTAGCATGACTTCCAAGAGACTGCAGGATCGCGCATGGCTTCACTTTGATTATGTATGTAGTAATGAATGAAAAGACCTGAAAGCTTAACTTCTGTTCGCGTTTAGTGGCCCTACTCCAAGAAACCGAATGATGATAAAAACGCTATGAGCAACATGACACCCAAACAACAGGAAATGGAAAAAGAATGGCGCGACTCTTTTAAACCAGCTTGGGGCCCAGGAGAAACGTTACTTTATGCGATACCTGGTAAAGTGGGTAACTCCAGCAATAAATCTGTTCATAAGGATCCAATCTTGCGAAACCAGAAGGGTACCATTGTGTCTGAAGGGAGGGACATTCGATTTGCCAAGTTCGCCCAGACTCCCAACGTAAGTGCGCTCTGTTCTCCAATTCAACACAAGTTTTGCTGATCAAACGCTTAGCTTGATCCAGCTACTCTCGCACAACAACAATCTCGTACTAAATTCACCCTTGACCACGGAGTGCCAATGGCGAAACTTCAACAAACTCCGTTCAAGAACATTGCGTCACTCGTCCAACCACCTTCGCAATACGAGCAATCTGTTTGGGAGCTCGCGTCTATCCTTTTTGATGACCAAAACTCCGAAGCCTATGGTGTGCCCGGAGCTCATAAAGCTACCTACGAACCTCGCATCCGCAAAGACCGTCTTATTCATTTCTGGAAGCGACAGTGTCAGGAGACAGCGATGAAGGCTGTCAGTGCAGCACCAAATGCCGAAGAGCGCGCGATCGCTCACCTTTCAGCAAACAACATCGTGGAAGCTTGTGACGCGCTTGTGCAAGGCAAAGACTTTCGGTTGGCGACCCTGGTTGCCCAAATAGGTGGTGATCAAATCATGCGCGACGATATGACTGCTCAGATTGCAAAGTGGCGGGAGCTAAACGTGCTATCCGAGATCACGGAGCCTTTACGCGCCTTATACTCTTTGCTTGCTGGCGACACATGTGTCTGTGAGGGGAAGAAGGGCCCGTCTGAAGATAGAGCAAAGACCTTTGTCATCAGTGAACGATTCGAATTGGACTGGAAGCGAGCATTCGGGCTGAGGCTTTTTTACTCCATCCTTGCAGAAGACCCCATCGAAGCTGCAGTCGTAAATTTCGAGCACGACCTTCGGTCCGACGAGGGCAAAAAGCCGGTGCCTTGGTTCGTTGAAAAGAACACAGGCGCTCCTTGGGACGATACCAGGGCTGCCCAGCGCGAGGACATCCTGTGGGGTCTTCTCAAAATCTTTGCCGCCTCGAGATCCGCCCTTCCTACTAATTCTCTCGCTGGTATCTTGGCTCCCGAAAACATTACTGGAAATCCCATCGACGCTCGCCTTTCTTTTCAACTTTACCACGCGATCACCGCACGCTTCCCTGCCCTCTCTGACCCATCGAAAGCCGACTACCTTGCCCAAAGTTTTGCTGTTCAGCTAGACTCAGCTGGCGAATGGTACTGGTCTCTTTTCTCTCTCCTCCACCTGTCCTCCTACCGTCAACGTCACTCGGCAATACAGTCTCTCTTGGTTCAGCACGCTGAAGCAATTTCGAGCGACACGAACAGCGATCTCTTTCAAACCCTGACCGAAGTGTGTAAGATACCGGTCGCGTGGATATGGGAGGCCAAAGCGCTATATGCCCGGAGTGTCCTGCAAGATCATCTTCAAGAGGTTGAGTTCTTAGTCAAAGCGCAGGACTGGAAAGAAGCTCACGAAGTGTTCCAAAAAGAAGTAGGCCCATCGGCTGTGGTGGAGCAAGACTGGGATAAATTGCAAAGTGTGCTCGACAACTTCAAAGATTGCAGAGAGCAAGTCTCGGAATGGGGGATGGGCGGCCAGGTCTACGAAGACTATTTAAGCTTGATGAAGGGGGTCAAGGCAGACGAAAAGGAAGAACTGCTCCTGAGGCTTTTAGGCGCGCTACCGAACATGATGCGAGGTGGGAAGCGAGAACTGAAGGAGACGGTTGCCGTGCAAGAGATAAGTGCGTTGGTCGGCAAAGAAGTGCTGGCTATGAAGCAGAAGGTCAGTCGTTGTACGGTGCTGCTACAGACGGATAATGCTGACATTTGGGGAAAGGGTATGGAAGGTGCAAAAGTCCTACAGCTGCCCCTCAGCGAGGACGCTTATTTGAAGCATACGATGGATCTGAGCTTACAATACTACAAAGCTGTCATGACGGGCGGTACATAGGCATACCTTCAAGGAGTGACGTCGTTTGATTGAGCAGGAGCGCGAGGTCCGACACACTTCTTGTTGCAGTGGCGGCTCATTTATTTCAGCGGTTACATTGGCGCAGCGAGTGAATGGCTAAGCTTGTCACCTTCTTAGCATAGCGTAATATTCTTGTAGATAACGTTTAAAGGCTGGTAACGCCCAAGAATTTGCTCGGTATATTAGGTACCCCTCGTACATGCCTGCTTGCGCCATGGAATTACGTTATGCATCTCACAGCTTGCCAAGACGCAGTGACGCTAAGATAAGATAAGCTGAGAGTAGTCGTTCCTTGACTCAATTATCTCTTTCTGGGCTTACAATATGTACGTCCAGCGGGTTCTTTGGTACGGTAACGCTCGTTGAATCTGTTGGACGACTCAGATTCCCCTCGCTATGGGCGCTTCCTTTGGGAAGCAGCCATTGTCGGCGTTGGGTCACTCAAGCGGAGGTTCTCGAGTAGGGCACATCAGCTACCTCCATGAACCAATCTAATCATTCTATCATCAGACCTCCACGTCAAAGTCTACACGGACCACCTCTGAAGAGATTTCTTCCGAGGCTTCTGGCCAGTCAAGCTCCACAACTCCAGATCCGGAAACTCACATTGCTGAGAGCCCCAACAAGCTGAATCTGGTAGCACAATCAAAACCAAGCGCAGATGAAGATGGCAAGAAAGCGTTCTTGGAGGATCTCGGGAATTATATCGTGCTGGGTAGCCTGACATTACAACCTTGCATTGGCGGCGGAGCCTATCTTCACCAGACACGCTGGACAGAGTCGAACGAACTCTGGTTGGCATTTCATGATTACTGCGATCAGAAAGCTTCACATCCAGCGTTTTCCGCTCGCATTTTGGCCAATGCCAATTGGGTCCGGGTTCTTGCGCGGATACATCAAAGGAGAGGAGATCTAGCCACAATAAGGATTTACATCCTGCCTGATGATGTTGGAAGACGTTATGTAAATAGGGATAATAACAATCTTCGAAATCATTCAATGAGGCTGTTGAATGAGGTAGACAGATCTTGTCTATCTTGGGAAGGGCAAAATCAATCTGAAGACAACATCGAGCAATACAATGGAGAGTCAAGCAACAACGACTCGCTTTTTTACATTTTCAACACCATACCTTCTCCAGCTATACGACCTTCGTCCGTATCGTGTCCCATATCCAATGAAGCCATCCAGTCTGTTCTTTACTCCGATGAACTACGAGGTCTAAGGACTAAGCTCTATCCATACCAAAGGCGTACAGTCGCTTCGATGATTAAGAGGGAGGTTGAGCCCGAAAGGGCATTAGATCCGAGATTCCAATCTTTGGTTGGACCTACTGGACAGGAGTTCTACTACGATAGAGAGACAGGCGTCTTACTTCGCGACAAAAGGACATATGAGGAGGCACGTGGCGGCATACTGGGCGAATCTATGGGTCTTGGCAAGACACTGATCTGTTTAGCCATAATTCTTGGTAATTTCTCTTTGTCGCTGTTATTCGAGATTCTCTCCCAGCTGATTGTAATCAACTAGCCACCAAGGGGAACTGGCCCGACATTCCCCCCGAACACTCTCTTGGACTGTTCCCCGTGCGATCAAAAGTTGGTTCGCTTATGCAAATGGCAGCAGTTGCTGTCAATCGTTCTCAAGTACCTTGGAGGGCCATCTTCCAAGATCTATCCCACACAGGCGAAGACCATAACAATTGTCTTGCTCTTTTGGAAGATAATGTTAGCTCCTACGTCATCTCCCCCCCAATGACCAGACGCAGTCACCGTCCATCACAAGTCCGGGGAGGAAAGACGATACCCCTCACCACCGCTACTTTGATCATGGTGCCTCAAAATCTTTTGAGCCAATGGAAGGACGAGATCAGCTTGCATGTCGAAGATCAGGCTCTCAAGGTATTCTACCTAGATTCTGACACAGTCCAAGTTCCGCCAGCACGCACCCTGATGCAATACGATATCATCCTCATGTCGAGACAGCGATTTGACCAGGAAATTGTCCCTAAAGGTACTGCTAAAGCCCGGTCCAAGTCTAAGTCCCAAGGTATGTACATTGCGAGCGAATGGATGTCTTAGCACTTGATTTCCTACTTCCAAACATTATTGCTGACTCATGATTTTGATAGGTGGCTGTAATTGCTCTCTCGACGAAGACTGTCGCTGTTCCATAGATCTAGAGCGTCAATCGCCACTACTGGAGGTCCACTTTTTGCGAATCATCATGGATGAAGGCCATGGTTTCTCCTCATCAGGACATAGAAACAGTACCTACTATGCACTACAGAAACTCTACGTGGATAGAAAATGGATTGTAAGCGGTACACCTGCGAATGGACTCCTAGGCGTCGAGGTCGGAACAGCGACTTTTGAGACTTCACATGCTACGCCGGGTACCCATCATTTGGCCAATGCGGATTTGCTCGAAGCCCGCAGAAGAGAGTCTGCTCTGGTCCAAGAAAGGAAAGATCTTGAGAAATTGGGCCTCATTGTATCGGGATTTCTGCAGGTAAAGCCATGGGCCAATAGCAAAGAGCATGATCCTGCCTCATGGTCCAAGTACATCATGCCCTACATTGATGGACGAAGGAAAGCTGGATCACTAAAGACATTATTGGACAGTCTTGTTGTGCGTCATCGGATTGAAGATGTCGAAGCAGACATACACATACCACCATTACATAATAACGTCGTCTACTTGCAACCAAGCTGGCACGACAAACTCAGCCTAAATCTCTTTATCCTAACTTTGACTGCCAATGCAGTGACATCCGAGCGCGTCGACGAAGATTACATGTTTCACAAAAGGAACAAAAGAGCACTCAATCAGGTGATCAACAATTTACGACAATCTGGGTTCTACTGGACAAGCTTCTCCCCAGGTGACATTGCCGAAACCATCAAAGTTTCGCGAGCATATCTCGAGAAGAATGGAGATTCTGTACCTGCCTGCAAAGAGAATGATCACTTTTTATTAAAGCAGGCAATAGGAATTGGAGAAATTGCCCTAGAATCACCCTCATGGAGGTCGTTCGCCGACTTGCATGAGATGGGTATGTTCGTCGACCATTTCCCTAAAGATGCTCAAGATGCTTGGTCATTAGTACCCAGGACTAGAGATGGGCCACTACTCGTTGGAACTACACAGCTCAGCGTAGCCCAGCGCTGGGTGGACGGCCATCTTTATGTGGGTAATCTTACCCACGGTCTAACAGCCAAAGGGATCTCTACCATGCAGAAGTTGTGGCATGAATTACAGCAGCAAGCTGCACGGCCACTTCCAGGCTATGAGCCTGATGAAGAGGGAAGTAATGCTAGAAGAAACCCTCGGAAGAAGTCGAAATTGGGACCCAATGGAGCGCCGAGATTGACCGAGAAGCAGACTGCATCTCAAGAGAAAGCCCATCCGAGTCCTAGAAATATCAAAACCCCCCAATCCACCACATCGGAATCTGGCAAGTTACCAAATGTAAAGCCGGCTCTCAAATCTGCCCTCAAATCCCTCCGGAACGAGGAAGCCGTAGATCCCTTTCCACCTGGCTCACCCTTAGCAAGGAGTACAATCAGTGGTACCGCATCCGCCAAGCTGAGCTATCTACTCGATAGAGTCATCGCACTCCACCTGGACGAAAAGATCTTGATCTTCTACGAAGGGGACCATATTGCATACTACATAGCTCAGGCCCTTGATCTTGTCGACGTTCGGTACCTGATCTACACTAGAACACTATCTCTGGAACGTCAGAATGCCTACATAACCACCTTCAATACTACTGAGACTTTTCGTGTCCTCCTCATGAATGTGCATCTAGCAGCACATGGCCTTCACATTGCCACTGCATCACGCGTCTTTTTCGTCAATCCTGTTTGGCAACCTAATGTCGAAGCTCAGGCGATTAAGCGTGCTCATCGTATTGGACAACTACGACCAGTCTACGTGGAAACGCTCGTCCTTAAAGACACTCTGGAGGATCAAATGCTTCAGAGAAGGAAGGGTATGACTGTACAAGAGCATCAGAAGGCTGAGAAAAGTCTCCTAGACGATGACACTATGAGCACCATTATCAAGAACGCCCAATTCATTCCGCTTTCGAGGGAGCACATGCATGATGTCAATAAGCATGTAGCAAAGTTGTCGGCCTCCCAAAAACTCTTTGGGCGAGCTACCAACAGCGATAGAACGCTGAACGATCCAGACGCAGATCTAATCTTGGACTCATCACAATCGAAGAAACCGAGTCGAAAGCGGCAACCTGACATTTTGGTGCCAGACTATGCACCGAATCAGAGAGAGTTGCCTCCTTCTGGAGAAAGCTCAGGGAAATCTACTCTTGCTTTTCTTAGAGAAACTGATCTGGCAGAAACTTCAGTGGCGCAGGACAAGACACGCAAACGAAGGAGCGACTCTGAGCATGCTCCGGAGTTGTGTGGACCGCCATCTCCCAGGAAGAGAGCAGCAAATATTCCCTTTCCAGCCATAGGAGACACCGATGCGCCTGAAAGCTCGACGGCTGACGATGCGTCACGAAAAGGGGAGAGAGATTTAGAGTATCTATCTGACCTTACGACATCACCTCTCCTTAGAAGAAAACCAGCAAAGGTTACTTTTCGCGACTTTGGCATCTCTGGCTCTGATGATGATAATGTGCCAACAGCAACCTCGGTGCATCAGCCTCCTTCAAGACAGGCCGATGCCCGTCCTCGGAAAAGGGTAGGCTTCAGTTTGAACATCAGCGAAGATGAGCCCACCCAAAGCTTGTTTGGCGGCAGTGCTTCCACGGTCTAGCACGTATCATTTGGCGTTGGGTTCAGGTGGCTTGACTGGTGAGTCTAGGATGATACCCCTCCTAAAGTTTTGCGTTGTAAATACGATCGTCTGTTCAGTAGACGAGAAGATACTCGCCATAAGCCGCCATGTCGACATGGCAAGTTTTATAAAATTATGTCATGTGCTTTTGTCCCCAGGACACCTATTGCAACTGGCTTTTTCTACTTTTCTATGGGCCCCCATTACGATTTTCTCCACGCACACATACACACACATACACGAACGAAGTTACAATCGTGCACTCTGCTCCCCCTACATACAACCCCCCTTTTCCCGTCACCCCTTCGCGCCCCATATCCATCCCCCCTTCCTCATCCCAGATCTACCCAGATTACAACATAGCGATCCCTTCTCTCGATCTCATTGGACCCTACCTACCTATAGCAACCATTTTCGACACGTATTTTGAATAGTCGCAAACATAAGTTGGCAACCAACATACCTGATGCACTCATATTTACCAACCACCGAAGATTCAACTCATTCATCCCAGTCACTCATCTCTCCAGGCTATAGAGTATAGGCTTGCTGTAGTACGTAGCGCGCGGATGTTTGAAGGAATATATATTAGATAGTTTTGAGGGAATCTACATGGTCTATTTTTCGAGCGTATTCAGTATCGCGAAACGGTGTATACGACGAAGTGGAATTATTCATTCACTAGAGGCTTTCTAGCATGTACTAGAAGTACTTTGAGTAGGTAGGTAGATAGGGTGTGCTGGCGGCAGAAAAAGCTAGTATCAGGAGGTTCAGAAGGATGCGAGTTATCATGTGGTGTAAGGGACTTTCGCTTCAGTTAGTACGAGCCGTCTCAGCGAGGGAAAACGATGTTTAGAAAGTTTGATGTTCAATTGCTAGTTGATCGAGACGAGCCATCTGCCTTGTCTCCAACGCCCAAAAACGCCAATCGGATATATACGCTGTTTTTCTTGAAAGAATTTTACTGGCCTGGAGAAATAAGCATGCCTTGCTTCTGGGCGTCGTGAGCCCATCCACCGGCTCTTGCTTCGCCGCCATGCGTCTCGGCGTAGCCTTTGACTCGTTGCTCGAGTTCAGGTCTGAAGTGGCGTACTAGACCTTGTAATGGCCACGCAAAGGCTTCGCCCAGGGCTGCAAAAGATGTATCAGTATGTGGTCTGGATGGGTGGTAGCACGGAATTGAGAATGGACGTACCGCAGATAGTGTGTCCTTCAACCTGCTTCGTCAACTCTTGAAGCATGTCGATTTCTCTCGCTCTTGCTTGACCAGCCTCGAATCTCTTCATGATCTGCTCCGTCCACTTGCTGCCTTCTCGGCACGGCGTGCATTGTCCGCAGCTCTCGTGTTTGTAGAACGAAGCCAATCGTGATATGGCTCGGACCACGTCCGCACTCTTGTCCATTACGATGACTGCCGCCGTGCCCAGTCCTGATTGGCTATCTTTGAGGGCATCAAAGTCCATCAGTTGTTCATCACAACTTTTCTTTGGGAGAATGGGCGTGGAAGAACCACCAGGTATGACGGCTTTCAGATTGTCCCAGCCACCTCTAACGCCGCCAGCGTGCTTCTCGATAAGCTCTTTGAGCGAAATTGACATTTCTTCCTCCACTGTGCAAGGGTTGTTGACGTGACCAGAAATGCAGAACAGCTTCGTACCAGCATTCCGCTCACGCCCAAAAGAGTTGAACCAACTAGCGCCTCGGCGTACGATTGTGGGAGCAACGGCGATAGTTTCGACATTGGCGACGGTTGAAGGGCACCCGAAAAGACCGACAGAGGCTGGGAACGGAGGCTTTAGGCGGGGCTTGCCAGGCTTGCCCTCCAGCGACTCGATCAAAGACGTCTCCTCCCCGCAAACATAGGCGCCCATTCCTCGATGGATGTACACGTCAAAGTCGTATCCACTGCCACATGCATTCTTTCCAATTAAGCCCGCTTTGTAGGCTTCTTGGATCGCCCGCTGAAGGACTGTTGCCTCGTGATAGAACTCTCCTCGAATGTAGATATAGGCAGCGCTGGTATTCATTGCTCGACCAGCCACTAAACATCCTTCAATGAGCTTGTGTGGGTCTTTCCGCATGATCTCCCGGTCTTTGCAGGTTCCAGGTTCGCCCTCATCAGCATTTACGACGAGGTACCGGGGCTTGTTGTCTTTGTCCCAGTCCTTGAAATTCATGAAAGACTATGACGATCAGCATGCGCTTTGAAACAATATTGGTGGCATCCATCCGCACCCATTTCATTCCCGATGGAAACCCAGCGCCACCTCGACCTCGGAGGCCTGAGGCTTTGATTTCAGAGATAAGCTATCATCCTCAGATTAGCACTTGCATCAACAGACCTGGTTTTCAGACCGACAAACCCAGTCGTGGCCTTTCAGTATTATCTCCTTTGTTTTATACCAGTCACCGTATTTCATCGCACTCTTCAAATCCGCGCCATGATGCCCGTAAAGGTTTTGAAATATCCTGTCTTGGTCCTTGAGTCCACCAAAATGTGTCCTCTTTGGTGGCTGTGCTGGTGCATCTTGTACAGTAGCTAGGCCTCTACGTTGTTGTCGTTTTGGTGTAGGAGCGGATCCATTGACCCGGGCGGTGGAAGTGATTGAAGGGCGAATGCGTTTACACAGAACGCCGAGGGGTTTAGGTGTGGCAGTCCGCGACGTGATCATTTTGATGGATATGTAGTAAAGAAGAAGAGGTGAGGTGAGGCGAGCAATGGTTATTTGTTCGATGTCGGGTGGCTAAAGATTTGCGGGACGAAATGATAGAGATCATCGATTTAGATAAGCGAGCATTGATTGGCTGATGATAAGTCACGCTAACATCGTCACTAATTTGTCCACAGAAAGAAAGAGCCTGGTATGGATAGTAATATATGTTGGGCTCAAGCCTGACCGCCGTGAGACCTCTAGACCTTTTTCCTCAAGCGTTCTTCGCTACTCTCCCGTTCAGGGCGCGCGCATTGCAGGCGTCTGCTGCATGATAGTTCAAGAAACGCCGTCGTGACTAAAGAGATGCCTATTCCGAAAGATCGAACGAGTTTCACGGATACAATGGCAGATATCCTCCGCTTGTGAGATCATCGTCCTCGGAGATCGTATGCGCTTTTGGCTGACACGTATCACAAGACCTGATGAAACTCTGGCCATGTCCTATGTCTACTTTAACAGATACGAGCGGTTTCAGAACCCCTCGAGTTCAGCAGATCCCCTAGACCCGTATGTCAGTCCACCGTCCAGTCTGTCCCCACTAATGAACTACGACCACTGATCAAGACGCGCCTCCTCCAGACATTGTCCTTAGCATGCCTGTCCCTTGCATCTAAGTCGACTGAAAGCCCGCGAAGGATGCGAGAGATACTCTTTCCAGCCCACCGTCTGCTTCATGGCCACAATGGAGCCTTCTCGAACCCTATCAGCCAACCCTTGGTGGTCCCCTCTACAATTTATGATACCCTTCGAGCAACACTCGTTCAAGCGGAGCTTATGCTTCTGCGAATCCTTGGCTTCGAGTTACGCATTCCGCTGCCTTTGGACTACATGCCACGTTATCTCGAGCGTGCAATAGGGGAGGTTGCCGATGCTGGCGAGAATTATGGTTCATACAAAAAGGAGGAAAAGGAAGAATATGGGGTGGTGAAAGACATCATGGACACATTGATTGGAAGAGCCTGCCGAGCTAAGGCGATTAGCGCGTGAGTGAATGAATGGGAACTCGAGAGATGGATCGAAGAGACGGCTAATGGTTGTGATGAAGGTGCAAGAACTACCAGCTAGCCAATCTCTTTCCAGCAAGGGCTGTTGCGCTGGGCTGTTTACACGTGGTTATGGAGGAAAGAAATTTGAGGACGGCCAAGGCCCGAAAAGACTGGGTAGATGAAGTCGCGAGTCGCAAAGTTGATTACGAAGATTTCGAGGAAATAGTGGAAATATTGAACAGGAATTGATCCCATTCCTTCAAACGCGTACAAGAACGTGGATCAAAGGTGCTGCTGGATAGAGGACATATGGGCGGGACATAGCGGACATTCTGTTAATAATTGGCAGTCTGAGGCGCTGGACGTTTGTAACTAATCGACAGATGCCCAATGAAGTATAGACAAGGGCGTGGCATGGAATGGGACATGGATCATGGTGTGCAGGCCGACACGTGCTAACGTGTAAGTAGCGAGCGACGATAGCACGGATAGGTACGAGTACTCGTACCAAGCTTTTGCGGCAAGAAAGCTTCAAGAAAGCTTGGTCGACGGCAAGTCTCGGCAATTCTGAGACATGTAAATATGAAATGTGAAATATCTATATTCAAGATTTTGATTTTGTTTGATGTGTAATCGTGGATGCTTGCGTGGTTTGCTTTCCCTGTCTCACTTCATCTACAGACTACCTTACGTACTTACAGTAGAGGACCTACTCGCGGCTGACTAAATAAGAGTTCCCGCTGTGACCCAAATCTTCTTCCTCTTCTTCTATATATGGCGCAGCTTACGTATCCTTGTGTTTGTCGTCACTATCGCCGATACCAATTTGACCCTTGTCTTCTTTTTTGGATAACCGTTATATGTGACAAGTATGACTGAATGATATTCCGATTTAGCAACCTGCCCCAGCAAGTGTTGCTTCCATTTCCCTCTCGATTCTTTCCAGCTCTCGAATGAATAGCCCAGTGAGACCTCCGTCAATCGCTTCTCTGCTCGGATATTGCCTGGGGCAGAGGAATCCATAGGTCGTCTTACTCCCAGTCATGGTCCTTGGCTCCCCTTTTCGATCTGTGCACCACCAGGCTCCATCCAAGCTGATTGTTCGATCAACAAGTCTCGCAGCCTTCGTCATCTTCAGTCTATGCAGCATTCTCTTCCTCACGCGTTCGTCTCCTGACCACCCCGTTAAGAACAGATTGGAGCGGCTGCTCCCCGGTATATCTGTCAACACTGAGATCAAGCTACACTGGGACGATTCTCCTCGGCGACTGATTGTTTTTGGTGACTCTTGGAGCGACAACGGTCAATACCCCATCAATCCTCCATCGCGCGAACAGGCACCTACAAGGGATGACGCGCAAGGCAAAATCTGGACAGATTGGCTTTGCTCAAGCGTGGGCCTCTCCTGATGCTCCTGGTGGCTGAATGCTGACAATTTTTTAGATCTCGTGTGCTCATCATGATAACTTCGCAAGATCGCTACCTCGTGCATTGGAGTTTGGATACAGTGGGGCGGTTGTTGATAGAGATCTACTGAATAGCACCATGTCAAACACTACATTGGCGAACAGCACCTCAATCACAGACATCGAATCAGCCGAGCCGCTCGCAGATTTGAAGACTCAGATACAGCACTGGCTGGCATTCGAGAAAAAGCAGTATGACAACAGCCGAGTAAGCCAAGTTGAGCGAAGAGGAACGGTCTTTGTCGTCTGGTTCTCATTATGGGATTTGTGGTATTATTCCGAAAAAGCGATTGAAGAGGCTGAAATCGCTGTGACAAAGACCATGGACGCGCTTTTCGAACAACTCGACGTGATATCAGAAAACTGGCCTTTGGACATGAAACTCATCATACCAGAAGCCATTGATACCACGTTCTTACCCGGGTGGCATACCATGAGGACTGCCCCTTGGGGCTCAGATACGCACTGCGAGAATCAAAGGAACGCCATTCTTCTCGTCGAGCAGTGGAATCGGGCGTTAGATATGAGGGCTGTCCGGTGGAGGGGGGGTTCAATGTACATCTACAACACTAATGAGTGGTTACTTGACCAGGTGCGTGAGCAACAACTATCCGCTGCACATTTGAGCGATGCCAATGGCATGGGCGCCAACCAGTCCCCCTGGGAGAACGTGCGCTCTGGTTGTGTCACCTCCAACCATAAAGCCCACAATGTGTTGGGAGAGGATATGACAGCGGATCGCTGCTCTGACCCCGCCAAATACCTCTTCTGGTCAGCACTCGTTCCACCATTTTGGTGTCAGCGTTAACATTGAACTAGGGACGACATGCACTTGGGGCCAGAGGCCATGAGAATGATAGGACAAGGTATTGCTCAAGATATCGCTGCGAATCGCGCCACTTCTTGGTTTGCCGACGAGGTAGAGGAAATTTATGAAGATGACGATACTGCGCTACCCCAGAATCCTGCTGCTGAAAATAAACGGACATGATGACAAACAATCTATAAAACGGTTACGAGTATAAATTTGATAGGCTTTGGCGTCGGCTATTAAGGACATTATGGTCTCGGAAGGAGTCTTGACGAAAGCGTATACGGATGGCATAAATCGATACCCAGTGTATGTATAAAGCAGGAGAGGTCAAATATGATTGAGCTAGGCAATAATTGTTTGTCTTGAATACGCCTAGCCGCCTACATTCTTTGTCGCATTCTTGCATTTCCTTGGTAGGAATGTCTCATCAAGCCCAATTCCGTGTTCGGCAGAGACAATGAACAAAGAAAAGAGAGAAAAATTGCTTCAGGACTCAAGCAAATCTCCGCAACCGACCACTAGAGGCGTGAGCAATCAAGACTAGCTTAACCCAAGAGACAAGGGCATCAAAGACGCTATGACGAGCCACCAGAAACGGATGATACAGACAAAGGCACATCTTTTGCTCTACATTCTACATTCCAACTCCATTTTGACAATCCTCATACATGATTGCGGACTTGCATTCCCAGCATCAAAGCATTATATCATTTTTTCCTTATCAATGTCAATGTGCCTTCTTTTCAAATGTCCTTCCATCGAGTACTACCTCTTCTTCCAGCTCTCTCTGACCAAGCTCTCAGAGATCGATGGGCCATTCAACCAGATACCCTCATAAGCTCCAAGATCATGCCCGACGAGACGCCGAGAACTGCAGCGAGTGAACACAAGTCCCCCAACCCTGCTCCCAGAAACTTTTCTTCCCCACCAGAGGAAGGAGTCCAGACGTCACCGGCCGAAGAATCACTGGAGGACTACGAATCGCCAAAACACCGTATTCATTCCGTGTCCCAGGCATCAAGGACAAGCAATAGGATTCCTAGAGCAAGTCAGTCGCCAATTCCTAGGAAAAGTGTGGTAGAAAAGTGGCAAGAAGATACGCCAAGCTCGATCTGTCTCTGTCAGCCGGATCCAAAGGTTCCACGACCAAGAAACGGTACGTGCATTTTCTATCTGCAAGCTGCCTCTTGACTTCCATCATCCCTAGTCTCCTCACAGTCGTCCTCACCGCTGTCACGAAATGGGTTTCTCTTAATTTCTGACATACCATTCTGCAGCTTTTATTCTTTACCGCCAGCACCACCAACAGGCCGTAGTCGCTCAGAATCCAGGTCTCGCAAATCCTGAGATCTCGAAAATCATCGGAGATCATTGGAGAAACTCATCGACAGAAACCAAGGAACATTGGAAGCTTCTAGCCGACGTAAGTGGATGACATGTCACGAGAATGTAGCCATGATACTGATCCTGACCAGGAAGAGAAACTCCGTCATCAGAAACAATACC
Organism: Usnea hakonensis; assembly: GCA_013423325.1. Taxonomy (NCBI): domain Eukaryota; kingdom Fungi; phylum Ascomycota; class Lecanoromycetes; order Lecanorales; family Parmeliaceae; genus Usnea; species Usnea hakonensis. The sequence goes on along the minus strand of BLJB01000005.1, from coordinate 243,806 downwards.
CTGACTACAGATATCAGCCTCGACGTAGCATTCGGAATAGCTCCGTTTCCGGTCTCGCAGCCACTACTGCCGAAGGCGACCAACGCAGGTGCCAAAAGTGCGGAGGTCGTAGCATCGCCGCTTCAGCCATGATGTCTGGTCCTGGTCCGGGCTTCTCGAACCCCCCAGCAACGCCTTACTCCCCAAGCCAACCTCCAAACTCTGCGACGAGCGCCGGCCGCTTCATGCGCAGTCTGGGAAGCCCTCCTACCAGCATTCCCACCGGCAATACTCCCGCCGGATACCGCCATCGCCCCTCCTCAGCCAATGTTGCATCCCTCACTCTGAGCTCCCCGAGATACAAGCGTCAGGACGCAGGACAGCCTTCGCCGCGTTTCAAGAGGCCGGAACCGAGCCAGAGTTCTCCAAGAAGCCCGGATCCCAAACGTCGACGCATCACCAACGCCTCGTACGCCCCCATCCGAGCCCCCAACAATCCAGCCACGCCTTTTGCCTTTCCGACCGGCCAACGGCGCCAATCCCTTCCCCGTCCCGACTTCATGGGCCCCAGCATCAACAGCCCCTTCACAATGGGCCCGCCTCCCCGTCCCCACAACACCCAACACCACCCCGAAAACTCCCTCACCCTCGCCCCATTACAAAATCCCCCAACCAGCACCACCAACATGGGCATCGACACGCAAGCCAAATCCCTCGAAGCCATGATCCTCTCCATCCCCACCCTCGGAAAAATCCGCATCTTAGCCAGAATCTCTCCCCCCTTGACTCCTCCAACGCCCACCTCCGCTTCCGCCCAAACTCCCAACCCCTCTCCTCCCCGAGGCCTCATCATAGCCATCGACGCCACGGACCCCGCCTCCCTCGACGCCCTCACAGCCACCATATCAAGCAACCTCTCGACCTCGTACGCGCCGCGCGTTTTCCAAACGCCGAAACCGGACCCCGCCAGCCCGCCGACCTTCCAATCCTACCTGCGCCTCATGGACGCCTACCATACCCTCTCGACGCAGTTAATCGCGCACATCACAAGTAGCACCAGCAGCAATACCAACCAGACCGACGCCGCTGATCCATCATCCACCAGCACGGCCGCCAACAACGACCCCGGTGCGAACATTCAGGAAGGAGAAGAAATCGAAGAAGAAGGAGAAGAAGAAGACCAAGACACACCCATGTCCTCCCCCTCCCCCATCTCCCCCAAATCCTTCCCCAAACCGCGCCAGAAACCGCACCCGCGCCCCTCCACCACCACCACCACCACCATCTTACCCCAATCATCCACCACCTTACCCCCCCAACCACCCTCCAACACCACCACCACCCCCACGCCCCACCACCCCCTCCCCATCGCCCTCGTCCCCAGCTACCAAGTAACCCTCGCGGACTGGTTCGCCTCCCGGGTCGAGATCCGCGACGCGTATTCCCCCATGGACCACTGGCAATGGGGCGCCACCTTGTGGCGCAACATAGTAGGCGCGGACGTCACGGTCGCGGTGCAGGGGGCTGTTGGGGTGCCTGGGACGGGCGGTGAGGAGGGGGGGAAAGAGAGTGGGGGGGGGAGGAATGGGGGGGTGGAGGTTAGATTGGAGGATGCGCGGGCGGTGATTGTGAGGGGGGAGAGGGAGGGGTTGGGGGAGGGGAGGCTGAGGAGGGTGGGGTTTGAGATTGGGGAGTGGGTTAGGGGGTGGGAGGAGAGGGGTGGGATGGGGGGGAGGAGGGGGAGTTAGAGGGTTTGGGGGGAGGGGGGGAGGGGGGAGGGGGTGTTGGCTTGTATTTTTAATATTTGGGGTTTTTGTTGTTGTTGTTGTTTTTAATGGCATAGCGGTTTGGGATTCTGAGGTGTCACATTTCGTGCGGATGGTTTATTTCGTACTTGATTTCTTTGGGTTTGCCTAAATGGAGATGGGGAGATCCTCTCATTATACTCTAGCTGTACTCAAATCCTTCTTCCTCTCCTTGCCCTGCGTGAAGCCCAAGTGAAGAAAAAAAAAATAAAACAAAAAACCAAACTCCGGGGATATCATGCATGCCTCTCGCCTAGGGCAATCCACAGTACGCCTGACCCATGCACTCGTGTCATCATGCATAGAATACAGTCGAGATTCTCACTCAACCCGGCCTATCCGATGCTTCTTCTTGCCCCGCCGCAGATACATGCTAGCCAATGAAAATGGTCCGATGGTGAAAAGACGGAAAAGAGATTCACGGGTGCGTGGTAGCAAACGTTAGCTCGTTTGCATCATATGCTGAAATTGTGGATGAATGTTCAGTCGTTTGTTGTATGGTGATGATAGGGGGCTAATGGCTCATGGCTTCTTGGCACCAATGCCATTGCTGAGTTTCGATTTGGCCGGCCTTTTGGGCGGCGGGGAGGTCTCGGCTTCGCTCGAATCGGCATCAATGGAGTCGTGGTCAATGTCATCCTCTGAGGCTTCGTCAACCGAGTCGTTGTCTGTCGAGGAGGCCTCTTCGTCAAACAAGCCCTCCTCCTCATCCTCGCTCTCGCTGTCTCCATCCTCCATATTAGCGATGCCGTTCGTAGTCATAGGAGCCTCTTCTTCGCTACCCTCCTCATCGCTGTCTGCGTCACTACCGCTCGTATCATACTCAGCCTCATCAGTCAAATCTTGGGCCTTCGCTGCGGGTTTTGACCGTGTTGAATCGCTTGCGGTTTGCTTCACGTGAGCCTCCCCTTCCTCCTCGGAACTCGACTCCTCCTGCCCTTCCACATAGATAACGCCTTCCTCGTCATCCTCATCAAGAGCATTGGCCGCCCTTGACCGAACTTGCATGGCTTTCCTCAAATGCATTTGTGCCTCGAGCATGTCCAACTTGCCTTTTAATGAAAGCAACGAGTGCAAGCTATTTGCGCGGTCTTTGACGACACGATGAAGCGATGCGAGCTTTTTCATGACCTCCGGCTGTCCAGCGAGGTATCCTCCGTGAGCGATGAGGGTCCATTGAATCCAGACCATGAGGCTGCCAGCTCGTCCTGGTCTACTGTGGAGACGCTCTGCTAGTCGTTGCAAAAGCACAGTAGCGAATGACGAATCGAGACGTTCAATGGTGGCGCGGACCGTGGCGAGATCTTTGACGTGGAAACAAGTCTCTAGAAGATTGACATCATTCGTGCGGAGCGATTGCGTTAGAACCGTACCAAGCGACATTCCGGAGGGAAGTTGCTGCAGACTTCGATCGCCGGCCGGCACCAGACTATGCGGATTTGAATCTGGATCTACGAAGCTAGCTTGGACATCGACAGCCTCAGGAGCGTTAGCTCGGATGAGATCTCCAAAAGACAGCTCCCCTGCTTCTTCGTCCTGTCCAGGCGCACCATTAGAATCTAGGTCTGCTTGCACGCCGATTCTTTCGGCCTCCACATCCTCCATCTCGACATCCGCACCAGATCCTGAGACCTGCTCTTCAGCTTGCGCACTGACTTCGGCTCTTTGTGGTGGATCACCATCTTCTTCAAACTCGCTATCCTCTTCTCCGCTCGAGATATTTATGACTTCTGGAACATCGTCCCTGATTGGCACATTTTCTATCTCTCTGCCATTTACCACTAATGTCCGAGACTCGTCGACATGACTCTTTCCCATATCCTTAACCCCATTCATAACAACACCTCCCACGCCACCGCCACTCTTGCCCTTGATGATGTCTGTCATTTCTTTCAGTAGGAGATTGCCGGTGCCCTCTTCTCGCCATTGGATGATATCAAAGAGAAGGTTGATACCTCCTTCCGCCCAAGCCAAGGTAATGAAATTTCCTTGGAACGAAGCATTGAGCAATGGCATGATACTCGCGGAATTATCGGACCTTCGAATCCTGATTTGGGCAGCCGCTTTCCGGGTCCTTTGCTTCATCCTTGCTTTTAGATTTTCCGGCTCCTTGTTTGAAGCGGCGCTGCCGAAGTCAAATGGTTCAGGAAAAACCTCCAGCACCCCATCCTTATTAACAGCAGCAAGCGCCTCTTGTGGTTGAACCATTCGGACCGAAAGGTCCTTGTTCTTTTCAGCCTGGGTCAAATGGCTCAACTCAGAGTAAACGTCCAAAGAAACAACTTCGTTCTCAGTCCGCAATGAGCCAATCAATATGGGGGAGTCACAGTTGAAGACATTAATAAAATGGTCGCTCTCTGCAGCAGTCAAGAAAGTGACGCCCTTTGAGGATCTGGGTGTGGAATCTACTATACTGTGGACAGGGTTGGTGGAGGCATTGAAGAGTTGTGGCTGCTCCGTAGACTCTGGATCCAAGATGTAGGCGTGATGTGAAGCACATATTACAGATGATTGCAAGGGTCGCAAGGTGTTAAAAGATCCATTTGGCAGTGAAAGATTTCTGGAGCTGTCAGTTTGGCCAAGGAATCGTAGTCAGGTCTTTCCAACCTCAAGACTCTATTCTTTCTCAAATCCCATTGCACGAGCCTCCCATCTCCGCCTATGCTCCAGCCCTCGGCGTGCAACCCATCTTTAGCGAACTTGAAATCTCTTATGCCTTGGGTATGTGCCTCCCTCAAGGATCCTACGACTTTCGCCTCTGCAGGTGAGAACAAGTGCACCTCGGAGTCGCTCGTTCCTACAGCCACCACGACTTCGCTATCCTGAGCCTTTGGCACATCCCCATTGACCAATTCGCTATGCTTCCGCTTCTTCTTTGATTCTTTGTGGTGCCGGTCTCGGTGATTTTCGCCATAGTAGCCCCAGTCCAAGCATGTTATCGAAGCCTTTGGACTGACGGTGTGATCGCAGAGTAATCGGCCAGTGCTGGTGTCATGTATGCGAAGGTGCTGGGCATCGAAGGCTTGAATGACGGAAGCGAACAAGGAGAGCTGGAACCGAAAGGGAGAGAAGGAGGATCTGAGGATGGAGGATTTGTTGGCGGTTAGTGTGTTGGAAGAGGCTGCAGGATTTGCGATTGAGGAGAACTTGGAGGCTACAGCTTTGGTTGATTTCTTGTTTCCCATTATAATTGATGTCTTCTTTAAGTGTTATTGGCCCTTTGAGCGAATCAGCAGGAGGCGCAGAGGTCACGCACTACACTGTCGATTTTTCCTGAGGTTTATTAATTATTTTTATTTTTACGGATAAATTATATTGCGCGCCAAGTCCGTGGGATCACCCGTACTCGTATTCCCTTCTCCGTACTATTCCTACCTCACCAGTCTCCAACAAGAAGCCAAGTACCTAATCCTCATGCTCTATGATCTTACCCTCTATATCTTATGTGCGCTCTACTCCGCATGTCCTGCAAATCCCACTATTAACCTCACGGACATGAACACCGAGTATTCTACTATCTCTCTACCTGTATCAGTAATCACTTGATAAAGGTTTGGTCAAATCAAATCTTTTGTCCCCACTCGAAGACATGGACCTCGTTAGCTACCTTATGGATCCATCCTTAAGCATCTGCCAGGCAGATAGACAGCCCCGTGCAGATCCAACTTCTATTCCAGCACAATACGACTTTTACATTACTATTTGCTGGTGATGAAAATATCCTTTCTACAGCGCTGTTTTTATTGTGCCCTTCAAGCCGCAGCCAAATACTCCGTATCTAATTTGTTGTTGCCTATTCTCAGCCACTCCAGAGATATGCAGGGCCACTGCAGGGCTGTCACTTTGCGAAGATGGGAAGCGCTCTCGCGACGAAGCTGTCATTCTGGCATTGCCTAGCTTTGAGCCTATGCTGACATGTACTAAGTAATCGTATGGCTATGCTCTGATGTGGGTGAGGGGTTTTGGAGTGATTGGGATACAGACAGCTGGCTTGACTGGCCAAGTATATTTTACCTCCATGGTTTTCACCCTTCAAGACAGAGGAAAAGATGAGTCAAATGCGGGGCAGTCTCGGAAGAAACGGGCCGTGGACATCCTGACTTTGAGGGAAATCAAAATCAACACAACACTAGAAGCGATAAGGCATTTCAAGATGTCAGAAAGGATATAACGCGACACAGTGAGATGGTGGTGATTGTGAGTGAAGAGTGATGAGGTATGAAAAGTGAAGAGGTGTTGTGGAAAAGGAGGAAGGAAGGAGAAGAGAAAGGACTAGGCGTGAGATAGGGGGTGAATACATTTTCCGTTAAACACAAGCAAGGTTTATGATTGGTAATTAAACCCTGCACGAGGCGGGGCTAAGCCGCTAATAATCAAGTGCGTTGTTGTTCTCATACTTAAACGAACTTAAGCTGTAATTTTCTTTTTCCCACTCCTGAACAAAAATAAAAAAAGAGGAGAGCCAAAAAAAAGGGCCAAAAAAAAAAGAGACCAAGTTGTCAGTCGCCTAATAGTCTCAGCACATCTCACCACTTATACTACTTAACAACCTCGGTCACCCGCCCTTGTCCTCCGACCTCTTTGGCCAACGCATATCCATATTCAGGCTCCAGCATTAGAGTCTCGTGACCTGCATAACTTTTTCATCTCTCTCTCATTCTCATTGGTTTATTGATTCTCAGCCACAGCCTTACCTTAAAGCTACCTTGAACGCGGTCTCTTTGATTAGTAAGACCAACCTCACGCGCCTTCATATTCCGCGACTCCGCAACTGAGTCGGCAAAACTGAGGGTATACAATAACGCCAAGACTTGTTCGTGTCGAGAATAACAAATCATTGAAACCCTCTACGACTTCAAATTAATAAAAGTTCAAGCCTTGCCTCTATTTCATCTCATCATTCATTCTCTCTTGCGGCTTCTTTATTTGCCTGCTGGAACACTCCAAGGCCATCACGATTCAATCATTTCCCACTTCGGTCTCAATATCCCTGTGTTTGACAGTCACCTCTCGCGAAGATCGCGCATCCTTATCACTTGAGCAATCCCCTCCAGCATCTTCATCTCCTCAAGCTTACCTGTGACTTCCCCTGTCACCCGTCGCGACTGCCTTGTCAAAGTCAATAGACGCTATGGCCTTATCTGAGCCGGAACATGGCACCTTTGAGGGCAAGTTCGGCGTTGAGCAGGACCAGATAAATTTCGCTGCTCATGACCATGAGTGAGTCTGCTTGCTGAGTCACTCAGTCTTTGCGCTGAGACACTAATGACTTGTCTATTGTAATAGATTACCAAATGGACATCACCTCAAAGACTCATCACTGAGCTCGGCAACCTCCCTAAACACCTCAGCTCACGACACAAATTCGCGTATCAATGCGCATGACTTTGAACCATCTATGACCAATGGTATCGATCGCGCAGACATTCATCTGAACGATACTCAGGAATCCCTTGAACCGAGCTCAAGTCTTCCCAACTCCGGAGAAACTGAAGACAGCCGCCCATTGTCATCGAGCCAGTCTGCGCCAGACGACAACGTTGAGCGCTCTCCAACAAAGCTCAACGCCACGCAAGTTGAACCCTCACCTGCCCTTGTACAGCAGCCTGCTCCCGATCTTGCCGAAGAAACTCGATCCGCGAGTCAGGAGCAGACCGCCAAAGTCGAGGAGGAGAATGCGCAGCAGGATTTCATCACTGACACAGAATTAGCCAACGGGGTGGCCTCCGGCGCATCGGATCCGATCTCTGTGACCTTGGAGCTACAACCACAGAGGGAGTCTACTGCGGCAGCTTCAGCTTCAGCTTCAGCTTCTCATGAGCCTCAGACTGAGTCCGCAACGTCTCCAAATCCTGTGGTAGCTCCGTCGCTCAGCGAAGACGGCGCTCCTGCTTCGCAACCTTTAGAAGAAGCTACCTCGATACCTACAAAAGACTTCCCTCACCATCCTCCGGTCCCCGTACCCGAAGGTACATCAACTGAGGCACCCTTAGATCCGGCGCCGTCCCCGATTGTCCAGGCAGAGACATCCTCACCAGCGGTGGAGCCAGAGAATCAGGTGGCCGACGAGATCATGCAAGATGCGCCGTCTTCTTCGGCGAAAGTGGCCAGAGAACGCGAGGAGGATGATATAGAAGATGGACCAGTGGCCAAGCGATCAAAAACTGAACAGGACTCTACCTCAGACTTCAAGGTTCCCGAGCGGCCAGCGATCAATACCCAGGTTAACGGCACAGAAGAGGCCCAAACGTCCGCACCTCCAATGACGCAGCTCCAGCACAAGCACTGTATGCGGACTATTCAAAATGTCAAGCGCATCCAATCCTCTACCGCTTTTCGATTACCTGTCGATTACGTGGCCTTGAACATTCCTAGCTACCCAAACGTCATCACTAAGCCTATGGATTTGAAAACTCTGGAGGAGAATCTGAAGGGGAACAAGTACTCTACTGTGGAGGCATTCACGGAGGATTTCGATCTGATAATACAGAACTGCGAGGCCTTCAATGGTCGTGAGAGCCCTTTCACTAAGTTGGCGTATGAGATGAAAGCCTCGTTCGATAAGAATATGTCAAAGATACCGGGACCTGATGTCTCTGAGCCGAGTCCGGCCGACAGAAAGAAGAAGGCAATTGTTCCAGCAGCAACCAAGGTGTCACTGCCTCGACGAGAATCACGATCTGTATTGCCGGGGCCTGCCCGATCGCCTGTCTCGGCGGCCTCTCCGCAGACATTTGCACTTAATCCTCAAGGCATACCTCTGATCCGTCGCGACTCAACCTTAGGGGACGGTCGGCCAAAGCGCGAGATCCATCCACCCGCGCCGCGGGATCTACCTTACGCGAACCAGAAGCCAAAGAAAAAGAAGTACCAATGGGAATTGAAATTCTGTGACAAGCTTTTGGCCGAATTCGTAAAGACAAAGTACAGTAACATCTCATGGCCTTTTTTGACGGCAGTCGACCCTGTTGCTCTGAATATTCCGACCTATCATAGCATTATCAAGAAGCCTATGGACCTTGGTACTATGAAGGCGAAATTGGATCACGGCGAGTATGAAAACGCCAAGGAATTTGAGGCCGACGCTCGTCAGATGTTCCAAAACTGCTACCGCTTCAACCCCCCAAGTGATCCCATCAATATTGCCGGGCATGAGCTTGAAAAGGTATTTGACAGTGAATGGGCCAAAAAGCGGGACTGGATCGAAGCGAACACGCCAAGCTCTGGTCCTCAATCCGCCGGCAGTTCTGAGCCGGAGGATAGTGATGAAGAAGACGAGGAGGAGGAGGAAGAGGATCAAGAGCAGACTCAACTTTCTAAATTGCAGCAGCAAATTGCTGCCATGTCGAGACAGGTTGAGCTGATCACCCAGAAAAAGAAGTCACCTCCAGCATCCAGCAAGAAAGCGACGAAGGGAGCCAAGCCTAATCGCAAAGAGACGAAAAAAGCCGCCGCCCCCGCCAAGACCGAAAAGAAGGCCGCTTCAAAGCCCGCCAAGAAAGAAAAGACGCCATATGTCACCTACGAGCAGAAGCAGGATATCTCGAATCGCATCAACAGCCTGTCAGAAACCAAAATGGCGACTGCGCTGAGAATCATCCGAGAAAACATGCCAAATCTACAGGTAAGACTGGATCCATGTACCTTGTCGCTTGCAATAATCTCTCGAGGCCGTCTCCAAAGATGCAGCAGACACTGATTTATATCGACAAAGCAGGGCGTGCAGGATGATGAGCTTGAGCTTGACATTGATGAGCTGTCGGACGAAGTTCTCCACAAACTTCTGGTCTTTGTACGAAAGCATGCACCCCGTTCCGACGATGCACCCGCTCGTTCAGCTCCGGCGGCATCTAGCGCAGCACCGACACGGAAAAAGAATAAGCCCATGAGTAAGACTGAGCAAGACGCTCGAATTGCCCAAGTCCAGAGTGGTCTGTCTGCGTTCCAGAAAGGGGGCTCTGCTCCCAGCTGTGAGTGCTTCCTCTAGACTAGCTGTACGTGACATAATGCTTACCCTTGGATACAGATGGCGACCCAGTAGCAGGTCAAGAGAGCAGTGGAGAAGACGAGAGTTCTGAGAGTGAGGAGGAGTAAAGGTCTCATCTTTGATCACAGTAATCGGCGATCAACTCACGATTTTTGCCCGCCTCCATGGGCTTCGGCACCATTTGTGGGATGGAAAAATCCATCTTCCAACACCATGACCCGTCCTTGTATTCTATTACTTCGTCGGCCACCTTTAACGAAGGAGGTGCTTTAAAAATCAGGTTGAAAATTAGCGAGCGAGGCGAGCGTTGTGGACTTTAGCGCAGAGCTAGCTTGTGAAGGCAAGCGACGACATTGATGAGCCAAGAATGTTCTTCTCTGCAACTGGTGCAACGAGGATTAATACAGCTCTAAACAGAATGTATAGATCTGGTAGTGAGCTTTACTTTAGCATAGCAAACTCTTGACAAGCTACCTCACCTTAGTTCAAGTTACAGTGTGGAACAACCCCACTCAACATGACCTGCCAAAATAGACAGCACGAGTTGGTTAATCCCTAACACCGAAACATGTCTACCATAAGGTAGCAGATCCCCAACGCACCACCTATCCCCCAACCCCCTACCCTCACACAACCATGCCCGACACCAACCCCTCCTCCACCCCACCATCCTCCTCCCTTGAACCCCCCAAACCCACCCCCGCCCCTCCATCTCCTCTAGCTGCCAGATCACCCACCTCACCCACCGAAACCCACCTCCCTACCACCACCAACAACAACAACAACAACCACTCCCCCCTCCCCCCCCTCATCCTCGCCCTCTCAGGCCCCACCTCCTCCGGCAAAACATCCCTCGCCACAGCCCTCCACGCCATCTACCCGCCCCCCCACTCAACCCTCATCCACGCCGACGATTTCTACAAGACGGATGACGCGATCCCCTTCATCTCGATCAAGGGAAGCGGAGGAGGAGAGGGGGGGGAAGCCGGGTTCGAACGTGTTCAAGATTGGGATTGTGTGGAAGCGTTGGATTTGGGGGCGTTGGAGGGGGTGGTTAGGGGGTTGAGAGATGGGGGTCTTGAGGGGGAGGGGGAATTGGGGATGATGGTGCGGCAGGGAAATTTCGAGAAGGGGGAGGAGGGTGAGGGTATCAAGGGTATCCCCGACTCCCTAATCGCACGTCTGAAATCCTCCACACCCCCCCAACAGCCCCTCATAATCCTCGACGGCTTCCTCCTCTTCGGTACCAGCGTTCCCCCAACCCTAAAATCCCTCTTCGATATCAAGATCCTACTGCGCGCTTCGCGCGAGGAGGCGAAGGAGAGGCGGGAGCGGCGGAATGGGTATGTGACGCTGGAGGGCTTCTGGGAGGATCCGAGGGGGTATTTTGAGGGGGTGGTGTGGCCGGGGTATGGGAGGGAGTATGGGGGGGTGGAGGGGAGGGTTGGTGCTGGGGGGGGGTTTGATGAGGTGGAGGGGGTGTGGTGTTCGGATCCGGGGTGGGGGTTGGAGAGGTGTTTGGAGTGGGTTGTTGGGGTTGTGAGGGGGGGGGGGAAGATGGGGGATGGGGAGGGTGAGGGGAGAGGTGGATGAGGGATTGATGAGCTTGCATTCTCTGTTGTGTTGCCGCTGCTCTACGGGGAGAAAGAGAGGGTGAGACAGGCTCCGGTGTCGTCGGAGGTATGATGAGATATGTGTTATGCTTGAGCTGCTTCGTGCTCGGTGCTTGTTATGATTAGCATAAGATACCCCCTATTTTGCCAAACGGCTTCTCAGTATTCTAGACATCTACTTCTATCACTCCATTTGACTGGATTGCGTGAATGTAGGAGAAATGACCAAGTCTTTCGCTATTTGTGGGTATCCAGATGCACACGCTTTTATCTAACCTACATACTCCATTTGGTCATGTCCAAGCCACGTCGACTCGATATCCCAATTCAGATCGCCGTGGTGGCGATGATAGATGGATGGAGCGTAAGCAAGAGTGCTTTTGTGTAGCCTGCGGGTCCCTGGCGACCATGATACACAAATGTTGTTGATGCTGGCTGGTGCTCCTCAGACTGCTTCACCGAGATTGCTTGTTGTACACGTCCCCATGAACGATCAAGAGGTCTAATTCCCATTCCCTCTACTGCCTCATGATATGAACCCGTCCCCAGCATTGACAATACCTGCGCTTCTTCTAGCATCGATGAAAAGATCTTCGCATTCAGCAACGTCGTCGACATCAATCTCCTTCTTATTATTGACCCGCGCCAGAATGTTGGCAGGCGTAAGCAACTGCAAGGCGTACCGTAGACTGACTTTGACTCCATGTTCTGAAATCTTGTCAAGGGCTGGCTCGGTCATCGCCAAGCCCTCGGTCTTCGCCCGTATGCGGATGATGTGCTTGACTTCCTCGGGGGTGTAAGTATTGGTTGGTATTATCAAAATACGGGCGAGGAGGTCTGGAGGGATCCCATGAGCGGCGACGATATCTTCCGTGCCTCTTATGGTACATCTCCCACGGTTTGAGGCGAGTATAACAATGGGTGAGATGGGAGATTCCAGAGCGCGGTTGAGGTAGGTGAAACATTCAATGTCGAGCATGTGGACCTTCCCAAAGTCAGTCATGAAGCGTTTTAGCCCAACGGCTCCTGCCTACCTCATCTATAAAAAGCACACCTGGCACAAGCTCAGCGACTCCTTGATCAATGTACCTGCTCACGACCTTGTTGATCTCCTCTCGCAGCTTGTCCGTGATCTCTGTCTTTTTTGGCTTCATTAGCTGCCCCATCATGCTCATGATATCTTGACCGCCCTGCGGCCTTGCATTCGCGATATCGAGATCATGCAGTGTCACGTCCTGTACTATCTCTTTCTTCTTATGCACTTCGCCCTTTGGTATTGGGACATATTCTTCTGCCTCGAGGTCGAACTCTGTAGCATATGCATCTGATCTTCCGACTCTTTTGCACGCCCCAGTGTTGGATTCAATATAAATTACATCTCCAACAACAACCCGCTCCTTCTGTATCGCTTCGTAGATTGAAGGATCTAATCGCAGTTTTTTGGTGCCTTTGAAAGACTTGAGACCGATCAATAGGTGGCTAATTGTTTTCCCATAGCCTCCCAAAGGATTCTCGGATTCCTCTGGCGTCAGCTCTAGCACCTCTCCTTCGTAGACCTCTTTTGTTTCCCGTACTCGTAGACCTAGCTTTCAATCAGTCATGCACCGCCAACGCGGACTTTGAAGACCAACCGATAGCTCTCCTGAAGTTTTCCATCAAGGCCTCCGTCTTCTTGACCTCGGTCGAGTACACTTCGCTGCCAACTATTGGGCAGAATGGCACCTTAGTCCCGAGCTCTTGTGAAACAGCCAGAGCCAGCGCCGTCTTTCCCGTGCCCGGTCCACCAGCTAGTAAGACTGCGCGACCAGACATCTTCTTGGACTTGATGAGGTCCACCACAACGCCGCATGCCTTTTGTTGTTCAACATTAGCTGTGTCTGTCTGTGCAAGCCTGTCAAGGCTGAATGGCTTGAGCATACTTCTCTTGCTGCCAGCTGGCCAAAGAAGCCACTGTTGATATTATTTTCTGCATAGCCATCGCTTCTTAAGCCCAGGCCTTTAATGTGTGTATGAGCTGCAGTTCTGTTCTCGCGCGAGTTGCCCTTGACCTCGCTGATGGTGACCATCACGGGATAGATTGAAAGAGCTGAGATTTGGGGTGGGCTTAGTTGCAATCGCCTGGTGGTGAAGAGGATACAACTAAGTATGGTAGGGTTTGAGTATCCTCTTGGAAATGATGGTGCCAGGGCTTGCGAGCAGAGCCCCCAGACCGAACAGAGCTCATTCCATATATGGCTTAGTAAGGCTTGGCAAGGCTAGGAAATTCTTCTGGAGTCTGTTTGGAATGTGAAGAGGAAACGCAAATAGAAAACTTCCAAGCTCCATTGAATTAAGATAGGTTCTATACACCTTATGCAAGGGCTTGAACGTGACACTAGTACCCTCTTGAGATACGAAGAAACGATTGAATAGTCTCCTTTCACAATCAGGGTGTGGCATGATGATCTGGAAGGGGAACAACACATCTTTGCATTCAACACGATCCTTGCAGTCACCATTAACGAGGTCTATCACAAAAAGATATACTTCCATCAACGTCAAATCTTTACCAATGCACACTCTCCGCCAATATCCAAACATGAGACTAGCAACCCTCATCCACTTGATACTTTCATTAACCATGTCCTCATATCCATCCTCATCTTTACCCTTCAACCATCTCTCAGGCCACAGAGTATCGGTGTCATGACCAAACACATCTTGGTGGTGCGACACCCACACATTCACTGCAACAGCTGTCCCCTTTGGTACAATTCTCCCTTCAGGAATTTTAAATACGCCTAAGTAAACATTACGTTCAAGACAGAAGCCAATTGAAGGGAGATAGACGCATGCTCTCTGCTATGACAGCTGTCAAGCAAGATAGCTTTCTCAGTTCTTTGTAGTGTGTTGACTATTCAGCATTGGTAGAGTCTATCACCCCCATCAACTTCTTTGAGACACCTAGACATAACATGCCAAGAATGAGTATAGCGTTCATGGTCGTCGCCACAACATCGCTACCTGCTACATTGTTGTTCAGAAGGTATAGAATTACCTCCGTGTCACTTATGGTCTTTGGCTTCTTTTGCTTCAAGGCGAGGAAATGATCGGGAATGTCTTTTTGTCCATGCTGTTGTACCTGGGCATCTTACTCGCTCACACGGTCATTGATTTGCTCCGCAGAAAGGCGGCAGCGTGGGACACTGAATGGGGGCCGATTCGATGAAATGGGTTCCTGTCCAGGATCTTGTCGAGCCAGGGTACGTTTGCTATGACAGAAAAGTATTCTAGATTCCTTCGGGAGGTAAAGAGAAGACCTCCAATGTCTGTGCGCTTCTCCAAAAAGCCTACGGGAGCGGAGAAGGTCATTTATGACATTGCGTCTCATGTGACTATACATAATAAGTACCGCATTTGTTGATTTACTCGTTGATTTACCAAACCCTACCAAAAGTTCCATTTATCAGGTCCACTGCTTTCCCAAATTCTTGAGAGTTTCCTCGCGCACAATGTCGTTGAAGCCATCAATCGCCATAATCATCGAGGGCTCGAACTCGTCAATTTGATACATGTGATAGAGCTTATGAATAGGCCGAATGAGTCTCTGGTGATATGCGGGTTTCCTTGTACGGGAGAGTGTCTCGATTGGTGCCGGTTTGGCCACTCGATCATTAGCCGTATAGAAGTCGCTCTGCAGAGATGGCTATCGTCAGTCAGACATATCTTTATCATCGTGTGCTCTCCATCACAGGTATTTGTGACTTACTCCGACATAAGCGCTCGAACCGACCTTCAGATACTGCTCATCGTTCACGCAGACCTTCTTTATAAGCTCCGCACCGCTTAAGTTTGAACATGTCCCCATTTGAACGGCGAGACCGGGTCCTTCGTGCAGCTTTTTGTTGACAAGGTGCACATGCCCAAGCGACGAGACGTACATTCGCCATGGGTGAGTAAGTCTTGCTAACACAGGACCAGGGAATCTGTCAGAGGATCGCTAAATGCACAAGAAATTGCATATAGTGTAGTCAGAAGAACGAGCGCATTAAAGACCATGTTTGACGGTACCAATGAGATTTTTTTTGAGGACCTGAGACTTGTCAGGGAAGAATTCGTAGAGTGAGATCTTCTGTTCCAGCTCCAAGGGTGCTCATACTTACGGGTTCGCACAGAGATCTGTAGCAACAGCATGCAATGAGTGCCCAAGCTGCAGGTGCTACTCCGCAGAAGTGAAAAGTATATTACCTCCTAGGGCGATATTGATATTAAAACTTTCCATACCGGTGTTTGGACGTAGCTTAATGCTAGACCTGCGAGCCCGCTTAAAATATGAAGGTCCCATTGTTCCTGCAGGCCCGATAGAGAAAGAACGAAAGCAAACGCTTGCGGCGATACAGAAGAATTTCGTCGCCTTCACGCTTCCGCCTCTGCGTTCCTGAGCAATGCTCAATTAGGTCAAGCTTCTCATGAAGTATATATACCTTTGTTCACCAAGAACTCAAGGTACCTCTTCATCGGGGATCGTATCTGAGCGCCTCAGATGAAAGCGAGGGTATAGAAAGAGGGAACTGAGGGCGAAAAGAAAGCAACTGGTTCTTGAATCTCGATCGTTCACAGGGCGCTGAGGAAGGGAAAATTACATGCACCTACTAATTTTTTCTCAAAGTAGAACAAGAAAGCTGGAAAAGAAATAGTTAGAGGCGCATCTGAATAACGAACCTATGACCCGTGCTGACTAGGTTGAAGGATTAATGAGAGTTACGGGTAATCTTGCAACTACCACGTGGACTACAATAATCTGATCACTGGAGATCCTTTGAGCCCTGTATGTCGGTAAGATACATGTCTATGGAGGACGTACCTTGATATCTATCCGTTTGGCGCGCTAGATTTGATGAAATTCCCTCGAATCCCATTTGGTATCGGGTTTGCGCGGGCCTTTTTCCGGCGGCATATAAAAGACTTTATAGTCGGGCATGCTCAGAAGATTTTCAATCGCTTCTGGCCTCATGTAATCCCCCAATAGATGCCCCAGCGTGCGGCTATCTAGGTCGTGAAAGCCCCGAGAGAGGCAGAGTACGTGGTCGTCGGAGTTAAAAAAGAAATGGTAGGCTGAGGTTTGCGAAGGGACCGTGGGATACGCAGTGACCATGGCCAACGCTCGGGATCACGTTGGTCGCACTGGTGATGCCTGCATCACCGACATGTTTGAAGTGTCCAATTCCAGTATCTATTGTGAGAATGAGCTATGGTCGCTGATAGAGCCGATATAAGACAGAGAAGAGTGCTGTTAGGAAGAATGCACATTAGAGCGTATTGGCACTCATTTTGGAGCTGCTCTTCGTAAAGATGCTGTAAATATCGATGTCAGAGAAGAAAAGCATTAGTTCCATGGGCTGGAGACTCTGGGAAGCTATCTATCTCCTGATTTCACGTGTGCAAAGTGTCATCCTAGGCTTTGCAAATTACACTTGCATGGATGTATGGGAAAATCGTCACAAAGCACCCACTCTAGCCTTAATTTTGATCCTTGGGTTCGTAGGCATAGTACGGGCATCAACATAATTGGCCTTCTCGTTTTTGAGTCAGGCTCCGCCATGAATGCCCTACAGGTCGTATCCTGTAGCTGAAACAAAGACGTAGCCATATCGCGGTAAATATTGTGAGCCTAGGAAGTCCTAAATCAATGAAATTACCATTGTGCTCACGCGCCCTCTATGAATTTGTAGATATCTACCGGCGTCCTGACGACACACGGGCTTGGCTCTCAAGGGACTAAGTGCGACCGTAAACAACTTGGTCGGCCTGGGGTTTTGAGTCCGTTGTTGACAACAATTAAAAAGACCCCGTTACGTTACGAGAAAGTGTATGCAAAACGACGTTGTTGCCCCACAGCTGCTGAAGGGTGAGACTCTGAAGCCAATGTAAAGCCTTCCAGGAAAGACGTTACGTTGCTTGGGGTCGCTCTCATCCATTCTACGACTATTCCTGATCGAGCGCAGCATTAGTCGGTCAATAAGATGTCTGAGCCATACAATGGATATTCAGCAGCCTGTGAAGGCATAAAACCCCGACCGAAATGACGTAGGGGTTCTTGATAGCAAGGATTGTAGCTGTGATTCGTACGGTTGAAGAATTGGCCTACAACAGTACTTCCAAACCTTGCATGGGGTCACGCACGAGCTAGAGCTTCTTCCCTCATGCTCAAGAATAGGAACTCAACCATCTCGATCGTCCCGGCAGCTGGGGTACGATAATATGAAAACTGCGGCAAAATCTGTTTGCCAGATACGGACAAGGTTCTGATGTCTCGTACTTATAGAGATGTATTGATCGCAATTAGCATCGACATTGAGGGGCACTTTTGGCATCGAGCTTGTTTGTTCGAAGGAGGCGCAAATGTACACTCTCGTTACCCCTCAACATTGCAATTGACAACACCCTCTGATCTTCAAGCCTTGACCACCGCTTCGATAATACCTTCACCTCCGCTCCCCCCACCCATTGCGGCAGGCGGCTGCCATATGTCAACGATGTCCAACCCCAAGGAACCCAAGAGCTGCCGCCACTCTCGCTCCGTCCTCTCTCGGCCTCCAACCATGACCATCATCTGCATGTCCCACAGCGCCATCTGCAGAGGTGCCCCCTTATCTGGCAGTACTATCTCATTTAAAATCAGCTTTGAGTAGCCGGGTTTCATGGCTGCTGCGGTGTTGGCAAGGATCTGGCGGCAGGAGGCGTCGTCCCAGTCGTGAAGAATGAAGTGGTAGAAGTAGATGCGTGCACCTGCTCTCGAATAAAGTCAGAAAAGTTATGTCTTCTGTAGTCGCATGATGATGACTAAATTGCAGCCGCGAGAGGTGTGCTATGTATAGCGGGATCACCTACCTTGTACAGGTTGTGGCTTGAAAAAGTCATAGACCTCGCACCTTATCTCTTCTCCCAGGCCCCCTTTCCGCTCCACTTCATCAATGACATGTTTCTGGTCCTGCAGCAACAATTTCGCAGCACTTCCCGTTACGTTCGTAGGGCCTGTATCCTCGCTCGCTCATGGTTCTCCTTAGGAATGCCATTGCGGAGATTGAGTGAAGCAAGGGTGGGGATTAGCGAGAGAGCCTTGCCCTCAAGCTCCGTATATTGCTGCTGCGTGAAAGAGCTCATCGTGTGGTCTGGTGAACGGTCTCGAATGAAAGAAGGCTCAGAATTCGGTGGGTTTTCAGGAAAACAGCCAACGGGTAGGCTTAGCCCTTGAGAATACAAATCGAAGTAGTAAGGTACTTTAACATTAGTTCTCGAACATGATGAATATTGCCCACACCGTAGATTGATATGCTGCGATCTATCCGCTCAACTTGAAAGCAGAGGGTCATGTACTTCACGAGATTGATATAAGGCTCGGTCAGAGTCAGCATCCGGCCATGCTTCTCCCGCCTGATCATTGCGCGGGATCTAGATCCCGCATGCTCAATCTGACGTAAGATTCCGTGCCGTTCTCGGGTTTCCCCTATGATAAGTTAGGCAAATGCAAGGCAAGGCGACTGTTGATGCACCGCATAATGCTCATGTTCGTTAGCAACACCGGACCTACGAAATATTCAATGATTCGCAAGAAAAGAATGGTCGAACCCCACTGCAGATTTCGCAATTTTTCGATCCACAGCGCAGGTTGCTGGAGTTCTCCATTCCGCTCTTTCAGGTGTCCGCTGACAAGTATTGAACCTCCTTCCGTGGGTATCTATGAATACACGGGCATCCCATGTAATTGTGGATTGCTTAGATCCAGGATGTATTGGGGGTTCATAAAAGTGCCGCTATTACTGCGGACGAAGGCTAATACGAGTATCAGGACAAACCTAACAACTTTTCGAATGCACCTCGGCAGGGCCTCTAAGGATACTTTACTTGCAGGTCACCCAAGAGCCCCAGCGGCTTGCTGGGCGCGAGAGTCAATCGCACTGTGCACAAGTCCCAGGCATCCCTGGACTGCGTACGTCCACAAAAGCGTAAAGACATGAGGCAAACAATCTTTTATATTGAAATTCTCCAGAACGTCTTCATAGACATGGCCAGAAGATAAGGCGGTCTCGGCTTCACTGTTCAATAAAATGCAATTCTGTAAGCTCAAACCTTCCCTTGCTGCATACAGTCCTCGTGCCACTCTCAACCCACTGCCCACAAGACTCTTCTTTTCTACCCCAAGGTCTAGAAAAGTCTGACACAACGACCTTCAAGTCCCAGTTCCAATTGGCTTAGTATTCTCGCAGCACAGGCCTATCGATTAAAGCGATGAATATTGATTTTTGGCTTGAGAAAGTAGTCTCGGAAACTTCACGCCTCCTTACTTTCCCTCATTTCGAAGCGCGTATCCGCTCTATATCCATTACATAAGACCCTTCTAAGAAGAAACCCATATCTTGTTTGGTATTTACATCACCATCGTACAAAGCCATAGCCCCAGGCACGCAACCAGGGGCCTCAACAAATACACTCGATTTCCAGAATTATCGGGACCTGTGGCAGTAGGCGTATTGGCTGTAGTTGTAGCCGATGCTGGGGTTACCGACTGCGTACTCGTTGAACTCGCCGCAGCTAGTGCAGGAGTCGCTCGGACGTCGCCAGCGCTCGAACACAGATTGAAGTCGCTACTACTGTTTCCAACTTTGGTAATTTTTGAAACCAGGGTTTGCGTCTTGGCAAAATTGTTGCAGCGGCTCATGAGCCCGTCGTAGGAGCTAGGCGCCCAGGTGGCTGTTGCGTCGTTACCCTTGGTGACATAGCACAAGCAGCTCGCCTGGATGGGGAATGACACAGTGGAGAATTCGCTGTTGTGGAGACCGCATTCATCGTAGATGCTCGAGACGTTGTAGCACGGCAATGCTGCAGTAGGTAGAGGCGCTGATACTGTCGTTGAGGAGCCGTCGGCCGCGTCGGATATGATGGAGGTTATGGCGTCGAGAAGGTTGTATACGTTCTCCAGTATTTCGCCGTAGTCGATGTCCTCTTCTTTGAACTCGGCCTCATTGCCTTCAGCGATTCGGGCAGCCGGAGCAGCTGGTTTTCCACCATCGTCACCAGAGCCGTCGAGGTCGCCACCTTCGTTCCCGCTTGTAGCTGGATCTTTTGGTTCTGGTGGCGGTTCGAGAGCAGGATAATCTATATCAAGACCAGCCCGAACTTGTCGGACGAGGAGTGTACTAAGAAGGAGAAAGAACAGTGCTGGCAGGGAGCGCCGCATTTTTAGAAGGGGTTATATTTCTTGCAGCGTATTGCTTGAGCGCGGATGTCAACGATTCTAGGATATATAACAGACAGTATCGCGCTAAAAAGGAACAGAAACAAATGAGGACGAGAAAATAGTTTGCGAAAGAAAATCAAGATGCTTCATGAATATATCCAACAAAAACATAGAAGCTCGAGGCCAGCTGAAATGCGCCAAGCCAAGGAACCGCAGCTGTCATTTCAGCCTCCAGGCTGTGCCATAGATCTTGGGTCTTGATAGGTAGGTACCTTAGACACCCCTTTTTACTGCATTGACGCGCCCTCTTACTACATTAACATCCCCCCTTCATAATAGGTAGAAATAGGCTAATAACACGAGTATACCTCTTACCGCTACGAAAGCAATATCGTGTACACTAAATCCACCAAATCTACCACCGCAAGACGTACTCCTACCAATCAAGTCCTCATGGGTCTCACACCCCCGCCGTCGGACTTGACTGAACGATCTTATCTCATTGATTCAAGCACACGCCCTTAAAGAAGGCTACGCCGTCGTCAAAAGACGCTCCAACAAGGATAGGACGGGTGAGACGGATAAGGTCTGGGTCTGGGTGCTTTGCACTCGTGGAGGCAAGATCCGTGAAACAACGGGCCAAAAGAGGAAGCAAGGAAATTTGGAAGCTTACGTACCTCGGTAGGGGCTTGGAGCATGGCCGAAATATGGGGGGGTGTTAATGCAGTAAAAAGGGGTGTCTACCTATCAGAACCCAAGATTATGTTACAAAGGATAAGCCTCTATTTATATTTGACAGATTAATGGATAACTTCATACTCTGCTTTTTGTCAAGTTGGGCCAAGTTGGGGCCAAGGAAAAGTTAGCGGTGACTGACACTCCGGGCCGGTTTCTAATTTTGGGCGCACTTTGTACTAAGGTACATTAGTACTACAAATATATATCAACCACAACAGCCACTGGATCAAAATTCTCCGATTTGGGAATCCAGCGCTTGATCGCTCATACAATTTTAATAGGAAAAGGGGAAATTACTAGAGTATGAATGGACCCGGCTAATCAAAGCCCACAAGTCTTCCTCGGCGATCCTCGCTCCTCATTTCAGCTCCTGTTACATAGCGAGTCAGCGGCGCCGATATCTCCCCAATCCCTCCCCAACCTCTCCACAAATACGATGGAGGGTCCAGACGAAAAGCTTGACTTGTTGATCGCGTGGGGGATACAGGGGATTTACCATGTCTCTCCGCTTCTTAGAACACTCTCACCTGCCCTCCCCGAGACTCTTCACCATTTATATCCACGATGCCCAATTCCCGCCATTCCTTCGCCACGACAACGACAATCATCATTCTGATCCTTCTCCAATGCCTCCATCCTACACTCTCTCAAAGCGGCTCTCCATTGCCCGCTTACAACCTCACCTACCCGAGCAACCCAGATCATTCCGATGATGGTATTCAAGTATCTTACAAAGACACAATCGACGTGTCATGGATCGCCAATGGATCTCAGAATAATCCCGTGCTGCAAATACAATGCTGGGCTCGAAATGATTCAAGTAGCTACATCTGTGCGTACTCTGTCTACCCCGTTCTTCATTTCCTTCTTTGCTCTCGTCCATCAGCGCGATTTTGAATCAAAGGCGCTAACCTCCTCCCAGACTTTCAGCACCTCCCAACCTACTCACACAATATCTCTACCTCCTCCACCGCCTCTGACGCCGACTTTCCCCTTCCCCTTTCAAACTATCAGAAATACAGTCCCTGCGAGCTGCAACTCCTAGATCCCGATACCCAAGGCAGCGAGAGCGTGACAAGCATTGCCATTTTCATCAGCCAGTATACAAATTCTTCGACGCAAGGTGTGACGTGGAGCCTGGAGCACGCTGCGCCGAAAGTGGCGGTGGATGCGGGCGTGGCCACTGCAGAGACGGGGAGCGCGGGGAAGGGTCACAATGGTGCGATTGGGGGTGGATGGGCCGCTGTGGGAGCAATGGTTGTGGCAGCGATGCTGTTGTGAGTAGAGCAACTGGAGAATGGCTAGGAAAGGTTTTTGAGATCTACGCTTTCAATCACGAGCGGAGAAGGTAATACTAATGTTTTAATACGAATTCTTGTATGACAGATCAATGATAATGATGAAGTTCAGCAATAAAGCTTAAACATGCACCCTTCTATTTTGCACACCTCCATGACTCCAGCAGACTTTTGGTTGCTTATATTACCATTTCGCACTGAGTTGGAGAGTCTTCATACAGCGTGATTCCATCGATGATGCACAGCACCAAGAAGCTCCGCGGTAGCTTCGCGATCAGATTTGAGAAAACGCTCAGAAGCTCACACATGTCCAAGGAGTTGATATTCATCAATTATCCGATAAGAGACACGTCAATGTTTCTGCAAAGCCTGCAAATGACGATGAGCTGCGGCACAAGACTTCTTATCATACCTATCGGACGATTCTCTGCATCTTCGAGATATTGATAGTGCCCACAGAAGAAAGCCTGCGCAACGATCGAGGGATATCTAGGATTTATGTCTGGGGCCCAGATATAGACGGAATCCACGAGCTTGGTACACACAAAAGATATTGATAATTGTCGAACCGATGCGTCATAGTTGTTGCTATTGACGAATAGAGCTGACGATTGTGTACTGGTGAGCCAAGTATGTAGTCTTTGCGACTCCATAAGGGTAACTGCACGGTCCTGAGCTAACAATGGTAGTGTTCATACATAGCGCAGATTCGAGTCAATAGCTTTTGGTAGGTCTTCTACCTCGAAGTCAAGGGTAGCAAGCAGCTTCCCCGTTGCAAACGACCGTTCTCTTGGTACTTGAATAAGTTGAAGCCTTTTACTATTGGCTCGGGATTAGTACTTGCTGATGTTGAAGTCCCAGCAACGGACTGGCTATCGGGACAAAAGAGAAGCTGGACTATCATTTGTCGGCCTCGTTAGAGAGATTTTATTATAGTATATACTATCGCTGATTCGAGGAGCTAAGCGCGTATCGTTTCTAAACTTTGGCCCCGTAATCATATATTTGGTTTTCAACAGCTTACATACTTTTGCTTGGTTGATATTAAGCTGAACAAATTCTTTCAGTATTTTCCGTCGGTGAGCTTCACTCTCGCCTTTGAGAATGTTGGGAGTATCCAAATGCTTTAAGTTTGCCTCGCTTCTCGAACACTCAATTTGTTGCATAATGCTCCGATTGTTTGCCTTTGTCTGGGACTTAAGCAATCTGACCTCGTCAAGGGTGGAGGTCTGGGTGTGATATGCGCATTCGGCGGCCACATCTTTGAACCTCTGCGAATGGAATTCCATAACTTTGATGCTCTTGCTAAGTTTTGATCCGTATTCATCTTGTTTGAATGTGGCTTTCACTATTCGTTCTAGCTTCAATCAGTCTTCTTATGCTTACATCTGCATAGCCGAGCAGGACAGACTTGCGGAATTATCTTGGTAGTATTGCAGAATGTTTCCAAGAGTTGTCGGAATCGACACATACAGAGCTGAACTGCATTTATGGAGCTTCGCTGATGCGCGAAAGGTCTTCAGTGTGTTCCCAATTCTTGTTAAAGAAAATGGTATCTGCATAAGAGCTATGAGTGCCTCTTCTCTGAGGGCTTTCAACCGGGATCCTGCCTTGAATATGACAGTTATGGCCTTGACAATTTCATGAGACTGACTCCAAATATTAATTTCAACCCTCCACAAATGATGGAGCAATATTGGGACTGAGTAGGTAGGAATTGAAGCCACGCTGCAAAGACTTTCTGGTTGTTGCCAATTGAACGAAAAGCCATGCGGAGTTTCCCCCAAACTTTAGAATTGTCTTTATATGATTGTGCTGCTTTGTTTACCTCTTCGAGTACTTCTTCCCAGGTATGGGCGTGATCTCAGTGGGTCTTTGTTTGGTCTACGGATGCTTTGTATGCGATTATAGCTTCTATGAAATGCTGTGTTTCCACATCGGCGTCCTCATAGGCTTCCTTGCTGTTACACTCAACAGATAGTCAAATGGATAATTGGAAAGAGATTGATACTATATCAAATCCGAGGCACTTTCATTGTTGGAATCGCTCTCTTCTGCATCTGATAGTAGTAGGGGTGGACTAGGCTTTGTCTTCGAACATGAAGGCAGTGGTCGCTTTGGGTCAATTCCCAGCTCCATACTCGAGTGTTAGAGGGACTGGTGCAACTCTGCTGGTGAATAACCTGCTTGGAAAGTCTGCCCAGTTTGCAGACCGCAGAAGTCTTTGGGTTTGGGGATGGGCGATAAGCCTTGCATAAGGTGTGAACCGCGTCGCTGATTGTGCCCATCAGCTATATTCGCGTTTGCTCATACTCGTCTTCACATTAGCAGTGCTTGGTACTGGTTAAGAGAGAGGGAGCTGACTGTACAGTATCAATCGTATGAGTCTCTTGTCGAATCAGAGAGTTCGTTGTATCCGGGTAATTGAGTATATATCACGACGGAGCCAGCCCGGGATACGAGCTAGGGATTCCTTCGATGCAGCTAGTCTCTTTCGCATTCAAGTGAATGAGTGTCAATGGCAGTATGCAGATACTCTGGGAGATCTGCGAATGTATAGTCATGCGGTCACCTCTATAAAATTGTTAGTCTACTTTGCACATAGAAATTAATCCAGTCATGTTTGATGACTGGTCAGGAGAGGACGCCTGGGTGTATAAGCTGGCAAGTTCCCAGCTTTACTAGTGCTTTGACATAGAGATTCTAAGGAGGACGAGTAGTATGGGATTTCACTCCTAACTATTAGCTATTTTGTATAGAGAGACTTCCAATTGAGCAATACTCAGCTTCGTAGGTAGTCCTGAGAGCTCCCGCTTAGAAACGTCCATATGCGAAGACCGTATGACCTAATTTAGGCCTGGGACCAATAGGAAACTTTGGTACATATGAATTCTGGACGTATGAACTTTCTGTTCGATATATTGCGGTTCAGTTGTGCCGAAAAGTGCGTTAGATAGGAACATGCGTATAGTTCATGATATCTTGTGCAAAAAGTCCTCCGTATGGGCGACATTACAGTCGCTATGGCGCGTAAAGCAGGGATCTCCTCCTTCGAACGCACTACTCTAAACAATTATGACGCCGTTAAGATCGATGTTACAGACCCGAGCGATACTTGATTAGCCTTCGCGACCGCACTTCATAAGTTCCCTACCTAGCGCCACTTCGAGAGCTACTCCGAGACGTAACGAATTGGAGGTAGTAATATCTGAGAAAAAAAGTTTTCTTATTAGCTGAATGGAAATGCTTGAAGATACGGAGGAAGTAGAATTTTTATCGGCCTTAAATCATTGAAATCTAGTCTTTGGTGAAAAGACGCACATACTAATCCACTGCCAGCACCAATTCCATACCACATTCTATTCCATATGACTTCAGCTCAGGTGCACTGTAGTCAGAACTATGCCAGTGGTGTCTCACCCTTCTAGATCCCGTCTACGACGTCGCACCCTTTTCATCAACCTTGAAAACGAACGAAGCGTAAGCACCTTCCTCCTCTCTTGCCTTGGTCGTGCGCCATTCAAATGCGTCTTTACGAGGGTGCAAAGGTCTCGCATCCTCTCTGCACGTGTTGACAAAGGTTCGCAGAAAGCGCAGAAACGTATCCACGTCTCTCGCACTGCTCATTGCGCCCAAGCTCACGCGGACAATACCCGTCGGCTTGCCGTTGATCTCATCCAAGTCGTTACCGCAACGCACACCTTCTCGAAAGTTATTTCGCATTTCGGATGGAGAGAGTTGGAGAGCACAGGCGATACCGCCTGGGTTGCATACTCCGCCGGTACGGATCTGGATGTTATTTGAAATCGCCAGTCTCTCGAATTCTGATTTACCGATCCAATTACCCTTGCTGTCGCGGACGTTGAAAGCGATCGTTGGACCTTGAGTTTTGGAGTCGCCGTACCGCGAGGAATCGTCCTTGTATATGTCGCATAGCGCAAGACCGTCTGCATGAGAAAGAGCTGACATGGTATCATATAAAGTTTTGATGAGAGTGCGCGTGTGCTTGGCTACATTGGTCATCGACCCGAATAGCATTCGATGCACCTTGAACGCGGAGTTCAGTGCGGCTATGCTGTGAAAAGCCGGGGTCCCATCCTCCAACATTTCATGCAGCGATAAACCCTTACTCGCATGCCACATGTCTTCGAGAGGTCCGCCCGTCTTACCGTTGATGACCATGTCCACGGTTCCACCGCCAAAATATCGCCTCTGTGTCAAAACATGTCCTGCCGCTTTCCTGACAATCAATGCTCCGAGATCCGGAAATCCGAAGATTTTATAGAAGCTCAGGGCTGTGAAATCTGGCGCTGTATTTGGATTACTGAGATCCAACTGGGAGGTCGCTACGTAAGCGGCAGTGTCTAGAAGGCTGTACGCCTCAAGACCTAATCTTGAGGTTGATCGCAACCGGGCAGGCCAATTTAGCGGTAGACGTCGCCCATTCATGTTGCTTTGTGCCGGATAGGCAAACAGTTCCAGTGCCTCTCCGTTGACTGGTGCATGCGATTCAGGTTGCGATTCCCGTGAATGCAACCACTTCTCCACTTCTTCGTCTGATTCGAAGCACCTTGCAGGTGCCCTGGATACCTCTCTGGGACCAACCAGAGAGGTATGAGAGTCAGCGTGGTATCCATACCGGAACCCCTGTAAGATATGACCATCTTCATTTCGGTGACAGTCCGAAAGGCAATCCACCACCATTTTGATAGCAGCCGTTGCATTTGCAACGAAGATCAAGTCGAAGTGTTCTGGATCTGCCTTGAAGAATCTCAGCGCCTGGAGCCTCCCAGTCTCCACGCTCTCCGTCGAGTGCATTGATGAAGGGGAATTTGAATGAGGATTGCCGAAGAGGTGAGAGTTCATTTCTCTCTCAAATTCCTCCATCAGAGACCTTGGATAGGGAGTTGTTCCCGCATGATCGAGATAGGTGGTTTCTAAAGCCGACTGTCAGATTGGGTATCAAGCATACGGCATTGTTAGTAGCACACCTTCGAGAAGAGGGTAATCCACTCTCCTAATGGATTTGATCGATCTGGGGTAAGGACAGCTATCTTTGCTGTTGTCTCTCTTCCTGAACTCTCGCCTATCTTTCCAATTCTGCAGCCACATTGTGGCTTTCTACTACACAATCGCGCTTCAACAATTACACAAGACAGTCTCTCACAGGCATGAAGCTCAGATCCTGTATGTTCCCTAATGAGGCAAATGATTTCTCAGGTAATGATGGCATAGAATAAATGAATGTATAGCAGGCAGCTAGAGGTTAAGTACTAGGACCCAGCTCATCAATGAAATTGTGGCTTCAGGAAATACACACCGACTCTCCTTATCAACCCACAAATTGGGTTCCCATTCGCAGCGCCACAAAACACTCCAATGAGTCTAGAACTGGAAAGCAACTGTGGAAAGTCCTCCACACGGCGTCGAGTCCGTGGTGATGCTTGGTGGATTCTTTCGGGGTGATGGTACACCTGCTTATCAACCCTCGGGCACCGATGTCAGACAAGGTGCGGGCACCGATGTCAGACATGGTGTTGCTCCCATTGTGGAAGGACCCTGACATGCTATGTCAGCTTTGGACGAGCAAAGCAGACAATGATGTCCTAAGCTGACCTATTTTGTCAGGCTGCCTTCACGATGAGACCAATGAAAAACTGTCACTCGATAGTATCGCCAGAGAAGGCTGTTGAGTTACACGGCGGACACACCGCTCATTCGCCTATGAAGTAGATTCCAACCAGCGCCAATCTGTCTTAGGTCTAAGGCTGAGCTTTCCCTGATGCACGTGGGAAGCTTTTTCTACTACAGCTCCTTACTACAGGCAGACGGGTGTGCATATCCAAATACCGTAGATAGGTGATCGGTTGACGAATTGGTCGCTCCCTCATATCTCAGCTCAAATAGGTAACAAGATTAGGATATTTCATATGTCCGTACGTTATTCAGCTCAGAAGTGTCATTTTGGGATGAGAATTTGCGTGAGTCCTCCGTATCCCCATTCGTGTGACGTTGGGAAAAGCGCCAAAATTCCGGTCAGACATCACCCACGTCTACACGCTACTTTCAGGCAGTGCAGATCGCAAGTTCAGCTGTCTATTGCTCAACAATTTCAGCCTTCTTCGGAGAATATTCCCCACGCCGTATGCGATTGACCCAGTTGGGACTGATTTTCCGGGGGATTGTAGCCGTCTCGCAGGATGTGCTTCTTTGGCTAATACTCGTCTCTACCTCCGTGATTGTTATCGCAGCTCGGTCCTTACACTATTGAGTGACTGCTGACGGATATGCTTGGGACTTAATATCTATTGTACATTATTGATTGATAATAGACCTGCAGACGCATCTTGTCGATCAGCGCGAAGGTAACATCCTTGCCAGCCAACTTCCTCCGCTGCCATGTCTGTTTTCTGTAGGATTGAACAACCATCGACCAATGGGTCCTGCACCTAAGTATTCCGGTATAACTTATTAGACTGTAGACTCTAGAGGTCTGCTTACTGTGAGGCTCACGAAATCTCGTCTAAAACATTGGTTCCCCCTCCTACGAAATTCTGTTCTTGCCGCTCAGCCGAATGTCACCGTTGCCGAATCATCTACGTGGCACTCATGACCGAAAATGCAACGCTAGCCACCCCAATACTCTATAGCCGACAATGATGCCAATCAAAATACCAACCCACTTCCCCGTTCTGCCCGTCGCGTAGCCGTACGTCTCCAACACACCGGTCCCGGCAATCTGGCACTGCGGCGCTAGCTGAGTTTCGTACATGCATTGGCAATTGGGGCCACAGGTATAGCTTCGGTGAGAGAATTCGTTGACCATCATGCCTTGGAAAACGTAGGTCTAGTAGCCGGTGACGAGTTTTAGCAAGCGAGTCAATACCCATTGAGCATTAGGCAGTTAGGATGCGCTTACCTGATAGTCGATGTAGTGAAAGACGTATTTCCAGAAGACATTCAGGATAGTCGGGCTCACCAAGAAGCCACCTACACTCATCCAGAGACCGTTTGCAAAAGCTACAATGGCAAGCGCGACTACGAAGATAGGGAAGATTGAAGATACCAGCACGACAAGGGATTCGGCCGCCAACAGGTCCAAAAAGAGCCACATGATCCACAGCATGAAAGCGTCACCGCTCGGGCGGAAATTGGAAAGCCAGTACGCGATTACCGAGAAGAGGACGGCTATGAGGAAGAGATAAGGTAGTCCGATGATGAAGTTTGCGACCAGAAAGGGTAAGGCGCCGTAGAGACCGTTGGCACGATCCTTAGCGAAAGTAGCGCGGTCTTCGAGGAAAGCAGGGACGTATGCTACGGCCATGAAGGACATGAAGGCCGAGCCGAAGAAAATGGCGTTGATGAAGGGTTGGATAGAGTCCTGTGTGGTCGGAAGTCGGAGCCAGACTGTGCCCATCATGATGGCGAGGCCCATGTACATTGCGATGCGAATGCCATAGGCCACGACGTCGCGGTAGCTTTTGATGAACATTCTCGAGAGGAGGGCGGAGATGACGGTGAACATGTTTGGACGACCAGATCGATCATCGAGTATCGCGGAAACGTGTTGATCTTTCCCTTCATTTGAGGTAAAAGAAACGGTATGTTCCTGCTGTTGCCAAGTTGCGTGTATTTTGTCCAATTCCCGTCCCGCCTGCTCTCGATCAATGGCAAAGTCGTTGTTCGTAATATCCAGGAGATGTTCGGCTGGATTAGTATGTGGGGGGACCGGAAACCCAGCGGATTCAAAGTAAGACGTGACATTTGACAAAGGTCCAAAATAGCACGTTTTCCCTTGCGAGAGAAGCAGCAACTTATCGAAAAGCCTAAACGTTGACGTAGACGGTTGATGAATGCTTGCTACGATCAAGATGTTGTACCGTCGGCCTACACTGCGCAGATGGGATATGATCTCATAGCTGGCAGAGGAGTCGAGTCCACTCGTTGGTTCGTCGAGGAACAGAATCTTGGGCTCTGTGATGATCTGAGCGGCAACGCTGGCCCGGCGCTTTTGTCCTCCACTGATGCCCTTGCGCAGGGGAGTACCGATCAAGGAGTGAGCCTGGTCAGTTAGGCCAAATGCGTTAAGAAGGTTATCAACGCGGGCTAAGCGTTCGGATTTGGTAATTGAGCTGGCTAGCGAGAGGCGGGCGGAAAAATCGACGGTTTCGCGAACGGTGAGAGAGCCAATTAGAGAGTCCTCTTGCTCGACGTAAGACGTTATCTCGCGAAAGGCTGCCGAAGGTAGATGCGTGCCATTGGTGAACACGGTTCCGACAGTGCTGCCTGAGCCGGGGTTCCTACGCGCTAGTGTATTGAGGAGCGTTGTCTTGCCTGAGCCCGAAGGACCCATGAGAGCGAGCAGCTCGCCTACGTTGATCAGCCAAGATGTGCGTATAAGCAAGGGTATATTTGAGGTCAAGTCTCACCAGCTTTAACCTCACCATTCACATCGTCCAGCAATTGTTTGGGCGCTTTGGTCTTTCTGTCACTAACCGTGACGGTGATACCATGCCAAGAGAGATTTTTGATGGTCGAGTTGTAGAGGGGTTCTGAAGCCACGCCATGTTCCAGATCATGGGCAGAAGTCTCAGATCCTGACATGGTTACTGGAAATTTTTCAGGTTTATGAGTGACGTCTGGAAGAATTGGCTCGACTCTGTGGATTTATAGAGCAGATGAAGTGAAAGAAAGAAGATCCACATCGTACTCCGAAGGTGCCAGAAAACTTGGCGATTGCCTAGAAGGGGGGCACTTTCCCCTTCCCTTAAAAGAATAGGTACAAAGAAGCAAACTCGGGAACGGGCTTGGCAGAATCAGCCGGGAAAGAAGACCCTGTTGAATTTTGACTCTAGTGGGTTAGGGCTACATTTAGCATGTTCAACAAAAATGAGATATCTTGGCACAAACACTTCATTCACCCACCACCTGACTTGGTATGTAAAATCTACCAACATTGGATACAATACACCAAAAACCTATTGATTTTTAACTCGGAAGACTAAGATTACTTTGAAAGCCTAATGTCGAGGTCCAAGAAGGCCTTATATCTGTAAGTTATTCTTCGAAGTCAGGTGGTGGGTGAATCAAGTGTTTGTGCCGAGATATTGCCTTTCTTTTGAACATGCTAAATGACTTCGGTGACTGCGGAAATAGGTCTAGTCAAGCGTTCTGGAGCGTTCCTCTTCAATCAATCAAGACCATCAAGGTAATTACCAGTGCAAGCATAGTTCTCGTGAAACGCTGTCTCCCTCGTGCGGATCTTGAAGATCTGATGAGATGTTCATCCCTTCGTTTCGCCTCTACAAATGATATGAAACCCTCTTTGTGATGGAGACTCATGCGTCCCCGGCCCAAAGCGGCATGCAGAACTCGAGATATATCTCCCTGGATCGCGCGCTTCCTATCGTTGCCGCTTGTCATGCCTGCAGATCAAAACACCAAAGCTGTGATGGAACCCAACCGATCTGCGGTCGTTGCAAGAAAATGAAACGATCATGCAGCTATGTCCCCTCTCGTCGTGGCCGATCGGTCGCACACTTGCATCCTAAGAAAGCAAAACTCTCCGAGGACAGGACAACGGCGTCAAAGAGCACCATAAAGGATCTTGATGTGCACCTAAATCGTCAGTACTGCTCGTTAATCGCCTACACGGTCGACGTTTTGCTCGTACTAACATTCTTAAGCAGCTCCATCCGAGGCATCACTGCCTGCTCATAGAGGCGAAAGTCCCGGTATTCAGCCGAGGATTGCAGCCGACCTCGCTCCTGTGGAGGGTTTGGAGGCAAATGTTGAAATGACCGATCCCCATTTCGAGGATCTAGCCGTCGTTTCTTTCCAACCACAAGTTTACAAGAGCCACGGCCTCGAAGAGCGACCATCCATACATCCTCTTTATGTTTCAATTTTTTATTCTTCCTTCTGGCCTTCTCATCCTTTTTTGCCATCCAGCAGAGACATCGAAGATTATCTGAAAGGTAGCGAAGGAACCAGCCTTGTCCAATCCATCAATTACATTGGATCCCTCTATGCTTGCGCAGAGAATCATCAAGGACAACAAATGTCTTTCCCGCAGGGAATGCATAGTTGCCCCCAGAATGTTTTTGCAGTGCAGTCGCTCATTCTTCTAGCAATAACATCGCACATGTCCAATAATCCCACGCAAGCCCAAGACTTCCTGCACACAGCTATTGATATAGCACTTGCTATTGGATTGCATAAGTACGACTTGGATACTAGCCAAGGCAAGGAAAGCCAAGCAGTGGCAGAGAGCTGGCGTCGTACGTGGTGGGAGCTTTACATCCTCGATATAATGTTCGCAGGCTTGAACCAGACATGTAATATGTGGCTGAAGGGTGTAGAATCACATGTGCTACTACCGTGTGAGGAGGCAAATCATGGGAACAGCAATGTAGGAATATGTGATGGCCCCTCTGTGTCTGCCTGCTGACCTGGTATTTTCAGGTCCGACCTTGCCCAAGAAGTTTGGCAGATTTCAATAGTCGCTTCTTCGCTGAAGACGAGATTGAATACTCATCATTTTCCTATCGCATTGCTGCTGCTCGGGCTCTGAGTGGAATAATTCCTATCTCAATCACCCCATCTTTAGAGGCACTACCATTGCACACAGAAGTGGAGCTGGTACTAGAAAATCTAGTCCTGCATCTTCCGAAGCATATGCAAAGTTTTGTGAATAGAGATGGATCCATCAACGACCTCCTCTTTCAGACTCATATGATGATCCACGCGTAGGCATTGCATCTCATGATTCCTGAGACAGTACTCACAGGTTTGCAGCAGCAATATATACCTACACAGACCGCGATCCATACTAGCCGCATCTGGGCTTATCCATCAAATTTCGTGCGTGCCAAATGCTGCGACCTTGCAATCCGAGTCTCTCCTGCACCACACGAAGAAGACCGTGGATGCAGCCGACGGAATATGCCAAATGATCAGTGCACCGTCTTCTCTAAAATCGCGAACTCCTTTCTTTGTCTGCGCTGTGGCCTTGCAAGCTATCGTCCATATCAGCGCTTATGGCGTGGCCGAGTTTAGTCAGAAACGATCGCTCATGCAGCAGCAAATACAGATGAGCGTAGGAGCACTCAACAAGCTAAGCGAGATATGGGAAATGGCCAACATCTTGTTAAGACAAGTGAAAAGCGTGGCAAGAACAGTCCTTCATCCTCCACAGAATGCGAGGTCCCCAGACGACGGAATAAACACTAGATCAGCTTACCATAGCTTGGAAGAAGTCGGCTTTGAAGGAAATGGACTGCTTTCGGTCAATCTTGCGGATTTCGTGCCAGGTGATGATGACTCTTGGTTGAATGATTTCCTGATTCAGAACTAGTTGCGTGGGACTTTCTCCACCCGTGATTCAATATCACGGGTGCGAAGTGCTGAATAGGGCCTATCAATACTCTCTTGAGGCAAACCTTATAGATCCAATATTCGACAATTTGGCGGGTTTATGCCGTACTCCGTGCAGTAACAGCAAATCCTGAACTATACCAATTCCAGCAATCGGCGAGTCAGAGTGGGAGTGCTCTCGAAGCTCCATCTTCCTCATTCACTACTTGCATAAGTAGTTCGATGTGCTTGGCGAAACCTCGGAAGAGAACGCAAGAAACATGAGTCGCAATACCAAGTCAGCTTAATTACGCAGCAATATATTCAGGGCAGAGATTGAGCTTGGCCCTGCACCGAGACGACCGGAACCGGCCCCATCTCAGGCAGTTTTCTTTTCCTGTTTTCTAGTGTTAAAGGAAGCATGAAATGCACTATAAAGCGTGTGATCGCTCTCAGCAATTTTATGTAATGAAGCATCGATCATGTAGGGGTTAGGGAACAAAGGATACAGAATGCTATTCTTCGCCAAAACTGGGACTACCATTGATGAAAAGATCATCGTGACATTGGACATATATGCTGCTTCAAAGGTTGTCCACAGAGTGTATGGCAGATCTCAAGAGCGCCAGCATGGCAATCAGAGTGAGCTGGGAATCTGAAAGAGAAACCATTAAGGAAGTGGATATGGCGTACTATCTGTCGGCATCTTTGACCAGACCATGGACTTGCACGAATCGGTATTTGCTGAGATATATAACAAGCTGCAGTCCTCGTACCTTCTGGCACCTTAACCAGACTGTTTTAAAAGATCGGGCACTTTCAAGCACTCTCGTCTACTGGGTATTACTACCTGAGTGTATGTGAATGTTGCACCCATGTTGAAAATGAACATGGCTCTCATCCGAGAAAGCCAAACACAAGCAAAGCATGACTTGAACCAAAGCAATGCATAGTGTTTGCCTGTCTGAAAATCTGATAGAAGAATATTCCTAAAGTTTAGTGTTCGCCATGTTTTACTGTCACCTGACAATAAGGAGTTTGAAAATGAACTCCCAAATCTACATGCACGCGAAGCATGACTTAGATTGAAAACTCATTTTCTGTTTCAGCTCCATATTGGTCGTGGCACATCAAATGAGTGAGCCTAGTCGTAGGCGGGTGGATGACTGAGAATGTGTATTTGACGTCAGCCTTGCAGAGCGGGATGTTGCATATCAAGGGCAAATTTCGTCCAATGGCATGCGTACTTCCCCTTCTGCTGACTCAGACTCGCATAGGTCGCGCAGACCTTGACAGTTCACCCAAGTAACCTCACTCGTGAGTCTCACAACTTTGTCCTTGCAACACACAAGCCTTCCTTTTTGACATTGGGAAAGAGTGGCCAAGCTACAAAGTAAGGCTTCACATAGGCAGTTGAGTTACCCAGTATGGACCATGATTCAACGAAATGCCAAATTCTATTCTCGTGGCCGAACGATGATGATTCTGGCGAACACTCCATACGAACCCTGAAAGACATCAAGGACTCACCCGCTATGACGGAGGCACTACGACAGCGGTGGATAGAAGAAATTCTCAAATCATTTTCAAGCCCCAACCCAGACAAGACCATTAGACCCTGGGACATTCTTCTTCACCAGAATGGTACCATAGAGGTGTTATCTTCAGAAAAAGGTGGTCAGAATTCCTACGCTTTTAGTCACCGCATTCCTGCTCACAAGATTGTTGGGCTCGACGAGGAGGAGAAAGTAAAGCGAGCGGAGAGGTTTGCATTGGGCAGTCTCATCTACGAGATCATGACAGCAAGTCAACCCTTCGAGGGATTGAGCGAGGACGAGGTGCAGCATTGCTACAGTCATGGAACATTCCCGGACGACGTCTTCTCTATGGCCATGGGGCCTTATATCCTTGGATGCTGGAGTCTAGAATTTGAGAAGGAAATGGAGAAACGCTGTAAGTTTTTTGTGCAGATAAATCGAGCAATGTTGATGTTCCCAAGTGACTTTCAGTGGCCGTTTCCGTTCCTACGCTCGAGCTCATCCCTACCTCCTAGCCTCCCAGATCGTCGGCGGAGTCGCTATGATTGCTTCAGTCGCCGCACTTCCTGTTCTCGGATTGGCTGGGTTCGCAGCTGAGGGTCCCCTCATTGGTTCGGCCGCCGCTGCTTGGCAGTCGTCAATCGGAGTTGTACAGGCCGGTAGCTTGTTCACGTGGTGTCAGAGTGCGGCGATGGGCGGGGCAGCGATTAATGGCATCGTTGCAGGTGGCGTGGCAGGTGGAGGCGTAGCTGTTGCAGCCTCGGGTGCAGCGGCTGCTGGAGGACAACAGGTTTTGACGCCGGAGGAATTAAAAATGTTATTTCTCCGGGCATACCGCAAGAAATCGGCGTTGTCTGAAGGTGTAGCGATGCTATAATCAATCGAAGACAAATACGGAACGATGGCATGAAGGACAGAGCGCGATAGTACTAGCAAACATACTTATATCCAATTTCAACTTCAGCTCATGAGTCTGGGGCAAAATACAGCGCCAGAAAAACTCCATTCTCCGCAACGTTCTCCATATAATCAGCAATACATGTTCTGAGCCGACGTCTCGAAGTCAAAGCATCGTTTCTAAATTCAGATCAGCCACCCACAGACTTCTCAGAGGCTCCTTCTCCTTCTTGTTATACTACCTCTCTTTCCTGAAATTGATGCACGGTACCACAATGCCCGTGGTATGCCTTCGCTCCTCCCCTAGAATTTGGAAGCGTTGATACCACTTTGCGTGCCAGGACATGAACCCTCACCTGTCCTGGAAATTTGAAACTTGAGGAGCCGTATGTCCTTCCGAGAGCTGTATCTGCTTCTCGAAACCCGTCTTTTAATTCCAAAGTTGTGGTTCCAAGAAGCCCTGGCCATTCTTTTTCGATCTCTAGTCAGTGAGTTTTCCCTAGAAACGAGGAACTTGAGAGAA
The DNA here is from genome assembly GCA_013423325.1 of Usnea hakonensis. Taxonomy (NCBI): domain Eukaryota; kingdom Fungi; phylum Ascomycota; class Lecanoromycetes; order Lecanorales; family Parmeliaceae; genus Usnea; species Usnea hakonensis. Next base: position 206,856 of record BLJB01000005.1, on the reverse strand, counting down.
CAAGATGGGAAGAAAAGATGTCCGACTTCTAAGGGAAGCGAGGTTCATATTCTACCATGACAATGACAATAGGAATTCCTGTTTCAAAGGTCAGCATTGTCACCACTTCACAATTGATCTTGGTTGGAAAAAAGCGCACTGAAGAGCCAGGGATATATCAGCCCTCCTTTATACCAAGCAGTAGAAAGGTAAACAGATACGACGAAATTCGCGCTCTAGCTATGCCATAAAGTCTTTGGTTTGGGAGTGGCGGGGACATGCAACCTCTGATTCTCACTTGATTTGCTCATCTTACTCACCTTCCTAGTTACCTCTAGTCGCATTGGGTCCAAAACGTACTAGCGAGAGCGGGGTCCGCATTTTGGTCCTCTTTTAGATGCGTTGAATCCTTTTAGAGACCTCCCCTCCGGATCGCATGATGAGATGAACACTGCACTCTCAGCCGGAGGCGGGGGTGGTGTGGGGTGGCAGGTTGATCTTCCTGGTTTAGCTTCTCTCGTGCTCAATCTGGGTGCCTCTGGGCTGAAGCGATTCGCTGAAGCTGGCGTTAACTTCCACACCATCCTGTGCATGGGAGAGATTGCTGAAAAGTGCCCGGCCTCGAACGACTATAGGAGGGAGTTGAGCGTGTGTCGACGAGCTCAACGAAAGGAGTCTCAATGGCTCTACAAGCTGGTCGAGATCGGCGCAGCAACAAATTTCGTCGCTGACGAGCTGCTCAAAAAACGAGCTGGAGAGAACGTTGTCGCTCTTATGTCTGCCATCCTTCCTGTGATGTCCGAAACGTCTTGCGACCATCTCTTGCTCAAGCTCTTTGAAGTTTGCGATACACCACTGGATAAAACTCCAGGGTTCGGACAACTAAGAGCTGTTCGGGAGACTCTGATCTCGCTTACTCGAAAAAACCAATTCAAAGACAGGGTTTTTCAGTATCATGTCCTTTCGAAGCAGCTTTTGAGCGCTGATGTCTCCACTATCACTTCTTCCGCATACGAGAGCATTCCAAGTGAAGAAACAGTGGTGCAAGTTATTCTGGCGTTGGCACGATTAGTGCAGGAAGGTTCCGGACTGATACTCGCCTATTATGGGCTTAGAGGTGCTGCATGGGTCATCGCTTATGCGCGTCACGTGCTTGGGCTTCCTGTCTGCGTACTCAGATCCACTTCCAAGTCAGTACCGATCAGTGGGGACTATCACAGTGCAAGGGTTATTGTTCATCTCTACGAAGGAGAAAATAAGTGCGAACTTCTCTTGGATCGCAATGTGTTGGATTTCTTTGTCACGAAAAGTCTCAACCCTTCCGGTCATGCCGGATGGTCGATTGACGTTAGGACCACAAATGTACTGGAAAGACCAATGACTGACCCCTTGAGGAAAGGTGCCTCAGTCATATCAAGCTCAATGGTTGATATTTACGTTCAAATCCTGGCAGAACGTTTTGGTCCCAAGCGATTCAAATCAACAGGTATGGGATTAGAAGATCAGCGTTTGGCCAAATACGGATTAATCAGATACCCCGTATACTGTCTACCGGCTTTGCGCAAGCGAGCAAGGAGGATACTTCTACTGCTAGGCTTCGAGCCCATCGATGTTTCTAAAATCCAAAGCGATGAATGGTCTGACTATATCATTCTGCGCAAGTGGAAGCCGACAGACTTTCGAAGACGAATAATATCTGAGCTCAAAGAGGAAGACTTCGCACCACATCTAGTGGCTGGCCCTGTATGGATAAAATCTGGCTTGGGCCATACCCAACCCTTTGACGCTATTCGAAATGTTGAAGACTCATCAGACCCATCGGCTGCTAATCAGATCCAAGGCTAGATGAGACTGGTACGAAACAGCTTTCGTTCCTCTTCAGGGCTGTAGAGGCTGCATGCTGGCTAGCATTCACAGACTGGGATCAGAGCTTCCACCTTCTATCAGCCTCGTTCTTGGAGAATACTGCAACCTGGGATGAGTGTCTTGGATTCAAGAGACCCCTGTTAGAAATTCTCGCCAAACATCAGTCAGACGGACTGGGTTTCCACGATATGACCGATTTGTGCGCGGCCACAATAGACATTTGTATAGGTGGACGACAAACATGGACTCCTATTTTCAGCCCCGAGAAAATGTTGGCTTTTCAGCACGCGGGAATCGTTTTTGTGCAAAACGCAGCCCTTTATCAAGTACTAGATCTCCAAAGCTGCTTTATTCACCTCCTCCCCGGAGCCATAATTGCGGACGGGGAGAGACATAATAAGGTTTACAGCTACTCTACGCACGAAAAAGAGACCCAAATTATGATCTCTTCGAGCAGCTATACAGGTCGGCAATATGCGCCCGAAAATTTGTTCCCAGACATCTCCTTCTCCACCCGCCTCGAAATATCCGGCGAGGATATCATCTTGCAGCAGAACGCGCTTGTCAGAGACCACGTATGTGCCATGGCAAGTCCTGGGACTGCGTCGAAAGCCTTGGCTGGTCTTTACGTGACGAAAGCATGCGATCATCGGTATCACGATGCCGCAGAAAGCGATGAACTCTACATCAACGCGCTCAATGTAACTTCAGAGCTTAAGAAAACTGGCACTGGCATAACGAAGCAAGGACTCCTCCTCGCAGGTGCTCAAAATCGACCGTCGACGCCCGGTCTGTGGCTGCAAGCAGTCGACCAGAATGCGCCTGGTCAATGGCTGGCGTATCAGGATTTCGGTACCGAGGATTATATTACTGTGCTTCAACGTGGATGCTGTATCACTTGTGTTTGTAAATGGATCTGGCTCAGCATTCGCAACGGCGGTCTTTGGGGTGACAAATCCAGGGATATACGCATCATTCATGGAAGACTTACAGGCGAAGACATGGATTGACAGACTTGCAATCACGGAATCATATGTCTACATGATGGGAAGTGCGTGCCATGAGAGTCATGGGCAATCCATCTGAGTGGTAGAATAGCGGGCCTTCAATTCGCGCGCGATCTGAAGGTGGTTTTTTCCTCGACACATGACTATCATACCCGTATTTCAACTCTCGATCTAATGGGGTCCACGTACTTAAAACTATTTGTTGATCTCCACATTCTGAAGCATCCATGCTATTTCAATCTCAGTAATTTGGACTTTTCAACAAGTCTTGCACTCTCCACGCACTCTCCATGTACGCAATATCCAACATCTGAGGCCGCCACTCCACTGGCAAATTTAAAGCATTGAGACGCTCTCTTCCTCCTTCCTCGCGAGATTTGGGATGTAATATGTGGTCCTAGCCCGCTAGAATGTTTACAAGCCTGAAGGGAAGCATGGACGCTCGAGGGGCCGGAGGGATTCCACGTCACGAGACAGGCTTCTGGCAAAAGAATCAAAGACAACAAGGAAATTGAAAACTCAATTGATATATTATCTGGGACTGATTGCGTTGTCGAGTAGGTAAGTAAGCAAGTACTTGGTGCTTGTCTGCCTGCAAGCTAATAAATAGTGCTTACCTATCCAACTTCGCCCTCTTGATGTCACGGTACATCTCTACCTTCCTATTCCAGCCTTAGCGCCTTGGCAGCTGGCATTTATTCTCTACCTTAGAGCATCTTACCTTAGCTGGTCACTGTAGCTACCCTTGCCTCTACATACATTTTTACCGTACATACGGAGTACTTTACCTTAGATCTATGAATACCTCATATTGATTCAGTGACAAATATTGGGTGGGTGCCAAGAAATTGTTTATTTTGGAAGTCGCTAAATGATTAGAGTTTCCATAGGATCCTTTCGCGCCTTCCACGCCCTATCACCCTCTTTTTATTCCAGAAAGATGCGCTACCCTGGTATTCATCGTCTGTTGAATCATGTCTAAGATTGTCCCAACTAGGCTCGTCGTGTGCGTCGATGGCACTTGGTTCACGCCTGACGGTAGGGAGGATGCGTCCAATGGGAACACGAGTAATATATTTCGCATTTGGGCAGTCGTCAAAGACGGACTTGTTACAGACGATAAAGGCCAGCAATTCAAGCAGGTTAAGAAATACTATCATGGCATTGGCGTGGGAGGCAAAGCCCCAAGACTGCTAGATGGAATATACGGCACTGGCTGCCGTGAACAGATCAAGGACATATACCGTTTCTGCTGTCAGTGCTTGACTGGTCCTGATGATGAATTGTGGCTATACGGCTTCAGTCGCGGAGCATATGTCGTCCGCGCCGTAGCGGGACTCTTCCACCACCTAAGAGCATTGACATTCCAAGATCAGACAGATTTCGATGCGAGCTACGATACCGCTGTTGGAAAATTGTATGCCGTTGTCAAAGCTGGCACCAACGCCCATGCTGGAGAACTTTACAAACACTTCACGTCTGCAGTACGCGAACCTCCAAGGCTTCGATTTATTGGAGTATTCGACACAGTCAAAGCGCTTGACGACAAAATGCTACATGACATCTCCTTCACAGACTCGATCAATCATTTTCGCCATGCGGTTTCGCTCAATGAGAATCGTCCATACTTCAATCCAGAGCTTGTCCTTCCTCAGATTGATCTAAGCGCTCCAGTCACGCAACGAAGCATGGTTCAGGCTTGGTTCCTCGGCGCACATGGTGACATTGGCGGAGGGGCTAGACATGATGGTCTGTCGTTGTATCCACTGCAGTGGATACTCATAGAAAGTAAACGTTACGGACTGGAGTTAGAATTTCGCCAAGTTCCGCACCGTAGCTCTCTGATCCAAAGTCCCCTGGAGGTTATATTTCCGGATAATGACAGCTCCCTGCTTGCTCAAGATGACCGCTCCCATGTGAGTTCAGAAAGTGGTGACTTGGCGGGACCATGGCATTTCACGTACAAAGATGGTATCCACGTTGAGATGCAAGACCTAAGGAAGACACATCATCACGCGACTACGCCTGTGAAGAGCAAGAGCTTCATGGGTCACTTCCTCGGCAGTAGGAAATCCAGCTCGAAGGAAGAATTCTCCAAGAAAAATTCCCCTCCGCAAGTTTTAGCATCGTCTTATCAAATTCAGATTAACAGAGCCAATCCGTTGTATAATAATCTAAGGAAACCGTTTAAGAAGCATCAATTAGTGGGTTACAACGAACGTGGTTGGTTCAGACTACCCCTAACGTTTCCAGAATTAGCTTATAAGACTATAGCTGCTTCAGGGACTATCATCCATCCCTCTGTCTACTTTGTATTTGACGTTTATCAAAGAATATACTCCAACGCGCGGGTTATTGGCTTTAGAGAAGACATTGAACGATTTCGTCTGACAGCTTTCCCCGAAGAACAGATATTTCCTTGGAAAGCAACCTCTCCTGTGCTTGAGAGTGACATTAAAGCGTTTCGCATTCTTGTCTGCGGAAAAACCGGAGTTGGCAAATCTACTTTGATCAATAGGGTGTTTGGTGTTGAGGATATGGTAGGAAATATCATCACGCTTGCAGCACGGAAGCTTACTGAACTATAGACCCAAGAGTCAGACCTCAAACAAGGGGTGCACGATATCAATCACGCCTTCGAGTCTGAATTCCATCCGGGTCTTCTTATTCACGACTCCTGCGGTTTCCAAGCAGGAAATAATAAAGAGGTCAAGAAAGTCAGGGATTTTCTACGAGCTCGGTCGGGAAAAGCCGATGTGACGAAACGAATACATGCTATTTGGTACACGCTCTTTGCTCAAATGTTGTTGCGATTTTGACGATTGCTTTAGGTTCTGTGTGCAGACTGATGCGAATCGCATCATTGAGAAGGCTGATGTAGAGCTATTCGAGGCAGTAGCCCAATGCGCCATCAAGGTTCCCATCATTCTAGTTGGGACCAAAACCGACAAGTTTATAGATGAGCATGAAACGAAAGTGAGACGAGGAATGGAGGCCGATCCTTTCACCGACCATGGAGCGATGCAGAAAGAGATTGACATCAAAACACAAAAGCTCTTTGCTGAACGCCAGAGGGACGTCGAGGATACTCTAGCCGAGATTTCACAGTCGGAATGGGACGCTACTTCGTATGTTGCGAAAGGTAGGGTTATATCCTTCCACTAGCACAATTCCTGGCTTTCTGACACGCCTGCAGACGATGTAGATTCTATCAAAGACCTACTGAGCAAAACATTAGGTTGTCTCGATAATGAAAGAGTCCGTCAATTCTGTGTTGCTGCCCAAATTATCTCTGTTGACGAAAAAGTCGATACTGCCATCTCCGAAACACTCCGGCTCTGTCGGCATGCCATTAGAGCTTCTGCTGCCCCAATTCCTGCCTCGACCTTAATCAGCACGCCCACTGTTTCACGTTTGATATGCGAAGCCAGTCTACACTCTTTTGGCTTTCCAAAGGTCCAATCTCAAGAGATGGATAAAATCATGCGGGATATTGTATGGCAGAACATGGGGAAGTTCTTCTATATGACCCTTGGGAGCATGGTAGTCTTCACTGGTATTGCATTTGGACTCGCCATAGCAGCTGGGCCTCTGGGGGCCATTGCACTGGCTGCCGGCTGTCTGATGGCTATGCCAACAACAGCCAGGGTGGTGATATCGTGTGCGTGCGACATCATCCTTATTCTCGAGCACGCGTTTAATCTTGGATCTCGTTACGTAGGACCTACTGAGATTGAAGCGGCGGCACGAGATCACAAGTCCAAGACGCAGATCATCCATGGTCAAGTCGAGAAATTGATTCCGCTGTACGGCATCAGCATGAGCCTTCAGATCAGCAAACTCCGTGTCGGAATGCATGAGATTATCAACGAACATCGATCCAGGCAAGGTCAGAAGACGGATAGCCTTACAGAGCTCGAGGATACAGCTGATCAAGACAAGCGATTGAGCATTGGATTCTCACGGCAATCTACAGTAGTGCTTCCCCTTTCACAGCAGACCACTATTCAAGAACCGCTCTAGTCCGACATAGCGATTTTCAATCTTTCCCTCGTTAAAAGAATGGGATCGAAATCGTGCATAGATTAAATTTTGGACAGCAGCAAAGCGACGAGCTTGGAGTTGAAAGGGACGAAGCATGGCCTACAACTGGGTACCACGCACTGCGCTTTTTCGAATGTCATACATATTATCGACCCTCTCCGTTGGTATATTGCATGTTGCTCGACATGTACAAAGTTCAATGTTTTCTTTGCCGCAATATGTTTGCACTTCGGCATTTTAAGGAAGCTTTTATGTATGACTTATGTCTTACTAATGAATAATTCAAGATGTGATGACGGCGATGGTACATTAAGCAAGAGGGACGCCGTTGCTGCTCTAATTGATTGAGTGAATGCTCCCCATTTGGATGGAACGACCACATATATTCAACTCATTTGATCTAAAGGAAGGAGGTACATCACAATACTCGCCGGAACAGAATACGTTCTTAAGCCTCGTGGAATACTTCGGCTTTACTAAGCCGGACAAGGCACCACTAGTGCTCCCCGCTATTTCATCATCATACGGTTGCGGAAGGTTTCTTGTTGACGCTTGTTGCACATCTATTATCTGGGCTGGAAAAGAGTGCGAAATGGTGACTTGATTCACACCAATAAGGGTCAATATCTGTTGGTGGTTGCCTTTCATCTATGCTGAAAGGGAGTTTATTCCTACCACAGCGAAAGAATGGGCCATGAGTGTGATCGATGCTTGTAGTGAATCCAAGGTGGTCAATATTAAAGCGCTGCGAGTTGAAAGGGACTTTTTTTTCATGTTCGGTCGCCTACCCTAATTGCACGCCCTGCCAATCCATTGGATAGTGGAGAATCCACATCAAATCAATCAGGACGCCTGCCATCCTTCGGAAACCAGCGCCTATAAAGTCAACCGCATATGGCGTGGGGAAGTCGCTCCAATGCAGGTTGATACTGTTGAGCAATACCTGCGGACGTTGCCATCCGGACTGCATGGAAACGATGCTAAGAGGAATCCCCACGCAGCCCTCTCCCAAATGTCACTTCTAGCTTTGGTATCATATATACACATGAAATATTCTGCACTTACTGTTGGGGCCAAAATGTGAAGGAAACGACCAACCAGTCAAGCGCTCATACCTTTTGCAAGGAGTAGCAGCAGAAGAGGCTTCCCTAGTGCACCACCACGCAAGGCTCGGCCTCGGACCGCAGAAGTGTTAGCGCTTATTGGAAGCTACCTACCTAGGTACTTAATAGGTAAAAAGATGACCTATCCGGGGCACAATTGGACAGTATCGTCTGGTGATACGATCTAGTGATAGTATTCTATTGGTCCTATCATAATGACACTCTGACATGCTGCCTCGGCTTGGAACACCGTCGAGTCTGACATGCATACTGCGTTGGCTCGGGACTTGGTTAAGTGTGAGATGCTGCATCTACTGGGGACCAAATGGTACTAGGTATAGATGTGTCACTCGTGATTTTTCACCAGTGTACTTTGTACCTTCAGTACGCACTTATGGAAATAATCTACGCCTGGTATAGGTAGCCAATCGGCCAGTAAATTTTCGGTTATGCATGCAAGGCATCCTGTCCGGCGATTTCATGATTTGATCGCTTTAGAGACCTGCCCATTTAAAGAGGGAATTGCGGGGTTGAGGCCGTATTACAACATAGGCTAGCCGGGAAACACTTCGTATTGTCATACCACCATCGTCCACTCCGGTCGGATCTACACCGAACTTCTGCAGCCTGACACCATTTATGGCTGCTTTACCTCGGCCATATGAGAAACTTCCCCAGCTCAATTCTAAGTTGAGTGACTTACTCTCGGCACTAGCTGAGTTCTTGGCTACGTGGCCAGTGCCTCTCGAAGTCTCTTACATGTACTAGAAAATGCGCGAATAAGTTGTCCTGGATGCTTCGATTAAGGCACTTGGTCTCTCTCATCCGGGAAGTTTCCGTCGATATATGTGCACATCCCATGCAAAGTGAGACACAAAATCTTGGGAGGGTGTGCTGCGATTGAACCTTAGATCAGCAGCGAGGAGCTCACAACAAGTACTCACATTCCCCTGGGGCCAGTCGCATGTCTATGTACAAAGGTACTCCATATATACTGATGTCGCTAGCAAAGTGGCGAATGTTGCCCTGAACTTATGGTCCGTGAATGTCCCTAGATGCATCGATTGCAGAACGGATTGTCGATTGCGCATGCCTTCATAATGGATAGACTCACATGTCAAATGTCTACGCCGTGTAGAGCCCGGTCTTCGCCTCCTTTTTCTTATATCCGATTTTGTACCTGTCGGTCAACTTACCTTGGGACAATCTATCCTTGCATCTATATCTTCGCAGTCATCATTTTTGTGGCTCAGAAAATGTCCCCTCAACAGTTCTTCGCCATCAAGATATCTTTGCACAAGCCATGGTTATCAATACTAATCCTTCAACCCAGCAACATACCATTGTGGTTGTTTGTATCGTTGCTCCTGTATTCTCCAGTCTGTTTACAGCGATCCGTGTTTGGACCAGAATCTTCATTCTTCATTCCGTCGGCTGGGATGACTGTAAGTTACCTCATCTTTCTCATCTCAAGACCTCACTCTCACATCATACAGATGCTGCTATAGTTACTTTGGTGATGCTTACACCAGCATTCGCTCAATGTAGTCTTACTAATGAGATCCCAACAGCCATTCTGCATAGCTTTCAGTGTTCTTGTTGGTTTGGGTATGCTCGTAGCCCCTCGGGTGAAAAACTCCTGCTCACCAAGCTCAAGGAACGAATTATGGCATTGGTTGGCACACCGTCGACATTCCATTTGATAGCTTTGTTCTCTACTACAAGGTACAAGACTCTCAGCATCTGCTCTGAAGATGCTAAGAAATTCATACCAGTGGCTCTATATCATCTCTGCCATCTATCTTGCCACCTTATGGCTGTACAAACTTACTATTCTCCTTCTCTATCTCCGTCTCTTTGGGGTGAATAAGCCGTTTAGATATACTACCTGGACAGTCATGTTCCTCGTTTTTGGTTACCTATTTAGCAATCTGTTGACTCTGCTATTCGGCTGCACACCGATCGACAAATACTGGAGGTCAACGACTCCCGGTCACTGCATCCCGGAGACTAAACTAGGTCTTTTCTATGGTTCCATGAACTTTCTCACCGACGTCCTTATCTTCGTCTTACCTCTACCAATGGTCTGGCGGTTGAAGCTATCTCGGGAAAACAAGCTAGGTATCATCCTCGTTTTTGTGGGTGGAATCATGTGAGGGGCCCACCGCAAAAAGCGATTATGCCGTGACATGAAGCTCAAATACTATTAGGGCCTCCGTCGTTGCCCTCGTTCGTTTTGCCTTCCTGATACGTCGATACCCCGCGACCGATATCATATGGTATGACGGAAAGAACCTGCTCTGGATGTGAGTCAACATCTCTCTACCAAGTACTCACCATTCACGCCAGGTTCTCTTGAGACTGCATCCCCATCTCTCCACGATCCTTGCAATTTTTAGCGACTGACACTTTCACAGGGTTCTCGAGGTCAATACCGGGCTCATGTGCAGCTGCACCGTCGCTTTCAAGCCTTTCTTTAGATACCTCACCTCCCACTCCCTGATCACAAAATTATCCCATGAATCCGCATCGCATCGGAAGACGGCCGTGTCACCCAGTGGACGAACTTATGATGCCCCATTGACGCGGCAGGAGACGGGAGGAAGGGGTTTCATGGTGCTTCGAGACGAAGAGACTGAGATGAAGAGAGTCACTGGGACATTGGAGGTAGGCCACGCGGTTTGAAGAGTCACGAAAGAATGAAAGCGCCAGGAAGTTTTCATTGTTGCGATCAATAGGCACAAGTTCAATTACCCACCTGCCTTGTATCGGCTCATGCACAAAGCTGGCAAATTGCTCGCATTTGGGAAAAAAAATTCCTGCTTCTGCCACTCTAAAAGCGATACAGCCAGCCAATGATCGATACGTTCTTCTTGAAAGACTGCTGTGGCGCTGAATTCCTTATCAAGAGGCGATCAACAGACATATATCAACCTCTACAAAACCTCGCCATGACCACACAGCTAATCCATCATAGTCGTAACGTACATAATCCGAATATTTCCAGAAGCAGCGTCGACAATGTCACTTCCCAAGTCGTAAAGTAATTTGCCAACATGCACAAGAACCCCATCTCCTCTCCATACTCCCCCCCCCTTTATTTTCTTCTACCCCTTTACCCATCCCATCCCTGCCTTCCCTATCCTATCCATCCCTCCCTTCCCTATCCTATCCATACAACCCTTCCCTTTACCTCCCCTCCAAATCACAAAATTCTCAACATCAAACAACGCCAACGCCAACGTCAATACCAACGCTTCCATTCTCGCCCGAGAAACTAGATAACAATAGCCATACCAATACACGTATCAACTACCAGATATTCCACGGGGGGTCGGGGGGAGGAGGAGGAGGAGGAGGAAAGGAGGGGAGGGGGAGGAGTATGGGGGGGGAAAAGGGAGGATCAGAGCGAGTGAGATCAGGAGCGTGGGAATGGTTTTTTTTCCCGCACTTGTCTTGCCTTCCCTTTTCCTTTCTATTCCTTTCCTTCCCTTCTTTATGTTTTAGGTCTGAGTTCTTGATGTTAACATATGCAAACAGCACCTTTCCCCACCTCCCCAGTCCCCCGGGAGGAAAACGTATTGGACATTCTCGAAACGAATTACTGCGGGAGTGAGAGAGAGCGAGATGGGAGGTGGAGGGTGCTTGTGTTTTTCTCTTGAGGTTTGCTATGTTCCCTAGCTGATGGCGATGGTGTGGTGTGGGTGGGGGTGGCGTTGAAGAAAGGGGTTTTGACATCTATACACTGCGCTTGGGGGGAGTGGTCGATGTATATGTATTGATGATGGATGGGTTTGGTGGGAAGTGGATGTTGGGAGTTTGGTTTCATTAGGGGAATAGGGATGAGAAGAGTCAATGATGTGCTGCCGCGAATCAGAACATTTGCTACTTGTACCGTATCCAAGAAGATTATCGCATGGCTAATTCCTTCTAGCATAATGACTTCTCGAAGTGGCTGCAACGTCTTTACAAATCGTTTTGAGCCCTTGAAGTTCGACCGACGACATACTGAAAGCTTTCACACTGATCAACCTCGTGTTCACACTACCATTACTCGGACGGCCAAGGCTGACTATACATCATCCTCGTTGGCGTACCTCTCCTCCACCTCAAAGCCCGACTTGCCGGGAGAAGTCTTGAGCTCTAGAGATTTGCGAAGGTAAGGGACAACGGCCAAATTCTTGCGCTCCGTATCCATAAACTTATTATCAGCCTCTCCTTCCACGTTTTCGTATCTGGATTTGCGGTGGGGAGGTGCGAAAGAGTCGTCGGTGGCTAGCTGGATACTTTGGCCTCTCTTATTACTGCGCCTGACCTTTGGATCGAAGAGAGGGCGGAATGTGGGAAGACAGGCGCAGACGATTGCTACGTCCACCTCCACAACCGACCAGACGCAGGGCTCGACATCAGACCCTGGTGATACGTCAGTCTCATCACTCAAGCTGTTTGGGACTGAGAAATGGTAACGTACAACTCACGTCCGACAGTGAAATTGAGTACATCTTCGGGATACGGTAAATACTTACCACGCACACGCTGGACGAGATCCCATCATTACTGCTGTAAATATAAATTCTTGGGTCTGGGGCCAACTTACAAACCCCCGAGCATGAACATCCCGATCAACTGCGCCCTCCTCTCCCTTGAAACTTGTAGTCGGCATAGAATCGGCATCGGTATGCACAACGTCACAATATCAGTAAGGGCATTGAAAGAGCCTATGACAATGTAGGTCGTGTTTACGCGAATACAAACCGGGTTTGGGACAGTAGGATCCCAAGCTGCTCGAATGGGTCGGCATTGGATTAGTAGCACGAAGAATTGGGCAGTGCAATAGCAGACGACAAAGGCGCCGACAGTCCATAGGACGATGAGTAGACGGGGACCAGGAAAGATGCGTCTATAGAGGACAAGGATGGAGATTTTTGCAAGGGCGATGGCGGGGTTGTAGAGGATCAGGTGTGCGAGGACGATCTGGTGAGACAAGATATATCAGTGCTTGAGTAGCGGTAAGCGGAGGATATCAATCTCGCCTTTCCAAAGGTCTGAGGGTGGTTCAAGAGGATTGCGTGTTTGCCTCCTCCATAATGGACACCTAGTGTTCTGTGAGTGTTTTAAACAAAGTATAAGCGGTAGTAGGGACGAGATTACATAGCAGTCCAACTGCGACCTGCGCCGACGCGAGGATCTGTCAAGTTGCAATCAGCAAATCAGCGACCATGACAGAGCATGATTGAAAGCGATATTTGCAACTCAACTCTCTCAACAGACACGGAACGGAAAAGGAAAAGAATACCCATGTAGCGACGATGATGTAGTCATCGGCCTGAAGGCGCGCTGCCTTACTCAAATACCGAGAAAGCAGCCTCAAGACGACTGCGATGGTAGCCAAAGGAAGACATATGTAATGCGAAACCAAGATCTGACTCGATTGGTTATCGCTAGTATGCGCAAGCTGATACTGAGCTTCACTAGGGCTCGGGATCAAAGGGGATAGCATTTCGTATTCCGTATCAGTGTCTGCTGCAATTTGGCGAGAGCGTGCTCGAACGTAGTAGAGGCCAAGAGCTACTTGTAGTTCAACGAGGCCAGAAAGTACTCCATTGGCCTGGTCACCGAGGCGAAGGGGGGGTTCAGAACGAGCAGCATCGAGGTTGAGAAGGAATGGTTTGTTCGAGTACCACACTCCATTTTTTATGTTGATGCATGTGAGACGAGGTGTCCAATAGGAAGATTCTGCTCTCGACCTCGCATATTAGGCTGGGGTGGGGTTCGATCAAGGTAAATGTTCCCTTGAGGCACAATATGAGATATGAGACAGACCGGGTAGCATCGGTCGAAAAGGACGCTCCAGCGGCCGAGAGATAATCATCCTTATTGGTGGATGACTACTCTATACAAGCAGCATCTTGAGCACTCACCCCGCTCAAAGCTTCATCCAATGCATAATGATTGTAACGGATATGGCGCTACTTGGAAATTGGAGAGAGTCTGTCTAACGTGCACTCTGCTGTTATCGGCTTCTTGATGCCGGAGACTGGAGGGAGGGTAAGTTGTGGGAGCGTAGCCTCTCAACCACAACATGTTCTTCCTGAGCTTTAAACGGCACTACGTAGTTCCCGTAATATAACATAAGCCTTAACGGAGAGGAAGTGCCCTGTTCTATTGAAGATCGACGGCAGGGTCACCGGGTGAGCGTGCCACACAATTAGCTAAAGATATCTTACGCGTCCTCGGGAGAAAGCCGGCAGAGACTCCAGGGCTATAAAAACTCCATGACAATGCTCTCAGCCGTGGCAATGCGTCATGCGGTAACAATGTAACGATACTGCGCCATGTAATGCGCCCTGCTCTCGGCCAAGAACCAGCCCCATCAAGCAGCGTATCAGCAGCATTGCCATGGCCGAGGGCAAGGCGCATCACCTGAAGTATTGCCATGGCTGAGAGTATGGAGCATTGCCGGCAGGAGCTTGGAACATTGGTTGCGGAGGCATGTAAGATCGTGGACCGCAATAGAAAATGAAAAGAAAACCCACTCCAGCATTAGATCAGCGCCATTGGGAATCGAACCTCATGGGATCTTGAATACCTCCACAGACACGGCAATGGAATTGGGGGGGGTGTAACAAAAAAGGGGGTAACTGTCCGGGGATACTCAGCCCACTGGATTATCTGGCGACTGGAAAGCCCGAACAAATTTAGGTCTATGGTCGAAAGAAACTTTACGGAGTAATCTGGAAAACCCCTATTGTCAAGGTGACCCTCTGTTTGCGGAGGTATTTAAAATCAAATTAGGTTCGTTTCCTGATTCAATGGTGCAGTGGTATTATTTTCTCCCTCTACCTAAGGTAGACGAGGTCCGTTCCGAATCCTAGCGCGGCAGTCTTAAAGTACTTAGCGTCAGGGACCTCGGCGTGCTGCGAGGTTTACTTACCTTACTCTACTGAGACTCGACAAATCGGTCTACAACTCTCATGGCTCGCCCCAGAACCACCAACAAGTCTACTTCTCCGCAACTGAATCGCTAGACCGTCTCCGCCCACACATCCACAGCCAACAACAAAACCACCACCACCACCACCAATGCCCACCACCCCCCCTCCCCCCATCCCCCCCCTCACCCTCATAATCCGCTTCACGACCTCCCTCCCCGACCTCCCCCTCACAATCCCCCACCCGCGACGCACCACCCCACTCACCCTCGCCACCCTGATCCGCCCGCACCTCCCACCCCACCTATCCGCCTGCGCCCTCCGCCTCATCTACTCGGGCGCGCTCCTCCCCCCCACCGTCCCGCTCCACACCTCGCTCCGGCTCTCCGCGACCGGCAAATCCCCGGCGCAATTATACATCCACTGCTCCATCAGCACAGACACACGTCTCTCACGCGCCGCGCTCGACGCTGAAACCAGCAGTGCCGCCGCGCTCCAAGCGTCGGCTTTGAAGGACGCAGGTGACGCCGGTAACGACGGCGACGACGACAATGACGATGCTACTACTTCTACCTCACCTCCCAGCGGCGGCACAGCAGCACCATCAACCGTTCCCCCCATACCCCAAGGCTTCGACCGACTCCTCTCCGCCGGCCTAACTCCCACCGAAGTATCCTCTCTCCGAACGCAGTTTCTCGCCGTGCAAGCGCACACTCACACGCCCGACACGATGCCCTCAGCTACAGAAATGCGGGTACTGGAGGAGCGATGGTTGGACGCGGGGACGACGCCTATGAATGGTGGGGGTGGGGCCGGGGGCTGGGACGAAGAAGGCGCGGGAGGCGGGCTGGAGGATATGCTGTGGGGGAACGTGATGGGGTTTTTCTGGGCGGTGGGGGCGATTGTGTGGTTGGTGAGGGAGGAAGGGGTGTGGTCGAAGCGGAGGCAGGTGGGCGTGGTGACGGGGGTGTTGGTTAATATCGCGTTCTGCATGTTGAGGGTTGGGGTTTGAGGGCGCCGCATTGGATGCGTGCTGTGTGCTGAGGATTGGGTTGGGCGAGGTTACACGACTGGATGACTTGCATTGCATGGGTTCCCCGGATAAGTGGGATTCTCTTTGTTTGGATACCTGATACCCAACGACGGATGCCGTGGACGTTTTGGATTCTGGACTTCTAGGATAGTTAAGCTTGGTTTTGAGAATTGCATTCAAAATTGTCCTTTAGCCGTTTTATTTGTTCTCGAGGCAGCCAACATCTGATGCTGTCTACCGCTAATGCTTATCTATAATGCCGCTTCCGTGAGAGATTTCAGCCAACATTCTCCATCACCAGGCTCAACCCAAAAACAGGACACTGCCTCGTACTTTTTTTTTTGACAATGTCGTGATGATGTTGGATACAGCAGAGGAAGCTCCGATGCAAAACCCAAGCGATCAGCCCTCAAGGCTAGCAAGAATTAGATTACTGTGTAACAGCCGTAGTATGTATTTTCGTTGCGGTAATAAAAGAACGGCCATGATCATCGTGTCAGAGGACACGAGGCCGTCAGGATGAATAACGCCGACCCCGCTATGCATGTGGTGGATGAATTCTAAGCTTGACCAGAGTCTAATCGCAATGCTTCAAGCCGCTCGCAGAGGTAATAAAACACAAGCGCAGCCACGCTTATTTACAGTCGTCTACGAACGAATTCTTTGGCCACGAATGTGACGTTTGATGCCTGGCCACCATCGTATTAGCAAGGCGCAGTATTGTGTACCTGATTACTTACCATTGAGTTAAGTTCGGATTTGTGTAGGCATTTAAGTGGTTGGCGATATACCCTGTGGTCTCATACCCATCAGGATCACACGTAACACTACTGTCCGAGGAAGCATCCTGGTAAATACGGACATAGTCGAATCGCATGGTTGCTGGTAATGTAGCTTCGATGCCCGGGAGATCGACGTTGGAAAACCCAGTTGACATGCCAAAATTCATAATGAGTGCCATGGGCTCCATTGGTATGACTCGTTGCCCAACGTTGCCGTTAGGACCTATAGCTCGAGCATCCAGAGTCCATGCTTCAATATCGGCTACAGACCATGTAACCCTGCCAGATGGGCCCGGGGTATAGTAGAAATTGTAGGTTGCGTACGCGTTGCCGTCGTACCAGTCGTTGTTGATATTAGTCAAGCCAGACAAGGCTTGTTGAAATGGAGCCCCTTGATAGGTATTGAGGAGTGAAATGGAATCATCATAGACGGCGATGAAATCTGTGTATTTGTCAGCATCCATGCAGAGGGAGAGGACGTCAGAAGAAGAGCTTCGCCGTACCGGTGTTTGGCTGGTACCAGATGTCAAAGGGGGCAAGCTGGCAACTCTGAGATACAACGCCTGTCATATCGGTATTGCCAGGGCCCAATGGGGAAACCGTGGCTTCGAGCACATCGAGCTCAGGCGCGGACCGTGACTTCCCTGGAGTTGGGTGATCTTGGCCTGAGCATGTACATGCCGGCAATCGCATTCCTGGCTGGTAGCTGATACCATCATTTGAGCTCTGGTTCGCTGTAATTCCAGGGTCACACACATCATCATAACTGTATGGCCACATTCCGTCTGTTGTAGCTGCATAACCTGGCCTCCCAAGGTTTCCCATAGCCCAGAACCCAGGCCAGAACCCTTGCACATCTCCTTTCCCTGGTAGAGATAGGGAAGCCTCAAGAAGCCCACCAGTAAAACACATCTGGTTCCAAGATTGCACCATGCCCGAACGGTAATTCAAACCGTGACTTTCGAAATGATCAAATTTGAGCTCGAGAACACCACCACTTGTTGTGACAGCGTCTGGGTCGTACCACTCCAGGTCTTGCGTCACACCGTACCACAGATTCACGGCAGTAAAGTAAGGGTCGTCGCCAGGATAGAAAGTGCGGCCATCTGTGTTGAATTCGTCTGAGAACACCAGATTCAACTTAGTCCCGTCTGGAGCTGTCTTCGTCTTTGCATCGAGTGGTGTATCCGGATCTATTAAGCCGGTGCGTATGTTTTTCAATAATGGCATAGTATTAGCATCAATACAGTCTGGATCCGTTTCGCATGGATTTTTTGGAGGTTCTAACTTTTGGACGAATGTCCTACATGATTGTCAGCATAGGACCCAAGTGTGCGAGAGATAGATTTTTCGTACAATATAGGGTAGCCAATGAAGAGAACCAATAAACCTAGAGTCACGAGACCAAGACCTCCGACATTGGCTGCTCCCCGTTTAGTGAAGATATTACACTCCCTCGTCTCCTTGTCGTTTGGATCAGGGTTGTGTAACCAATCATCTTTTTCCACATCTTCTGGAAATAATAAAAGTCCAGCCGAAGGCAAGATGTTGTATTTCTCGGATACTGTTTGCGTGTTGACGTGCTCATCGTCGCTGCCAGCTCTTGATGGAGCCCGTGATGTTGCTCTTGAATCTGCGAAAGGATCTTTACCATAACCTCTGCCATCTGAGCTAAAACTGGTTCTTCGTGACATCCCTTCCACCGGCGATCCAGGGACTGATTCCTCGTCCCTAAATCTGTGTGTTCTGGAGCGTGTTGGGGGAATGAGCAGGGTCTCGGCTGAATCCATGGGACCTCCATTGTACATCCGAGTTAAACTAGGATTAGTCCTTACCGACGGCGCCGCCAAAGACCGTTGTTGAGGGACTAAGGATCGCGCTGATTTCTGCCTGCTTGGTCCTGCGGGTCGGTTGCCGAGGACATCGTTTGCGAGGAGATTGCTTTGCGAGCTGTTGAGGCGCACGTGAGGCGTATCCCTCTCTATTGGAGTGCCAGGCGGCGATGCAGATCGTTCGTCGGCCATTTGTGAGATTGATCGAGGCTCAATCAATGAAGTCGGCTTTGTATGATAAGAGGTTTGCTGAAGCTGGAGGTGGGTGAGAGCCTTACGGCAAGATGGTGAGGGCCAGCCTCCCCCGTCCTACCTAGGCGTTATGATGAGAGAGTAGCTGGGTAGGAGATTAGGGAGATCATCGGTCTTGGTATCAACAGTTGATGAAGTCGTACAACAATAAACGCGATGAATGGTATGGTCGGATGAACGAGACGAAGTTGTGAGTGACTGTGAAGGTACAAACAGAGGCTCAAACGAAGGTAAATGGCAAGAGAGCCAAGTAGAGCAGGAGTTTGGAGGACAGGTGTAGGATTTGTGGTTATACGGAGTAGCAAGTAGAGGATTACGAGTCTGTCTGGGCAGAGGGCGTGACAGAGACACACCCGGGGCAGTGTGAAAAGGAGTGCCAAGACTCAGCAAGATTTGTCGGCAGGTGAACTATCGAATTCAAATCGTCCACTATTAAATTAGCTCTCAGTCTTAGCCCACTAGAGCCTAGAGGGCCCCCGGTTACCCGTGCTTTACCCTAGTTCGGCGACCGAATTGGCTGACTAAGGGTAATTTTACTCGTACGTTAGAGGAGCCTCATTCCTATACATAGATCGTATTGCCACCCCAACAGCATCTCTCATTCTCAAATCTAGAGTACATGCGTAATCATCCTATTTTATCATCACGAGTCCCATTGCCCACGAATTACAGATTTCAAAATTCAAGGATGATCATAACTTCATCGAGGTAGTATACACACCTCTGATTCCTGCCCACTTCTCCGACAATCGGAATATGGGACATTTCCATCATCTCTGCACTGGATTGATTTGAATAATCTTGGAGAACGGGCGGAAAAGATTGAGAAAAGCAAAGCAAGAATCAATTTGGAACGCAGCAAAATAAAAAATATTCTAAAGCAAGAAAGACAAACGATACGGAATACCAAGAACTGTTAAAAGGTTTTCCTGAGACCTGGTGCATCGTGTTCAGCGATCGTGCTACTTTGTCCAACAGCTGCATTTGCTATCCTCATCCACTTGTGCCCACGTTGTAAAGAAGGAGACAATCGGTGTCTGTGCCTAGCAGATCTGTATTGACAGGACACCTCAACCCCTCAGCTTTCTACGGCCTGAGCCTTCAATCCCACTATCTTCCCATCTTCTTTGTCGAAGCCAACGACATAGTATTCCACTCTCGTTCTGTCATGCTCTACCCGGTATATCCTAGTCTTGCCATCTCCTGATCGCTCCACTGCTTCCATGACCTTCTTGTACTCTCCCTGCGGGTCGAATTCTTTTGTAGTCAAGGTCGAGACCTCCGACTTGTGTTCTATGAGTTTACCGAACTCATCTTCAGAGAGTCTCTGTCAGTGTATGAATTTCTCTCGGGTTAAGGAAGGTCGCCTGATGTGGCTACACGCATACTCTCTGATGGCATATTCTTCCCACTCCATTTCAAGCTCACAGGTACAAATGGTTCGTCAGACTCCGATGTGTAGTACTGATCCACCTCCTGTAACATGACCGGTACGTCGGTGTCCACCGCTTTCGTAGCCACAGATTTGGATTTCGTAGAGGTTTTGCTCGCACCAGTGTCCTGGTTGGCTTGGTCGAGGAAAGAAGAGTAGGTGTCGTCAGACATTGTTCTTAATGATCGCTTGCAGATATTTGCCTGGAGAATAGTTGACTGCTTGTCCTTATAAATTGTTCGATACTCTGCGAATTGGTCACTGCTGGCAAATCTTAGTTGGAGGCGGACCAACTCCCCACGCCCCGCGATGTGACGCAGAGAAGCACAGTGACCGTTAACACGCTTAAGTAGACACCGAGAACAATTTGAGACAGTTTGTGAAGATACTATCATTCGAAAGCTGCTGTACACATGTGGCAACCTGGGCCTCGAAGGTATGGAAAGGTACCTTACTGACATGGAGAAAACCTGAAACTAGACGTCTTATCGATTAGGGTTTATGCACACGGACCCGTCCTCAAGAGACAACAATAATATGAGGTGGTTACACAGAGCGTAAACCGAATGAAAGCTGCTACTACTTGTAATTCATTGGATTCGACTGATTTTCTGATAATGGCAATCCCTGTCCTTACCAGCAATACATGGTTGCTTTTAAACCTCAGCCAACGCTAGTGTATAATACCGAAACGTGCGC
This sequence comes from Usnea hakonensis, assembly GCA_013423325.1. Classification (NCBI taxonomy): domain Eukaryota; kingdom Fungi; phylum Ascomycota; class Lecanoromycetes; order Lecanorales; family Parmeliaceae; genus Usnea; species Usnea hakonensis. The sequence goes on along the minus strand of BLJB01000005.1, from coordinate 185,895 downwards.
AGCCACATACCATGATTACTAAGGGATCCACATAGTAATTAGGGGACCTCCCTGCCGCCTCTCTGCTGCCTTCTCTATACCTCGCTGTCGCCATTGCTTCTACCCCTATAGCCTTATTTATTATTGGTGATACCTAGAAAATCGCGTTATCTCTTTATTATAACGTTATAAGGCCTTGTTGTTTGCTAGCCTCCTTAGTATGGCGCGTTTGAGGATACTTAGGAAGAGCTCGATTAGTATGGTAGTAACCCCGAGGGTATCGATTGTGACCGTACCCCGGAGGCTATGTATCTAGACGAGGTGTTAGACCTCGTTACCAAGGAGGAGGAGGAGGATAACGATAGTGAGGGCGAATGGAGTAGACCTATATACTCTGACGCGTCTAGATCACCGTTACTAAAGCCTTCTTCCTTCTACCTACTTCCCTCCCTCTACCCACCTCCCTCCTTGAAACGCAAGGCCTCCGAGGCTTCCGGTGATGATGTTGTTGCCCCTCGGAAGGGTAGTAAGAGGAGTAAACCGGTCCTAGTTATGTCCTTAGAGGCCGTGTTAATAATGCTGCAATTGCCTCCCTATACTCCCGAGACGCGTTAGGCTGTTTTTTCGTTGAATACGCCCGTGTTATAGACAGCTTATAGATAACGGGTATGATATTGCTAAGCTAAGGAGGCTTGAGGAGTAGATATCTACTTAATAAACCCCTAAATTTGGCCCTAAATTGGCGACGGCGAGGTCTCCCCTGTACTCCTATAGTAGACTGCTAATTCCGCTGGATCTACTATACAAATCACGCCCGGGCGGGAGCTATATAGGCGGTCTACTATAGAGCGTTCTCCGCTCTACTGGAGGCGACAGCGAGGTGGTTAGTGACGGTGACGGTGAGCAGAGTAATTATGATGGTGATGTTACCTTATTTTGGTGTGGCTACCATCTATTGCGCTTAGCCACCCGTATTACACGCTAATGGTAATTTTTTTAGCATTGGCTGAGGTTTAAAAGCATCCCAATAGATGCTATAAAACCCTGCATGCTAGCTTTAAATATGAAGTACACACAAGGAAGGCTAAGCAGCCAGAGGCAAGTCCGATTTCACTTTCCCAATGAATGTTTTCTTTTCTGCTGGTGTCTGGAATGCTCCGTGTCCGAACTTGCTTGACGTATCGATCCATTTGAGGTCTACCTTCTCAAGTGCTTTTCGGCTTGTATGGACGAACATTGATTTGCGGAGGGTGATGACTCGCTTCTTGACACCAGGAATTGCACCCTTGAGGATAATAAAGTCATTCTTGACTTCTCCATAACGAACGAAACCTCCCATGCTAGACATTGGTCAGTTGAAGCCCGTAATAGTAGCAAGAATTGATCGACGTACGGAGTGATCTGCTTCTTTGAAACATCAAATTCGGTCGAAGCATTGTCAGCTGCGTCTCCAGAACCGATGCGGTAGACTTTGTGATTAACAGAAGTACGGTGGTGATATCCATTCTGACCAGCACGGGCAACAGTCCATTGCACGTGCGAAGGATGCCACGCTCCAATACATGCAACTTTACGCAGGCCCTTGTGCGTCTTCCTCGGAAGCTTTTTGGTACCCCACCTAGCTGTGACACCTGTGAAGCCATGTCCTTTGGTGACAGCAATGGCATCAACCATCTCATCCTTCTCGAAGACCGAGTTGATCTCCACTGGCTTCTCGAACAGACCCTTGCCGAAGTCAAGCTTTTCGCCCACGCTACCTCCATTGATCTGAATCTCCATCAAGTGCGCCTTCTTCTGCTTGAGCGGTGTCTTGCTGATTTGAGTGTGTGCTAGTACGCGGACAACGGTGCAATACTTCCTGATGCGTTCGAGTTCACGGTTGATGGGCTGACCGGAGTTTTCTGCGTGCTTCTTGGCATATTTAGTGAAAGCCTTCTTCTTCGATTTGTACCAATTCTTGTAAAAGCGTCGCTTGACTTCGTCGCTCAAGTGCTCAGCCCAGACAGTGGTAAGAGACCGGAGACCACGGGGAGTTTCGATGTAGCCGACAAGACCAACAACTATCATCTGAAAACTGTGTAAGTCCATGTACTGAAGGCGGAGGTTTCAACCTACAGGAGGTGCCTCAATGACAGTGACAGCTTCAACGATCTCCTTCTTGTGCATCTTCGCGCCCGGACGGTCAAGATCTCGTACAATTGTAGTCATGCCAGCTTTGTATCCCATAGCAGCGGTCAAGTGCACTGGCTCCTTGGGATTGTCTTTGGGGAAGCTCTTGACCTAGATATCACATTAGCCAACCTTGCGGTAAATAGAAGCCTGTTGGATATACTTTGCCACGGTGTCTGCTTGCGCGCTTCCTCGGCAGAAAGGCCAAAGACCCATGACGAGGTGCCTCAAATTTTCTGTGCGACATAGTGAGTGACAGTGTTGTACTCACGTTGTAGGTATGAGGGAGAAGATGGTCTTTCCAGAGCTCGCGCGTAATTTTTGGTGGTGGTGCGGGCCTCGCTTATTTTCCGCACCACTGGCCCACACAAAGTCCTGGACAAGCCCTAACCCTCCTTTATGGACTTTGCGTATCGACCTCGGTAGGGCTGATATTCAGCCTCCAGCTAAATGTATCGTTTACAAGTGTACTGGTTCATGATATTTTGTCAGACGGTATTACAGCATGCATGGAACTTTTACTAATGTTTCCAGATTTCAGGTCCGTTTACTGACTCCTCTACATGTACATGGAATTCGTTGCTAGAGTCAAAGGTTTAAAAGGCTTTCCGTATTTACAGGCATTTGGTGACAATTGTCATTCTCTCTGGGAACGCTCTTGCACTCTTGTTGATGATCATCCTCTATGCGTGGCTTTTGCTACCTTCCTCGAGGTCTGAATTGATTCCAGGAAAGACACCAGTGTTGAGATCGCTAGTCGTACCACCCACCGGTGTACTGCTCATCTAACGCGGCAAAGCCTCCTCTAGCTAGGCATATCAGTCAACAGCCAGTGGGGCTTTTCTCTCCAATATTCTCAAGGCTCACAGATTGGTAGAGGTAATATTGCAAATGCTAGGTCATTTGGCTGGTACGAGCCTCTAGATGGACGTCGACCGCTTTTGATTGAAAAAGGGTTGTAGGTAGAAGCAAGTGATGCCTTCTTTGAATGGTACTGAGGAGGACGAAGGCAGGTCAATGCCTTCACTAACTTGCGCGCATCGATTTCCCTTGGACGCCGAGCAACAATAAAGAATTGTTCAGACTACCTCGAGAAGCTTCAGACCGAATTGGCCTGAGGCACGAGATTTCGAAGCGAGAGGTCATACACAACGTCTTCGATCTTCTTTACCTGGTCGGTTCTCAGCCTACGTTGTTCTATTCAGAAAATCATACTCACGTTGTATTTGATACTATCACTCCGCTTTCGTAGGTTGTCGTTCTTCAGGTTCAGTATTTGGAAACTAGCGTGAAGGTCCTTAACGAATCGACTGATCTCTAGAGGCCGGTGATAGTCACCAAGAGTCACTGAATTGACAGCTAAGCGTGCTAGCTCCTCGATGAGACTTATAAGAGAGTGGAGGTACTCTTCGATTGTTAAATGGAAAACGTCTACGAACACATAAAAGTCAGCATTGCTACTTCAAGCTGGGTATTGGAAACGGTTGGGACAAGCAAAAGAGAACCGTTTCAATGAAAGCAGCTTTCAACTCAGGTCTCGATTCAAACAGGAGGAGTCCATCGCGAGATGTACGAACCTTGCGTTTTAAGGCTGATGGGCACTAAGCTTGCATCAGTGGGTCGGACCTTGGGAGACTACTGCGCTACTTACCATTCAGTAATTTCCCCACCTCCTCAATCGCGAGAAGCTCACCCTCTCGTCTATCATGGTCCAGGGAATGGCGGCGAAGCCAACCCCAAAAGACGACAGCAAAACTCTAGCTGCAATTAGTACAGCACTTGTGACCCGTCCTGGTAGCCTTTGTACTGTATTCTGCATTTCTCTTGTCCACATGCCGTTGTACTTGTAATATGGATGCTTCGATGCTACCTCATTGAGCTTGCCAATGGTTTCGACTTGTTTACTTATGGATTCCCAAGCCTCGGAAAGAGAACTGCTGACTGCTCGGGTGGATTAGCAGTGATCGCGGCAAGATGACAGAGGGCTAAAGCTGACGGTCTGCCTGAGGTATAGAATGGGCTCGAGAGAGGATTGACATGGTGTTCCTGTCTATTGCAACTACATTAGGAATGAAGAAGCTAAATTCTGTAGATTGGCAGATACCTTGCCGTTCCATAATCTGTACAATAGCGCGAAGCTCTTCACGAACCTGGCCATCCTCGTCGAGCTTTGATTGTAGATGTTCGAAGATAGCCGGGCTCAACATGCCCTTAGGCAAGGAATCTGAGCTTGCCATGACAGTAGCGGGGGGTGCTAGCTTCTGGCTAGTAATGGATGCGGAACATTCTTTCAGAGCAGAGCAGAAGTTTGGCAACTGCTAGTCAGGATTTCTCGCCTGCTTAAAGGATAGTAGGTCAATAGACTGAAGTAGATTTCAAGGTGACCTCTGAGCGTCTGTATTGCTTGTCGTCCGTACACTGAGCGGAGGAGCGAGGGAGCGGCGAGAGCGGAGCATCTAAATAAAGTAAGGTAGGTGTAGCTACTAGCGCGGATTAAGCGAGACACACCAGAGAAGCCGTCGTGGATTGTGCGAACTTTTTTCAACGATCACTCATACCAACATCAACACGAGCGCAAGATACAAACTTCTTTGCGTTCAAAATGGCTGGAGCTACAGTATGTAATGCACTGCTTTGCTGTTCTCCCTATCTTCGCGCTGGGGCATCAAGAGCAGTAGGCTAAATTTTACCTCCGCAATGTAGAAAACCCAGCGCACGAGCGCTCCACGACAAGCACCACCCAAGGGACAGAAGCCTGGCAAGATCACTAAGAAGGTACATCAAGTTTTCAATGCTCTATCTTCTTCATTGACTTCAAGTGATCGCTGACTTTGCGACTTTTCTTCACAGTTCATCATCAACGCTTCCCAGCCTGCCTCAGATAAGATCTTCGACGTTTCCGCCTTCGAAAAGTTCCTGCACGACAAAATCAAGGTTGACAACCGTGTGGGTAATTTGGGCGATACGGTACAGATCAGCCAGCAGGGCGAGGGAAAGATCGAGGTTATCGCACACACCCAGTTTTCAGGTAGATACCTCAAGTACTTGTAAGTACATTCGCCTATGCTATGTCGAAGAGGACAGGAATTTCAAAAGCCACCGATGAGGAGTAATCTGGCTTACATTGCTGTTTTAGGACAAAGAAGTTCCTCAAGAAGCAGCAATTGCGAGATTGGCTCCGTGTGGTCTCTACGTCACAGGGAGTCTACGAGCTGAGATTCTTTAACGTGGTCAATGATGCAGATGAAGAAGACGATGAGTAAGATGTTCAACTGCTAGCAAAATGACAAATGTTAGATAGAGTTAGACACCATCAAAGCATTTACGACTTCATTTGAGACCAGCAGAAGCACTCGTGATTTCTTGATAGGTCTGCGGTAACCCCGAGTCTCAATCATTGGAGACAATTTTTTGCAAGTCGAGGTTACAATTGGTCGATCTCACATGTTTTTGGCCTTCTGCTTCGACCAATAGCCTCTAATTTTCCGGTTGCCCCTTGCAGATCCTTATGCGCGTGGGGCAGATTGCCGAGGTGAGTGGGTGGCTGACTGGCTGGTAACCGGAGCGCGCCAAAAAGCGTTCAATCCCCGTATCTGAACGGTTGGCTCCGGCCTGCATACTGCTTTGCCTCAAATGCATGTGCCGCTAATCTGACCATTGACTGGTTCATACCTTCATTGCATGGCGCCCCCAATGGCTTCTCCGAGATCAACCACATACGTCGAGTTCGGACCTCGCGTCTAATTAGGCAAGAGTCCATCATGAACAGAGCCGGTATGACGTCGCTGAGGATCGTTCAAGATGGTGGAGCATAGTATATAAAAACCATGAATCTTCTCAAGGCTTGGAATTGATCAATACATCACTAGCACCCGCATCACCAATCACCAATCACAAACCACAAACACAAATCACAAATTACAAGTCACAAGTCACAAAGACAAGTACGAAGAACGAAATCTCTACAAGATGCATGCATTCAAGGTATACTTGTTCTCGATCACAAGTGCTCCCCTATCTTTTCGCCTTTGCTAATTGACCGCAGGCACTCGCTGCACTGGCCTTCGCCGTGCCCGTCCTCACCAACCCTCTGCTTCGTGTTCGGCTTCCCTTGTCCATCTGTCTCAATCCAAGCTGACACAACGTAGCGCCAATGTGCCGAAACCTGTGGCAGCACATGTTACTCGCAAGACGACATCAACGCCGCCGTGCAACAAGGCTACAGCGACTACGAGGACGGCACGACCGTGGGTAACGACAACTATCCTCACCAGTACAACGATTACGAGGGTTTCTCCTTCCCGGACGCTGGACCCTACTACGAATTCCCCATTCTAGCTGACGAGGAGGTCTACACTGGAGGAAGTCCTGGCGCTGATCGTGTCATCTTCACCGGGGATGGCACCTACGAGGGCGTGATAACGCACACAGGGGCTTCTGGAAATGACTTTTTGCAGTGTACTGCGGATTAGAAAAGCGCACGCCTGACGGGTTAGGGATCTTGCCTTGTTGCGACCAACGTCGGATGTGAGAGCCAAAAGTATTCTTTAGAGCGCTAAGATTCATGACCACAACATTTTCCATCTGACCACCATCGCCTTGCACTGCCTTGCTCTTACTCTTCACTGTCCACTGAAAGTCTGAAACTGCTGTTGTTTCGCAATGTCTCAATTTTCCCCATAATTATCCGAATCAATGCGTTGTTTCAAGCGATCGGCTGCTGGCTAGATGCGCTTTTTTATATGCGATATGCATATAGATTATAAGTCTCCTTTATACGGCTATTGAAACACACTTTCTCACGAAAACCTTTCAATTCTTGACACCAAGATCAATCATGTTTACTCCCCTGCATCTCTCCACGCTCGGCTTGCTAGCTTTAGCAAATGCCTCACCAGTCGAAGAACGAGGCACAAGTTCGTCCAGCACCCCGACTTCCTGATGGTGCTAATTCCGAGGGCGCGTAGCCAACTTCGACATGGTGACGTCGGGCCGATACAGTGTGGTCAACTGCGGGGGCAATACCAGCCTCATCGTCAACCTCCTTGAAAAGCTCTATTCCACCATCTTGCCTGTAATTGAAGACCCCCCAGTACACGACGCCGATCAAGACCCCAATATAAGTCCCGCCTACCAAGCATTCTTCAAAGACCCATCCTACGCCTCGTTCGTGTCCACACTCTTCCGCAATGTCACGACTGGCGTCCCAATGACTGTCCCACAAACCTATTCGTTCGGCGGTTCTGCCAGTTTCTTCTGCGTAACAGCGAAGGACCAATTCAGCTACCGGCACAATGGTGTCGACAGAGACGCCTACACGGATGACTGCAGCACAACCACGGTCGGGCACTACCGCGGCTTTATACCACCCCAACCATGGATAACTCTCTGTCCTTCATTCTGTACGTCAAATTTTCCAGGCTCTGCTACCGCAACGAGGTAGCTTTCTGGGCCACAATGGATACCGCGGGAGCAAGCCGCTTTCGGGGCTGATCGCATGACGGAAGATTATTCCTTCAAGCGGAAGATATGCTGACTCGAATGGATACAGTCACCAGCAACATCGTCTCGGTTCCGCCGCCGAATACTTGTTTAACCGTGAACCAATCCACCAACAGATTCAACGGCAACGGACAAAATGTTTGGTTGTTCAAAATGTGGATCTTGCTGGAGAATATTGTCCACTACTATCTCTTCACGACCAAGGGGACATTGGCCTTTACCTTGGTAAACAGGAACGACCCGAACAAATGTTTCGGACTAGGCGCCGAAGCGTCAAGCCTGAACGCCTTTAATTACGTTTACTACGCTGCTAGTGAGTGACCCTGCTCAAAATCGGAGTTTTGAGTCGTAGGATTGGGGCATCTCTGACGGGCGGCTGTCCTTTCCGTAGGTCTCTATGGGAAATGCAACGCCTTTCCCACATCTCGAACCAACGGCCGCATTCTGTTAGAGATTGACCCAACCGACAGTGAACCTGACGTTGCAATTTCGGGTGTTGTCACGGCCAACGACACCGACTTGGTGATAGCAGCGGGAAATGCCACAGTCACCCCTTAAATAAATAGATTCGAGATGGCCCGAGTCAGTAGCGTACGGTGAGGGGTTGGTATTTAAAACCTGCGATAGCTGTACAGTAAGGGCGAAGCGGATTGCACCGTTCATTTCCAAACTTTCTGACAAGCCAGCGGATTCATACCCAGCTTTGGCCAGCGCAAGCAGTCAGTGCCAATATCAATAGAAAGAACGATCCATTGCATATCCAACGCAAGCTGTAAACCACAGGCAAACTTCTTTACTATAAGGTAGCAGTCGATTTAAAGCCCTCCTCTCCCTAGATTCCATAGCTTTCTGGGCGAAGAGCATTTTCCTTTCCAAGCGAAAGCTATGATGCGTTGTTACTTTAGGTTGATGATGTTTGTGGGAATCATTGTATGATAGCCACTGCACAATGGGGGAAAGGTGAGAGCCCATGCATCGTTCTTGAAATTAATTGCTGAGCGGAAGATACATGGACTAGATCAATTGATTCTCAGTCTGCTGAGTTGCTATGAATAAAGTAAAGAGTTCTTTACGTCCTTGATACTTTTATCATTTTGGATCAAGGCTAAGCGCGGAGCCGCCGGCTTTTACCTTCCGAAGAACTTCCGAAGACCCCGTAAAGTAGAGTGAATAGGTAAAGTAAAGTACAACTTTCTCTGACTACCAAGTACCAACAGCTTCTCCGTACCCTGTCAAAAAATTGTCGGACATCAACACCGAACATAAGTGGTCGATAACGAGCCCGTCAAGAAGATCAGGGACTTGATGTCATGTTTCGAACCCACATGGCGCAGATGGATGAGATACGAGATGATAGCTTCATCAGCACCAAAAGCTTGAAAGATTCCCTTCACTCACATAAAACAACGATCCATCTGTCATGATCATAATGGTGGACATAGTCACTGCCAAGCTGCCTGGCTCAGCGACAGCAAGTTCTGTACACAGTCCAGGTCCTCTACCTCTCGCGGTCCGGATTCGCCCATGAATGCGGCAATCTCATCGTCTGCTTCTGGGCCAATATTCTCCTTCTCGTTGCTACTGGAACTTTTGGTAGCGGAGTGACGGGGTTTTGTGCACCCACGAACCATCATGGCGTCTAGGCTAGAGGACTGGCTTGGGACGCTGAAGCTTTCTTCCAATACACGAGCAGCCTGGTGAGATTGTCGAGGTCTACGCCCTCGTGGGTTGCTAGACTGTGTGCCAGGTTCCCAGTTCTCTTTGTCCGAGTCTCCATCATACTCTTGCCATGTGGTTGACTGCGAGGATCCTTTCAACTTTTTTTCTGCTACCTTCGTAGCCTTCTGTGTCTGCCCATTGCTGCTGGCAGTCTGCAGTCTTGCGACCGAGGAAATGGCCCGAGCAAGTTTGGGTTTGCCAGTACCATGAGCGTCAGCTTTCAATCTCTTGCTTGAGTCAGACTTTTGGGAGTGAGCATTGCGCTTGTTGGGGTTGGGGGTCATGACTTTGCTGTTGTTGCTTCTTGATCTAATTAGTCCAATGACTGCTGTTGCAGATCCACTTTCTTCGCGTTCGGCTTGCTCTGTCAATGCGTTGCGGGCATCGCTGTCACAGTAGAATTCCCAGCTCCTGGAATCGCGCGACCTCCCAGTCATCGACCGCCTGACGTATGGAACAGCGTTGACGTCAGAAGCAGTTAAATTGGAAACGGATTTGTTACCAGATTCAAAGGCACTGTAGCTGCGTTGGAGACCGGCGTTCGATCGTGGGACTGCGTTGGTAATTGTTGGTACAGGCTGTGAGCGTGGGGGAGATGGCGTATTTCCTGTACGGGTGGTAACCTCGGCTTTGCCGTCGAGTGACATAGACAGTCTCACATGCGACGAGGTGCATTTGAGGATCTGCGCCGATCCAGAAGTATCGCCGGGGCCCTTCTCTAATCCAATCGAAGGTGGGGTAGAACTTAGCGACGAGGAAGGAAGGGCATTCTTGCCTTCGTCATGGATGACGAAGGAAGCACTGCGACGGTTCGCGAAGTACCCATGACGTCGTTTCGTCGAAGCAGTCTTGGACAAGGATTGAATGAGACTGGTGATCGAAGGTTGACTATTGTCGGATTGGTTTCTGAAGGAGACTGACGTATCAGTAGGCTTTGCAAAACCCTCAGAAGTGTCGCTTGAGCCTCGTGCCAGATTGTTATCTCCTAAGCTTCCTACTCTGTCTAGGACAACTGCTGGCTTGTCGACAGCCGGGCCGACTGATGCATCCTCGCCTTGTGGTGTGAGATCGAGGCTTTGTATCTCTGACTGGCTGGACAAAGCTGTGTCTTGGCTTAAAGACTGCTGCTGCTGGCTGCTATCGTATACAGAGAAGCTCGAAGAACTTAACTGTCCAGTATCCTCTTGGCTCGATCGGAGTTTAGAGAAGACTTCATGTGGCAGCAGTGGCCTCGACTTGCGGCGCGTCATTTGACGACGATTTTGGAACCAGATCTAGGCACCCAATCAGCCCATACCCCACTAGGTGTGTTGAACAGCTCGAAGTGCCAGAACCCCTCGCTTTTACTCACCTGTACCTCTTTTTCTCCAAGGGAGACACGGTTGACAATATCGATTCTGGCAGCTTTGTCAGGCTTGGAGTTTCGCTCATATTCAGCTTCGAGGATTGCTTGGTCTTCAGGGCTGCGGAAGCAGTCAGTAAACAAACAATGTTTTTCGATATTATACAATTGATACCTTGTACGGCGGCGTTTCTGCCGAGCCAGTTGATGGTTATCAATCTCGGGAGGCGTATCCTGGCTTATAGAGTTCTGAGAATGCACGAGGAATGCAAAGTTGCCCTCTGGACTCTGTGAGCTGCCTGTTGTCGTGCCTTGTGAGGCCGATGACGCTGGAGCACGCTCGTTGCTCTTCATAATGTTCATAGACAGGGACAACTTGACAAACAATTATATGATACACAAGCTAATAATGCATTTTGCTGTTCATGAAGGATATAAGTGGAAGTGAAGAAGAGTCGCGTCGCGTAGGAACGTAGCAATATCTTGGCAGCGGAATCCTCGCTTCGCCTCGCTGTTGATCCCTTTGGTAGCACGGATAATGCCGCTTTGCGCCATTACCTATTTACTCCTAACTTTCTAGATATACTCCGTATGAGTACTCTCTCAAGTTCTCCTTCCTTATAAGTATCATGAATTCGTGATTCTCCTTCTGAAGCCTACCATTACAACATGGGTTGTCATGCTCGTGCTCTCCGATTCCTGAGATTGCCTCGGCTAAGCATTACTTCGCGCAGAGCGATGGCGTCGAAAACGAGCCACGAAGAGCGAACAGCAGCAGATCAACGAGAGCCAGGCATGCACACGGTAGTCCTTAGCAATATACGGCAAATGAACTTTGATGTTCGCTTGTTGAAATTGCAACCTCGCGGCGACAAGCCCAAGGCAAGAGAATTGGTCCATTGAAGCAAGACTTGTACTTATATTGAACCTCTACAGTACAGTTCCTCCCAGGCCAATGGCTAGACGTTCATATACCTGGTATACGTCAAGCCGGCGGGTTTACTGTCACTTCCACACCTGACGATCTCAACGGGAAGTCCCCATACCTAGAACTTGCCGTCCAGTCCTCGCCGAACAATCCGCCTGCTGCGTGGCTTGTAAGCAACATCCCCAGCTCTAGACTCCATCTCCCAGTCCGTACCCGTACCGAGATTTCAAGACACATTGCGCGAGTGTATTGACTGCCGTACCGTACCCCATTTGTGGTTCGAATCGCGGTCTTGGGCAGCCCATGACTGACCGAGAGAAACTTTCAGTGGCAACGAGAGAAGAAGATACTGGGTCGAGAATTACAAATTCAAGTCGGAGGCAGTTTCGTCTGGCCTCCACCAGAAGTCGATACGAACCAGATTAAAAGATTAGTATTGATAGCAGGTGGAGTGGGCATAAAGTACGTCTCGCGCACACAAGGCATGCTTCATCGTCGTCCATGCTAACGCCAAGCGACTTCCAGCCCCCTGTTTTCGATCATGACACACCTCATTGCGCATTCCGATTACCAAGGCCAGATAAACCTCCTTTACACCTCGCGGCGAGGCGTCTCTGGCAACCTATCCTCCATCCTATTCCTGAAGCGCATCCTCGGCCTATTCGCCAAAGACGCCGCCCAACGCCGTTACCACTGCACCGTCTTCTGCACCGACCGCCAACCCCCTCCCCCCGAAGACAAGCGCCGAAAATCCGTTCGGCAGCGGGAAAAACTCCTCAAAGAGCGAGGCGCGGACCGGGAATTCCTCGGTCAGCACCACTCCATCGAATATCGCCGCTTCGAAGCCAAAGACCTGGAGACGGCCCTGGGCCCCGTGGAGGAGAGAGAAGGCGTCGTAGCATACGTTTGCGGACCGCCGGCCATGAGCGACTGGGCCGTTGGCGTATTCGATCGGTCAAAGGGCATGGATCAGAAGAGAGTGCTGTGTGAGAAGTGGTGGTGATTTGGCTACCAGGTTTTGATGGCGAGGTAGCCTAGTCTGAAACCCACGATTGTACCATACTCAACCTATCTCAATCAAATCAACAAACCTGAATATCATATTCTCTGTTTCCCCTTCCCCTTCCCCTTCCCCACACCCCAAAATCCCAACATCACCCACCTCCTTCGACTCCTCCCCCCCCCCCCCCCCCCCCCCCCCCCCCCCCCCCCCCCCCCCCCCCCTGAGGCCCGTCAAAGCCGAAACCTCCATAACGACTCCCGCCATGCTTGACAAAGTGAGACAGGGCTACTTATATAGATAGCTAATTTTGGAGGAAAGGGGGGTGACAGATAGAGGGATAAGGCAACTTGCCTATATGCCATGTATGGTTTTGAGTCTGTTTGGCAGTTTTGGAAAGCTGAAGGCGATGGTTTATAGAGCTATGGATGGAGGAAGGATGGTGGGAAATACGGTGTATTCGAGCAAGGCGTTATGATGATGTGTATGTGTATGTGTGTGTGTGTGTGTGTGTGTGTGGTCTGTATTTCATGCCACTAGATGCATTGATATCGATTAAAGATTAGATATCAATACCCATCGTAAAATCTTATCCAAAATCCTACCCAAGAAAACAATTCAAAGAGATGATCCCCCATCAACCAAGTCATCTCCCTCTCGATCTTCCACTCTCCTCCCCCTCTCCTCCCCCGCCTCCCAAACGCACCTCTCACAAACACACGTCCCCCCCAACGGCCCCACCGCCCACTCCCTCCTCTGCCCCACCCCCATCTCCACGTCGCAATAATGCGTCCGCACCTCCTCCCCAACCCTCACACCCCCCTTCCAGGACCCATGTCCCGCCCCATCCCCATCCTTATCCACCCCCCACCTCACAACATCATCCGCTCCTCTCGCCACCAATCCCATCCCGCCCTTCTCCCACGCCCATCGCACATTAGGCGCGCAGCTATGGTTGCTCAGACACCACAGCCAGTGCACGCCCGCGACTTCCGGCAGACCGGTGCGCTCGTTCATCTTTGCGTTGGCTACGCCTCGGAACTTGGCGAGGAGGGTGTTGATGACCCAGGTGTCGTATCTGGCGAGTACTTCGGGGGAGAAGGGGTCTTTGTCTAACTTGGAGAGTAAATGTAGCGGCTGGGCTATGTTGTTTTCAAAGCTGAAAGGCAGGGTACGGCTGGCGGGAGATTGGATAAAGTCGCCCCAGAGGTATTTGACTTGTGGAAGATCGAGCGGGTGAATATTTTGCGTTTCGGCCATCGCGAGCGTTCGGGCTAGTAGAAGAGTGTAGAGGGCACTCGAGGCGGCGAAAGGGAAGGGTTCTTTTGCGACGATGTCGAAATCTGGAAGCCCGCAGACGGCGGGATGGTAGAGATCCTGGGCCCGAGTAAGGCAGGCTTCGGAGCAGAAGACAACGTCGTCGCAGTCGGGACAATTCGGGAGAGGATCGTTCGGGTCGACCATGGGAAGCGGAGATGAGCAGGCGTCGCAGAGAGGGTCGAAAAGGCGAGTGGACGATGTAAGGACGGAGGGCTCCAGGAGTACTGTCTCGTTTGGAAGGATCTCCGAAGTAGCAAAAACACCCAGTTGCCGTATTGTCGTTGCCTTCCGGTTTTCCGGGTGAAGAGCTGGCGTATTGAGTACTGGAAGCTCAACAACGCAAACCTCGCATTTGGAGGCCACCTTCTTGATCTCTGCGTTGAGAAAAGACATGCTATCTTCTGAGAAACGATCGATCTCTTGCTGATTCCACGTATAAATCTCTCGTCTGGCCAAACCGGTTTCTGGAAGATCTGATCGAGGATTGAAGCTCAAGGTCTGCCGTGTTGGGTCTTTCTGGATTTGAGTCTGATGGTAGTTGAAGAGTATCTTCTCCTGTAGTTCCTTCAATACGACGTCGCCCGGAAAGACTAGGAGGCTTCTTTCCGTAAAGTCATAAGCAGCCTTCAAGTCCCCACAGTCTAGCAGCGTACGGGCCAGGATCTCATAGCTTCTTCGTGCATAGTCCTCTGCTATGACATTGTACCATGGGCCTTCGTCCTCCTCCCTAATTATTTCGTCTGAAAGATCTTGAGTCTGGATCGAATCAGAGTAGTCATCCTCGCTCAATGCTCCATTTGCATGTAGTCGATTTTTAGCGCCATTACCTAGCAACCTGTCCACTTTCCAGGCGCAAGATTCGAGTGCCTCAACAGCCAATTCATGCCATTCTCCTGATTCATCTAGCAGCTCATCTGTCAACAGCAATGCCCTATATGCATCGCCGGCAGCGAGATCAGGGTATCCGAGCTTCTCGTAGCAAACAGCCCGTCGTAGATAGGATTCGCAGTCGTAAGGATTTTCCGCAATATGAAGAGTGTATGAGTTTCTCTGGTTGAGGTAATGGGGACTTTCGATCAGCATATCTAGCGAAAGGATGGCCTGCCATAACGCCGTGAGTGGGGAAAAGTGAAATTTCTGACTCGTGCAGACGCTAAATTAGTGAGCGAGGCAATTGGGCTGTTGTCGTAGGAGGGGGAAAGGTTGTAGTCTGACTGTGTACCTTATAGATTATGTGCAAGACGGCTGAAAAATATAGTCCCTTATTGAAAGTAGAATGCATGCACGAGGGTGGAGAGTCTTTTGGTTTGATAATGCGAATCCGCCGGTAAAAGTGGGCTAATTGAATTAACACTACTGGTACAACATGTATCACCCTGTTTGATGTTACCATGTCCCGATTACTGATCGGCGTGTGCACTCGCACTGATGCAATTTTATTCTGATGTTTATATAAGGGATTACATGCTTAACGGAAATGCGGGATATATACTTGTTCGCCAGGTCGACACAGAGTAGCCGATATCCACGCCTGCTAAATGCTTCGCCTGACCAGACCGGAAATCTGATATCATAAACGTCACTCATTGTGTCACATTATCTATCCCTCCGTCAGTATGAGTTCGGTCGTCGCCAGCAGCAAAGAATAAGCTTACCGTGCAATTATCATCCACAAGAACCGCTTCCCCATCCTCTCCTAACACCACTCCCCTACCACCCCCGCCTAAGTCCCCAGCAGCGCCTTGTCTGGCCCGTAATCTTGCAGCCAGTTGCCCCAGCATGCCTCTCTGGAACACCACTCAATCAGTCGTCGAACCAACTGACCCACTCTGCAAACCCAACCTGCACTGCTCGCATTCTCATAAAGGGGCCATCAACACGTACCGTGATGAAAGCGTCTCTCATCCCTCCTTTCCTCTGCACATCATTCTGGCTGACAATCTGGTAGCTCTGATGCATTCTTCTCCGGCTCGACAATCCTTCACCTCGACCCTCCCTCTCAGCGCTACTTTCGCGGCCAGCTCTTCGTCGGCCGGATATGGAGGAAAAGCCTGAAGAGCCATTGGTAGCTGAGCTGATATTGATGCCTAACCGGGCGTTTTCTTGCGCCTGGTGGTCGGGCGAGAAGATTTTAATGGTGTGGTCAATGCCGGAAACAGCTAGCACTGGCTCGTACGGGTGACCTAAAGTTTACACGTATTAGGGGCAGGATCCGACGTGAAGCTGACGATTAGGACTTACCTTGCACGACGTTTACAACCTCATTGTCTCCTTCAAGGATGTTAACCAACGCAGAGGTCTTCTTATCCCAGATAAACAAATGGCCGCCATCACTACCGCTCACGACATACTCGTCTTGTAGACCAAAGAAATTGGCGTCCTTAACAGTCTTGACGTTGCAATGTCCACGGTATTGACGACTATGCGAATAGCATGGCACACCGTTCTCGACCGTCTCTCGCAGTTTTCCCCTAGCTGAAGCTGACTGAAACATGAATTGTCGCTCTTCTGCGGTAATATCTCCATCATCGTCCTCGTCCTCGTCCGCATTGCTATCCCCGTCATCATCACTGTCATCACGGTCCTCGTCATCTTCGTTCGCATCCTCATCGGCCATATGATCGGCAATTTCATTATGTAGATCGTCCATCAATATCACATCAGCGTCTGAGCCAGCGTCTTCAATGTCAATATCGGATCCCGAGGCTAGGGCGGAAGGAGAAGACGAAGTATTCACCGCCAGTTCTTCACCGGTTGCAGCGATTTGCATCGTCTCCTCGCGAGTCGCTACGGCCCCGCGACTTGTCAAAGCTTCCCCCGCTCTTCTGATCATGCTGACCCCTTCAACAACCTCCTCTTCATGATTAGGATCTATATCATCTTGCACTTTCTCTTCTTCAGTCTGATGAATTCCCAGCCCACCGAAAGCACTGTCGGCGAATTGAAAGTTGATGCCCTCAGCAGCGTTCATCAAAAGGCCCCTTCCAACCTTAAAAGCCCAGTACTTCATAGCTGTCTTCCTGTCTTGTATAGAAGGCCTCGAACCGTCATCCCCATTTTCTGGTAAAGCAACAATAGCGCTCGATAAATTTTCTAGTGGCATCTTGACGGCATTTGCAAATGCAACAACAGCAGCGGTATCAGTCTCAAACATCTTCCGCGTCTCATCTCTCTCGAATCTCGATGCATCAAGATTTGGAATTCCCTTCCCTGTAGCCAGACCGAGCAGATAAGGGATGAGCCATTCATCAATCCCAGAAAGCTCCGCGCCGTCTGGTATTGGGAACCGCGGATTGTGCTTTCGCTGATTTGGCGGTCGTTTGAAGCCCTGCAGTAAAGCCTGAGGGCCTCTCTCAAGCCAAAGCAAGATCGCTTTAAGAAAATCGTAATTGAAGATCTCTCGCTCGTGGGGATTTGGGCCTTCCTGTGGCCCCGCTCCAATCTCCCAGAAAATTTCGAGAGCAGGACCAGGTACAGAACTAGCGGTTTGAATTTTGCCGCCAAGCGTTCTTGCTAGAGTTCCTGCGGCTTGTACGAAGCGACGGGATGAATCTCGATTTGCACGGAGCGTTTGTTGCAGAATAATTTCTTCGTGCAGGGGATTGACAGGGTACTTCCACGACCGTGAGATATCATCTAGCTCCGGTAAGCATGTGGCAGCAAGCCCAAGGGCGGCCGTGAAAGATGGGATGTGATTGGCAGACTCGGGGGATGTCGAGGTAGATGCTTCAAGCGAGAACATCATTTTGCGTATCTTGACGAGGCTATTAGCAATTTTGAGGCTCCTCTTTTGGGACTCGCTCAACACTGATTCTCTAGCCTCTTCAGCTATTGAGGGAGGAAAAATTGGGACAGCATCACCCATAGCGATGTCTTCGCTTTGCCCATTCTCGTATCGTACACGCAGTGCCAAGTCACCGTCTTCATTCGAAGTGGCTTCCGCACGCCTCGACTTCGAGTGAGTCCTTCCCGCTTCAAGTGACGTTGTCGATCCTTGCTTTTTCCGCTTGCGCTTTCGATCCCCTGATTCCCTAGCCTTGCCTTTTCCCTTTCCTTTCATCCAAGTATTGGCACCCTTCGATCCTAATTCACTCGCATCCGGAGATCGAACCAGATCGAAGCTGTAGATATGGTCACCTGACCAGCTAGCAATCATTTCGTTAGGATTAGCGTCGCTGATTTTGCAAGCCGTGATGTGGCCATTATCCGTTCTTCTCATCTTCTTCCGGCCTTCAGGTGCAAATTTGCGAACGCAACGCGTAGCCTGTCCCATCATCTCGTTTTCGTGCGAAGACATGCTGTTGGCCCGAGAAGCTCGGCCAGGCTTGCCATGCTCTTCGTCTATATTTCTCCCAAGCATTCTCCGGTCATGTAAAAAGCAGTGGAGATGTGCGCCGCCTAGAGCAATGTAGTGAGGCTGACTCGCTGAGCAAGAAATAGTGTTGAGGTCAAGATTGAATCTCTTGTAGGATATTAAGGGTGGAGGAACGTTTGTATTGTCATGGTCTGCTCTATGAGCTAGAAAGCCGCGGCCACCTCTCGGAGGCGGATATGAAGAGGAGGGTAACCGGAGATCAAATTGGCGTACCTGTCACAACCTTTAGCATATACAGTTTGGTAGCAGATCCAAGGGTATGACCTCTCCGTCCTCCGAGCAAGTCAGAAAGAGATTGGGAGATGACTCGGTCACAATCCTCTTTACTCGATCCGCGTGTGATCTATAGATTCTCGCATTTGTATTACCATCACTCAGATACTTCACGCCCTTGTACATGTTCTGGAATCTTTGCCCGCGTCCAGCTGTTGCCATACTCGGCCCGATGGATGGTTCAGCAGACCTCGCATTGTACTCGATATCAAAGACTCGAACCTCAGCATCTCCAGCTGCCGTAACGAGGGTACGATCATTGGAGTGTGGCATAAACTTGACGGAGAATATATTGGCAATATGGCCAGTGGCGACTGTCGTAGTGAGGACAAACGGTGCCACCGATGATTCAGGTTGGTATGTGTGGATATTGATATGCTGATCATCGCTGCCGGATGCCAGGAGCTTTCCAGATGTTGACCAGCTGCGAAGGCTGCGTGAGTATCGTCGCCTACTTCTGCCCCTTCGTCGAAGCAGGCAAATCGAGCGACTTACCTTAGAGCATTGACACATCCTGAGTGTCCACCGAGTTCATTGACGATTTCCAAATCATTTACCCAGCTCCTATCTCCATATATGCCACGAATAGATGAATAGTTCGACGTATTGCCAAGCTCCCGCCGCAAGAGGCGATCATGTAGTATTGGCTGCATACTGAGGTTCTGCAACGATGGGATGCTGATGTATGAGAAGGGAAAGTTCAAATGCTCAGTCCACACTAGTATTGGATAAGTGACCAGTGAGGGGTATATATTCAACCATGATTGAGTGACGACCTGATTTTAATGAGTAGGACTATCAAGGTTGCAGCATAAAGCGGTTTCGGTCTGGCTGCTGCTCGGCAAAACATCGGAGCCTTAACCAGGGCCGATAAATGGCTGTGTTGCCGAGGTTGCTTGGGGTAGCTCCGGAGCTTGTTGCCATTTCACCTGCTGCATACTTCTAAGGTGTGTTGAACATGATCACATATGTGCTAAGGTACCCATGTTTCGTTACAGCAACAGACAGCTCCATCGTCTCCTTACTCCTTACACCAAGGGCCCAAGGTCAGCTTCTTCCGTCAACGCTCACTCTTCCGCCGTCCCCCCTCCTCGATCCAGTACATCAAATCTGCTTCTCGCGCTTTCCATCGTCTCTAGATGCCTGTGGAACCTTTTCTCCACACTGCTTAATTTCTCAATATACTCAGCAAGTTGGGCATTATCACCTCGAAAACCGGCCAAAGCGTCTTCCATGATAGCGTTGGCGCTTTTGAGTTCTTCCACTTCCGTAACAAGTCCATGTGACGAAGGCTTGGCGGCCATGTCAGGTGTGCCCGCGATTCCACTAAGATAATGATCAACAGGTGATAGCTTCAGGTTGATGGATCTGCTATTGCTGGGGTAGGCTTTGCGCAGAGTCTCTACTTCGTGTTTCAAGGATTCAATGATACTTTGCAGGCTTCTCTTCTCAGAGGACCATTCGTGTTGTTCGGCATTTAGAGATTGGCTATCCGCTAGACCCTGCTTCTGTAGCCTCGTGGACAATTCCATAATCCGTGCGTATTGAGCATCCTTGGCCGCTGTATGCTGTTGGGTCTGCTGTATGCTTTGCTCCTGTTCTTCCAATTGTATCTCAAGAAGCTCTATTTTACCAGTCAATCTATGTCGCTCCTTGACTAGCTTTCCGTTTTCCGCGCGAGAGGCTTGAAGTCGGGTATCCAGGTCTGCTATATAGGTTTGAGCTTGGGCATAGGCGGACGCTAGGTCTGTATTCTCGCGCTGTAGCGTTTGGACTGTCGAATACTCTGTTCCGACACTTTTGGAGAAAAGAGCAGAGTGAGGTGGATGTGATGCGGGTTTTTGTGATGACGGTCCTATTGGCGGCAGTGCAAATGTGGTAGATGACGTTGGCAGCGGGATTGGTAGCCTCATCTTAGACGACGATGCGTGAAAGGACGCATCTGCCCGGGTGTTCGATGAGATCCCAATCCGGGCCGGCTGGGATGGAAATCGCCCACCAATCTTTGGCGTCTGTCCTTCTTGAGAGCTGTGAGGACTTGTAGATACGTCGGAAGATGGAGACTCATGTGACTGTTGTGAAGGAGGGAATTGGTAGCTTCGCGGACGTTCAGGTTCAGTGAATTCAGATCTTCTCTTTGACCCTGAAGGAAGGTGGCTCCATTGGCTCATTCTGAAGTTGTGCGCGATTTTCAGCATCTGAATAGCTCATCGTCTGCGGGCACACACACACTTCGAGTAGGGAAGAGAAGGATCGATAATCCTAGTCTGAAGCTCAAGCCTGGTGGGTAAACTGAACTCTACGAAGGCTCTGGATATTGATTATCAGTCGGCGATGGATTTGTACAAATTGCTGATAGGTAGATCAACCCGCCTGCCGTAACGTACAACGACGGGATCTGGAAGAAACTTGGTAGATGCTGTTCTGTGTTCTCAATCATTGGCCCATGTCTATCGTGACTGACGGGACATGCGTTCCTATGTCTCCTGGTCTTTGCAAGCGTTGTGTATGTCTGAGGTATCAGTCCTTGAATCTGATCTGCGCCGGTGGAGTGTTTGAGCAGGAGGATGCTCCCGCCGAACTAACTCTTGAAGGAACATCAGCGTTGGGGCTTGCAATGCATGTAGATCTCTTTAGGAAGATCACAAGCGTTCAAAAAGGGCTAGATCAATGTAGGAAGCGCGGTGGGATGCCTGAGTAATCACCTTGTCAACTATAGTGCTTACTCAACGTCTGCAGACTAAAGCCCACGCCATTCGCAAATTCGACAATATCACTCAAAGTCTGGTGAATGAAAATGCAAGCCTAACACTAAATTAGTTATTGCATGTCACTTCCGACACCGCTTGTTACGTCATATGGCTGACAATTCAGACATGAAAGGAGCTCGGCGATAGGGCATATCACTAACTACATTTCTCTTGATGAGATGCTGCGATATAAATAGCGCGGCTTCAATGGTGATTAGCCGTACTATTGTCCTGCTCCGGTGATTCCGATACATTATTCGAGGAGAAAAGCGAAAGCCGGAGGGAATAGGCCGACAGTCCGAATAAGTGGACACCTCTCGGATGGCTAGCATCGGAAATGTGGTCAGTGGGTGACAGGATTCAAAACGAATCGGATCACTCCAAAGTGAAATTCTACTTACACATTTGAGCTCACCTCACTTACCCCTCAATCAACAGCAAAATGGTCCCACTTGGCGCAGTAGCTTTGCTTTCAATCCGGGCCCATGGATCTAACATCCTTACTGACATTGGACGCGAGACTGTGAATCGTGCTCTCAATCCATGAGCTCTCTTGAGTCATCATCTCGTTCTCAATCCACTGGATGAGATCAAGCTCCTCAAGTAACCCAGTCATCAATTTCCTGTACATCGATAGTACTCGACACAAATCGGAAGCACTCCGAACCTCGCCAAAGCTTTTGAGATCGCGGGCAGAGTAGGTCATTTCTCTCTCCAAGACCATAGCTTCGGCCTTCCAGCCATCTCCAATACCTTCAATAAAATCTAATTTTCTACCGATTTGCTGAGTCCCAGATTCACGTTGTTCACGGACTCGTAGAGCTTGTGCAAACCACGACTCAAAAACCTCGAGGATATGAGTGTACTTCCCATCTGGATCCAGAAGACTGCAAACGTCTGAAATATTGTGCGATAAGAGCAGCACGCTCTCGCTGATTTGGGCACCTGATCTACCTTGTGCCCATTTGACTAACGATAATTGGTTAACAAGCGACTGTTGCTGCTGGGCGACCTCCTTGAGTTCAGTATGGCGTTCGTAGAGAGCGTTGAACTGATGCTCAAACAGCTCTTTGGCGCTCTTCTCCCATTCGCTTTGTACAGAGAGGCTGGAACGATGTAGCATGTGCAACTGAGCCAGCTCTATTTGAAGATGGAAGACACCAGTGGAGGGCATCTCGCCCTTGCTCGCCGTCTGGGAGGACAAGTCTGAGGCATCTGGCTGAATAGACTTCTTCGGGCTAAAATGTTGTTGCATCGCCGAGAATGCAGGTCTTGGTTGTTTCACAATTGATTGTCGTTGAGGGAAAGTTTTCAAGGGTATAAGTTCTGGTGCGGCTGTCGGCCTCACCTGTTGGCTTAAGGACCGGCCCTGAGAGGACCCTTTAGCGTTTGATCGGGGGTCCAAATCCCCAAAGCTTGTCCCAATTTGAGAACGTGGTTTGGATAAGTCTTTAGATCCTTGACTGGGGCATGCTCCGTTATCGCTACTGTCCCTGCTTGATTTGCGGCTGCTTGCGGACTGTCTCGGAAGATGGCCGATTCTGGCAGAATCCCGCTTCAAATTTGTTTGTCCGACACTGACAGGTGGTCGCATACTAGCATATGGAGGCAACTTGCCAGGTGGTCGCATAGTAGTAGCTTTGTTCTGGACATTTTGAGAAGTTGTAGATACCGCTGAAGACTGTGTTCCCCTAGCATCATTACACCCTACCGCTTCATAGCTATCTTTCTCGGGAAAAGAACCTGTGGCTCTTGACAACGGCTTGACCTTAGTCTTATGAGGCAGCATGCTTTTATGACGCGAAGATCCATGGGTATGGCCTGTTTCCTTGTCCATATCGCGGCTGGCACTAGTAGAAACGTATATCTGAAAGACGCAGAGATTCTTTACATTCTGGACGATTTAAGTATGATGACAATGCTCCTGTAGGAAGCCGATATATCAATTGGGATGGGGCCTATAAAGTCATAAGACGTGAGGATTATAAGAGGTTGTCGAGTTGAGGTCACGCGTTTATTCCTCAATGTCACGTGTACTATTCCCGAGTGGGTATTTAGGCGCAAATTTAGGGCATGACGAGGCTCAGAACTGTGCGCTTTTTGAACGGCTACTTTCAGGTACTCATTTTCTCGTTGATTGAAGTAAGGTTTAGAGAACCAAGTGCATTCATATCCATCATTTCTAGGGGGTATTTATCTCATCCTAAAAACACACAAGCGCCATCCTATAACCATGTAGGGCATGTCTCTCGATCGCCCTAAGCTTACTCGCTCAAGCTGAAACCCATGTTCGTAATCATTTCTCCATTTTCCCATCTGTCGCTGCTTCTCGTGCCTGCCTCCATGCCTATAATACCACCCTTCGCGGAGAAACCGACGTACCAGAGCAGGCAAGCTACTCCTCTGAGATCCGGACTCGATAAGCCAATGACTCCCAGCGCCGACGCATCAGAGCAACAAGCAGTGAGACTTCGGGTATTGATCTTCCATGGATAGCATCCGTGTTTAAAGTAGTGTTGGAATCATGAAATCGTAGGGCACAGGCGGCGATTTGCTTACTCCGCAACAAGAACAATTGCTGGTGGCAGAAGTTTGCACCGGTATGAAAAGCTTTGGGCTGTGGTATATGAGGTCCTCACGTCTTATAACCAACGAGCTTTGCGTACCGTTGGCAGTAGTACGAGTTGGTTCCGATGCTGACGCCGACCATTGAAGGAAGTGAGCCGTCAGTACTAACTGTACGATGACAACGAGAGCAGCGAGCCCAGTCCATGGACGGTGACTGGATAGCTGAAGAGTCTGCCGAAGATAGTGGGGAGGAAGGGGATGAGCTCAAAGAGTGGGATGTAGTGACTTGGGTGTCCTTGGCAGGTTGGTTCGCTGGTCTCTTGGGCGGGTGAGCCGCCCGAGTTTGTATTTGAAGGAAGCTTAGGGCGGACATGGTGTGGTTTGGGCGTGTTGGTGAAGGATGGGGGAAGGGGGGTGAGTTCCTGAAGGTTGCCGGTGATAGTTGACCGGAGAAAGTCGTGGTTGCTGTGATTGATAGATAGGTGGGAAAGTAATGGGACTTCGGGACTCTTTGAGAGTAATCGGTAAGAGGAAGAGGGTTGGAAGGGGAAGAGTAAGAAGGGACGAGAAGGAAGAGTGGAAGTAATATAGATCTATCATGACTCGTCAGCTTAATAATAATATGATACCTTACGTACCCCCGTGTACTTTTAGTATGCGCATTTTACTTGGAATTCCAACAATAAATCTCAATGTCCATGTTATTACGGAGTATTGCATGTTCCACAAGGCCAGATCCTTCCGAGGGTTCCCGATGCCGTCGGAAAGCCGGATCCTTGAGCCAGATCAACCAATCAAATGTCCGTCACTGCTGATGTAATCTGTTCCCACTTAATTTGGCTTGAAAGTATGCTGATACGGCATAATAAGCACCGCCACACACACGGTTCATAAATTGATGATCGAATAATCTTTACTCCCTATAGCGTATATTATTCATATCATAACAATGGTCTGAAATACCTCAAAGAATTAATGCGCGCAGCAGCATGAAGCCGTCCGGACGCACGAATACCCAAATCTGTCATTTATAGAATTGTGATTGTGTGGTGGGGTATAATCTACTCTGTTTGCTCGCAGCACCGAACAATTCAGTCCAAAAGGTCTAGACTTGCCGATCATCAATCACGAGAATCCGGACTTAGGATTTCACGGACTACTTTGCCGTCGGTACATGATACATGGTCGCCGAAGATGCGCAGAATCTGCAAGTAAGTACTCATCATACCCTACGATGATACCATCCCGCGGATGACGGTTCAGACTTTCAGACTTTGGGTAGCCCTACATACTTTACCTCCCATTTATGGAATCATGAATTCTCTACGTACTTGTGACCAAGAAGCTTTTCACAACTTGGCGCTCTTCATTCCGATTATCTGAAGCAATTCCCATCTTCATAGTGACAGAAGGTGGAGACTTTTTCTACAAATTTCACTCATGGCTACCATCATCACGACCCCACTCACAAAACCTCTCTCCATCCGCCTGATCAACCTCGCGCCACTTTCTGCTCCTCAAGCCTCGCAAGCCACTTGATCTCAGTGGCTGAATAAAACTTCTACGTACTGTGTAGACTACGCCCACTACCCCTCCTAAGCTTCTTCCCATCCACTCAGCACGATTATCTCCTGGATTTGGCAAGCTGTCGCCGCCACAGGTTTCAGTAGACCAAGAGTAAAGCCTCATCAGCATTTCTAGCCCTCTTCCCTGGGACCCCCCAGCACTTCCGCCCCGTTTGTCTTGTTCACACTTCCAAATGCTCAAAATATGGATATCGCGGTGAGAACGTGCGACGTTCGTATCCTCGCATTGTCGTAATAACATCAAGGAGACCATAGCCACCAACCGATTTCATTGATAGGCGCGTACGTGAGAGCTTTCATGGCTGGAGCCATCCTCTCGTTCAAAACGCATGCCTATGACACGAGTCCAGCTGCTGAGAGAGACCACATGGTACCCCAAAATGCCAAATGTTAGTACATTGTAGAGACAATCTGGTGTCGGTTGAACGAGGTGCTTCTGGACTCTCTTGCCGGAAGAAAGTACTCTTGCGGCTCCGCCTATCATAGCACTCGAACGATCAATGTATATGAGGCGGTCGACATCGATTGGTAATTGATGCACTCAACTGTGAGAGCCATCTGTGTTATTGTCTGCAGTCGCCGCAACGCCCTCTCTTCGGCCCTTGTCTTGCATAATGGGCCATCCTTCCTCTATTATCAATTGATCCTTCATCTTGCGTCAAAAGTGCAGGCTAGTGACCTATGTATTTTCGCTTCACGTTCGGCGACTCCAATTGGGAGCTTTGCGTTGTAGGGCATCATCGCCAGAGTGAGAGAATTCGGACCGACGTCGACGACGGTATCGCTTCAGGAAAATAGTTATGAAGCAACCGATAACGGGAACTCCTCATCAGCTCAATATCGCTTGTGCAAGCAGTACTACTCCGGTCAGAAAGTTTCATCTAGAGCAGCATCTTTGAGAAAAGTTGCATTGGAGCTTGGGCGGACATGGAAAGAAGCCATGGGTGACGCCCGAAGTAGGCAGAGAAGTCATGAATGACAGGAGACGAGGGTAGAATTGTGCTTCAATCAGTAGTATGGAGTAGTAGTAGATATGAACAACTTCACCCAAGGCGATTTGTCCTAAGTGCGCTGAGAATGTTGACCTTCGGGGTTCCACGATGGCGCCGGCGCGTGCAGGGATTTACGGACATATTATCAGGCTAGGCCCCCCACACTCCTTCCGAAATTCTTCTTCGTATGGCGCAACAAGACCACCCCTACGCACCGTTGGCAGCCAATTGTGTCATTCACGACATATCCAGCAGCCATTACGTACTGTTCTACCATACACAATGCGACGGTATCGTTTGAGTCTGCACGGTCTGCTCACCCGGTCTGTGTCACGGACATGGATCTTGCTCGCAATGGACCGATAAGACCATTGTTGATTTCAGCTCCTACATGAGTGAAGGTTTATCTGACACTATGCATACCGCTCGCTCAACGCTTGACCCCAGCAGGTGAAGAATGGCAGATGCAGCAATGAAGGATTTATTGGCTTGTCCCTCGGCTGCGCAGCCATGATTATCTTCTTTTTCGCTTTACTTATCAGTTGGACCCCACCCATTTATGCAGCTATCCTAGCATACAGATGCACTGCTGGCTAGCCTATACAGCCTCGCTAAGAGGCTAATACAGGCTCTCAGGCACCCAATTTATTCTAGCATTGCAATTATGGCTCATTTTCTTTCTGCGTTTCCCTTCCTATGTTTGAGTCCTGCCGGGTCTACTCGTACACTACCCAACAAGTACATGCGATAGTCCCCTTTTCCCCTTTCGGCCTGATACGGTACGCTCAGGTACACTCAATCTTTTCTCCGACCCGAAGCAGGATGACTACAATCCAACCCTCTAGGTATAAGCGAGGTTATCAGGTGAGAAGAAGTCTGTCTCTGCCGAGGTCTTTGAAATGCCACGGTCTGCGCTCGACGGCAGGCGCTCAATTTCATTTGTACAGCGTACTTTGAAATGGTTTCCGCTCTTCATCACTAATGACGTCGTTGTACCAAGGCATGTGACCTCTGCCGCGAGAAGAGGGTTCGCTGCCAACTTGGGTCAGTCGACGCACCTCACGAACCGCCTTGTGCACGATGTCGGAGAGAAAATAGAGAGTGCCGCTTCTCGGCTACGAGGAAGAGGAGACCTAAAAGGGCCCGCGACAACTCGCAAAACTCGCCGACGGACATGTCCGCCACAACAACCACGACGGGTAGCTTCAAGAGTGACTCAATGAAAGCTCATTCTACGAACGATCTCCCCAAAGCAAATGTGGATGCTGCCTCTGGTGACTCCAAGACTTCGCCAATTTTCTCGCCTTCAGACAGTGAACAGACAGCTGCAACACTCTTGAGAGATCCAGCTTATACTTCCAACGATACACTCAATCTGTTGCATGAAGCTAGTCAGCGTAGCGAACGTGAACATGCCACTGCTGTTGGAGGGAACTCTAGTTTTGCAAGACTATCAGAAAAACAGAGCAGCAGTGCTTTCATGGCAAATGCGACTTCAACTTATTCTGAGCCTGACGGGAGTGGTACGGGAGTTGATGCAGCTCTGAAAGCGTGGACCAACGTCCGCTTTGTCCGATCTGGACTCTTTTCTGCTGAAGAGGCGCTTGCTTTTGTTGACCACTTCTATACTTTCCTTGCACCGTTCTCACCTATTCCGTCATCTGTGTTCAAGCATCCTTCGCGGCACCCAAAGTTAATCGAGGAGGAGCCAATACTTACTGTGACTATCTTGATGCTTTCAGCGCGCTACATGAAGCTCGCGGGACCTGGTGCATTATCACGCTCCTACGTGATACACGAAAGAATGTGGAAGTATCTGCAAGGTATGATTACCCGCGTCTTCTGGTCAGAAGAGCACTCCATCGGTAGAGTCGGACCGGTCACGCCCTTTTCCCAAACAGATTCGTTGTCATATATAATCTCATCGCCTAGTATCTTTCGCTCGTTGGGTACCTGTGAAGCTTTACTGTTGCTGCTAGAATGGCATCCGCGAGCTCTCCACTTCCCTTCGATCGACAACGACACAACTTCCATCGTCGTGAGAGATATGGGGATTACACATCCTTCACAGAAGAACATAGGACAATATGGCAGGCTTAAATCCGGCATAGATTGGCTTGCAAGGTCCGATCGTATGTGTTGGTCGTTGCTTGGAACTGCTTTATCAGTAGCTGTCGAATTAGGGGTTTTTGATGAGAAACACCACACGGCAAAACAATCCCTCAATGACCGGGATGTGTTACAGGATCCTTCGCGGGACCACCGTGTCTACCGAATTCAAAAGCTCATTTGGGCCTACTCAATCCAGACTTCTGGGAGACTCGGTATCGTTTCCCCGAGCCCTTCGCCAAAACGGACATTGAATTGTTGCTGATCTGTCTTCTAGGTTGGAAGCATTTAACACCTTTCCCAATCGTGGAGCGTTATCTAGCCCCCGAAGATGACACGACCAATTGCTGGGTTGGAGTTTCTACGCTACTAAAAAAAGCGATTGACCTACTGTTCCCTTGCCGAGACCATACGAAAGAGATTGTTAAGAATGGAGAGTATGTCAAACATCTCCAAAGTTTACAGCCCCTATTGCAAGACTGGGAAAAGATTTTTGACGAGGCCAGATGTATGGCCCTGTTTTGACGAGCTCCAGTATTTCCAACTAGACACTAACTAAGACGCAGTGTCACGCTCGATGCGGTCGATGCTAGCCATCGAGTTCGGATATGTCCGAGTATATGCCTATAGTGTAGCTCTTCAAGCTATCACCGAGCGTCGTATTCGCGACTTGGACTTACGTAACCCCGAATCACAAGTCATCACGGACCAAGAGATCACGGACAACGAACATCTCAGGCAGATCACAGCTGCTGCAAGGTCTATCCTGCGCACAGTTGTCTATGACCTCGTAGGGTCGGTTGCGTATATTCCAGTCAGAACTTACTCAAGAATACTCGCTGCATCTCTCTGTCTCCTAAAGGTGAGTGAGGCTTCGGTCCATCCTGCACGTTCCATTCCTATCTGTTGACACCCATCAAGACATGTGCGATCGGCATCAACAAAACCGAAGCCAGCACCTCTCTCGAAATGGTCGATGCCGCCGCCGAGGCTCTGCGGAACTCAGTAACAGATGACCTCAACCTCTGCACCCGCTGGGGCGAACTGCTCCAGACCCTCTCCTCCAACCTCCGCGAACGCATCGAGCAAATCTCAGCCATCAACACCAATCTGAAAAAGGACACCACACCCCTCCAAAGCGCTCCAACGGGCATTCAATCTTCCAACAACAGCGAACCTTCCTTTTTCGAAAACAACCCGAATCCACTCTTCGAAGCATCTCAGCAAAACATGAACACAGCAGCGACGACCTTGGCGAACCCGGATATCTTCAGCGCGAACTGCGTCTACTATCCCGGTGCGAACCAAGTGACCACGGACATCAATGGTTGTGCGTCCGGATGGGATGATCTTTCTCTGTGGTTGGATCCGCTCGGGCATGCTTCGGCCGCCAACGTGGGTCAGATGTCTTGGCATGGTGATGAGAGTATGTATGGGATGCCGGAACCGTTTATGAGTAGCTCGGGGGTGTATTTCAATTCCGAGACGTAGGGTTGGAGATGAGGGGTTGGTGGTGCTTCATGGTTCTGTGCTTGTGGTGGCTGTTCGTACTGGACCGGTTTTCATGATTGAGATGAATGTATATTCGAGGGCGGTAGATTCTGTAAGACTTCTCTATCGCTGACAGGAAGAAAGAAGGGCAATGATCATGACGGATCCATCTCCTGAATCTGGTCCGATAGCTATGAAAAGAATGCGCAAACGAGTGTAAGAACAAGTCATCATTCCATCTATACCCGATACTCCAATTCTCCATCATCCCAATCATCCAAAGTGTGCAGTACGACCAATCTCCCTTCTCCACCACTCCCACCTTTTTCCTCCAAATCTTCGCATTTGCTTCCACCATCCATATCCACTCTTGCCGTCCAACCAACCAACTAACCAACCAATCTTGCAACTTGAGCCCCAAAACACCTCTGAAACAGCGCAATCTGCGCGTTTTACTTCTTTTGGTGTTGCCGGAGCGTTTGCGAAATCAACTTGACGCTATTGACGATGATGGCGTCGAGGCCGGCGTCCGCTTGTGTCTATAGTTTGTTGACGACATACACCCATCAGCCGCAGGAATTCGGGACTGGAAAAATGCGCAGCTAAGGGGGCGAAAAAAGGACAGGTGCCTTTGCTCCGAATACGAATCCGGGCGATGGCGGCCGCGGGGATTCAAGCAATCATCGTTCCGTACGTACCTTTGCATGTGCGGGATCATCATTCAGACCTCCCCACGACCCACACATGAGCCCTGAATCCTTGACATATTTGATCAACGCCGGGCTCATGACAAAGGGATCGGCTTGGCTGATGACGCCCGACAGGCGCCAGCTTTTGGCGAAATGGACCGCCTGTTGGAGACTGCCGGCGCGGACGTCGATGGAGGGGGTTTGGTCGGAGACGGTGAGGAAGAGGACGGGGTAGACGTGTTGCTTGGCGGAGAGGAGGATGCAGATTTCGGGGCTGAAGGAGGCGAGGAGGATGGTGCGGGTCCCGGCGAGGCGGTAGACTTTGTCGAGGATGGTGTCGACGAGGTGGTTCAGTTCTATGGCGTAGGTGTCCATTGCGAAGTCCTGGGCTTCGGAGCGCATGGGGTATTCTGGGGAGGAGGTTGGGTCAGCGGTGGTTGGCGTTTTTGGTTAGGGGGCCATGGTGCCAAAGCGGTGGACTCACTGATTTCCATGGCAAAACTGACAGACTCGGGTAGCTTCATGAAAAGGTCCTCTAAAGTCATGAAGGATGCGTTGATGTACTCGCCCCGGATATTGCCTTTGTACGAAGCAAATCCTGTGGATTCGTTGAGCTTGAATTCCAATGTATGCTTCATACGCTCCACGAGGCTTTTGGCCTGGGACTGATCGTAGATATTCAAAGAATGTGAACGCGTTCTGTAGCCGGCATGGACATGGTCGCCGCATCTTTCAGTGTACCTTTTCTCCGCCAAAGATGGCAGATCTGCTGAAGTCGACTGTGCTTCGCTGATGTGCATGAACTGTAGGAGTCAGTTTACAGGCAGATGGGTTTGACCGAAGAAAGAGACTATGATACCTGCTCCAGGCTGAGATTATGCAAAGGTGCATCTATCCCTGTTTCACTTATGAGGAAGTCATGGTATATGATCGGCACATCGTCTTTCGTAAGTTGAACATCTTCGCTCGTTAGTATGAGTAAGTGAGCAGCTCTTGAGATGTGTTACCGAACTAGACTACAATTAGCATGAGCATGTTCTCTTTTAAATGATAAGTTTCCTCACCTCTATGTATGATGCCCCCAGTTCGATGGCAGATCGAAAGGACTACCGATGATTTAGACTCTTGACAGTCACTGTGTTTTTGTTACTTCTTACCTCTAGAGTATTCTCTCCGACCTGCAAGTGCCTGCGACTAGGATCGTTCAGGCCAATTCCTACGCGCCAATCATCTGACCTGTATCATCCAGATGGAGCTTTGGAAAATTACCTCTGTGTCCGATAATTCTAGTACTCTTACCTTCCAGGCTATCACATGTGATTCCTGCCGCTGGGTGCGGAAATGGTGTGATAACCACACAGGAAAATGTTATTGTTCCGATAAGATTCAGCGTATCCTTCCGAAGAATTGGGATCGTGAAATCTCTGATCAGACTCTCACGCTTAGACCCCAATCCCTGCTTTAGATTCCCCAGGAGTGCGATAGCACTACCGATGAGCTGTTTCCCTTTGTTCGGAACACTCTCAGCTTGAAATATGTTGAAAGCCAGCCTGACACCTTTTGCATCGTTGGTCAAGAAGCGCCAAGGCTCATTGGACATGTCCGCTAGGATAGGCAGCTGAATGATGCCGCTTGACTGATTCGTATCGATGGCTCGAATTTCAACCTCAAAGTCTGCTTCACGCTGCGGGTTATAGATGTCTGGAGCAACATATGGACCCAGATCGACTGCAGTGACCCTTTTGTACGTGTCCAACAGGCCGAGATTTACGAGTACTTGACAGGAACCAGGAGGAACGCCTTTCCCAACTTGTGCTGGATATTCCAATGACGGATACGCTTTGCCGCTGTTTCGCTCCAATGATTCAAGACTATTGCACAGTGAGCTCGTTCTAGAGCATCCGCCCTCTAACGCCAAAAGCACGTTCGCCATGAGCAAGTAGCCTCTGAAGGCAGCATGGTCTTTCGCTGACCAGCCAAAAACGTCATGTACTTTTGGGTCTGCTCCTGCTTGAAGTAGAAGATCCATGATGAGGCTGTACCCCTTCACGCATGCTAGAATCAGAGGCGTCCAACCATAGACTACTTCGGTGGCATTCAAGTCAAGCTTGCCATGCTGGCGCGATAAGTCAAGAACTGCAGCGACATATTCCAAGCGGCCTGAGCGTACGGCAAGATATAGGGCCGTCTCGTTGTTATGATCCTGGTGACGAACATCAATTGACAATGTACGCAAAAGTTGGACGATCGTGAGAGATTCAAGCTTGAGTGCAATACTCAACAAGTTGCCGGGAAGTCGAGTAGGTTCTCCTGTCTTGGTACTGTGGCAATGATCAACCAGCAAAATATCGGTGATTGCTGCATTACCAGTGAGCACGGCAATATCTAGAGCAGTGAGTCCTTCAGAGTCTGGCAACAGAGCAGAACTGGAGGCAATTGAACCATAGCCCTTCATATACTTGAGAATTGCTTGACATACTTCGGAAAGACCATATTGTACGGCGTGGTGGAGTGGAAGTCGCCCAAACGAGTCTGTCTTGTGGAGGGAATCTCTCAACAGGAAGCCTAATCGATTGATGACTCGAATGAGCTGGTCAATTGTTTCTGTAATGAGTCTACTTTGGCCCGCGATTTTGGGAAAGCTTTGGAGTTGAAACTCTCGGTTTCGCATTTTCTTCCTGCGGCCAATTTTGATGATGAGCCAATGAAGATGACCGTCAAAGCCAAGGGGAGATTTGATAGACGAAGCAAGCCTCTCAACCGACCTACTGCATCCATTGAGTACTGAGAAGTGTAGTAGAGCAAAGAGCAATCTCTGTTGGATTGAGTCGTCTAGTACCTTGCTGTACTGAAACTGCTCCAGAATGCTATCCAGATTCAAAGCGCCATTCTGATCAATCGCGGGAGCAGCAGTGATCAACTGTAGGGAAGGAAGATCTTTGAAGAAATCTTGCTGGAGCAAACATATTTTTTTTGTGGAGCCACGGCAACCTCCCAGCCGTAATATGGCTATCGAGTCGTCCACGAAGCCCAGATCCCGATGACATGCTACTTGGCTCGCGAGCTGAGTATCAGGAATCCTGAGATCGTCCGTCTTGGAGGGCCAGATAATTTCTTTACCATACTTGTCTAGGCGACCAAGGATTCTTGAGAAATTAACGAGCCCATACCATTGGAGCTGCTTGATGGCATCGCGGAGGTCCAGAAACGCAGCTAAAAGATCCTCAACATCAAGCTCATTGACGTGGTCCAAGGCGATATATTCTGGAATCCCATAGTGCTTACACAACGCACTCAGTCTTTGTTGAATGATTGCGTGCCTAGTCTTGTAGAATGATACTACCTTGAGTAAGTTTTGCTTCAAGGCAGCGATGAACTCTGCACGACTCTTAGTTAAGTAGAGTAAGGTACATTGTTGAGGGCGGCAAACCGGTCAAGTCTGCTTTCTGTCCTCGCTCCAGGGCAAGCTTTGCCGCAAGCTTATAAAGCTTCTTCAAGCTATTATAGTCAATATAGAAGGAATCCCATTCTACGAGTTGGTACCTGTGGAGAGTATGACCAAATTTCATTTTTGAGAGGCATAGAAATTTGGAAATTTCTTTTAGTCTTCCTATGTTAGTACTTCTGAGTAAGTCAGTCTTGTCTCCTCGATAGATGATAGATAGCACACAACAATCTCCGTTAATTTTTCCCACAAAGGAAACTTTGACGGGCCAATCATTCCAAACTAATGCATCCCGCTCTATCGAGAATCTCAAACGAACGGAGAATGTGTCTCCCATGAGAAAATTTGTTATCCTCCACACACGACGATGACCTTCGCCTCAAAGGCGTGGAGCACACGCAATTCGACTCAAAAAGCACCTTTCTATTTGAAGACAAGACTTCCATCATGTCTGTGGTGCCTCAAGGGTATGGCCGCTGCCTGTGGTTGTAGACCATGTATTGGGGTAGATAATTCGGTTGTGTGGGTTATTCTAGTCATGGCTTCCTCTGGGCCCACCAGGCCTGTCCGAGTAGGTTTCCAGAACGCTCGGATTGACAATGGGTTTTGCAAAGTGTGGGATCTGCACTACTGATGGGGAAAATTATTGATAGCTAGAAGATCTGTTGGGTCATGAATACAATTCGCCCCTCACTGTCAGGTCAGCATTGCTCGTGGCATTAAAGTAAAGTAGTGGGTGGCACAATCATAAGCGCCAGGTGCCACAATTGTCTAAAAACCACTAAGTCTATCTTAGACTAGCGTACTGTTGTAGCTTCCTCGCGAATTGATTTGTTTCTCTGTCTTGTCCGTCAATCTCAACAGTATCCTATTGTGTATCCAATATATTCAAGCTCACTTCAAAGGAGGCTGCATCACGTCATATTGCATTTACCAATGTCAGCCTCGCCGAAACTTGTACATTCGCGAAAGATGCCTGTCATTTGGAAAAGAGTGACTCTCCACAATGAGAATCATATTTGCAAGAGCGCGTGAGAGGATATCCCATACGACGCAATGATCAACGCAGTCCGGGCCAATAGTCCTAGTTAATTGGACCCTTGCAGTCGCATTCCTTCTCTACACTTAATGGCTTGTTCTAGAGGTAAAGCACCAAGAAAGCTGAGACAGCGGTCGTCCTGAGCTCGGCTACAACATATATCTAAAAATTTGTCTGAACATCGAAAAATTAGTACATTGGAAGGAACAGATTGGTCCAATGCACTAACCGTACCTAATCTTCTTGCTAGCTCCTTTTCACTCGTCTATTTTCTCTCTTTACGGTCCACGACCGCTCCCGTGCCATGCAACACTACTCGAAATTCTAAAGTCTTCTTTCAAGCACATGCATTTTCTATCCCAACGCAGAAGACCACTGATGTATACCACAATCTCTTATTTGAATGTTCTGATGAGCTATGTCACAAGCAAATCAGTAAATGAGTATGCAATATCAGAAACTGAATTACTGGGTATGGAAGACGAATTTCCGAGTCCTCGAGTTGTCTTCGGAACTTTCTAATTAAGGCAATGCATGGATGCACCAAGCTTTGAAGTAAACCACTAGCTCCCGATTCTTCATAATCTAAGGTAGTGGTCAGCTTTGTTTACGGTCTAGCCTGTTTCTCGAAGACGTTGCCAACACCTCAAGAAATACGGCAAGCAGCAGGATCAGTGAATTTAGCAGCCATCCAAGGTCTAGCTAACGAGAAGACAGGTACAAGATGGTAAGATTCCCAGATTGCTTGCCTTTTGTGGGACTGTATCTCCGCATAGTCATCCGATCAACCTAAGCAGGCATGTTGCTTTCATTCCTATGGGTTATTGTCTCGCTCAACCTCGTTGCTCCAATCGCTGGGGAACCCGCTCTCCGAGGCCGTTCAATCCAACAAGCTCGTGAATTTAAAAGAGCAGCGTGTACAACCGACAATGTTCTTTCCGCCTTGAGAAGCGCTGGGGCTACAGCGTCGGCCTTCTGCTCTTCATACCTTGGCATTCCCGTAAAGACTGTCTACACCCACGTGCCTGGGGTAACACCAGTCATGTATGTACGACTTCTCCAAGACTTTGAATTCTCTTGCATCGGCAAGAAAGTCGTTCATTTGGATTGTTTGCTTACCCTGACTCAAGATCTACTCAGACAGTCCCAGCCATCGCCTCCGTCACACCAAACAGCGCATACTATCCCAACACCCTGCCAACCTACATAAGCGCATATCCAACGCCGTCACGCATCAGTAGTGGATGCTCCTGCCTGTCAGTGAAGCAGTCGTCCACCACCTCGACCATTAGCTCTGGAACCAGTACGGTGGTGAGTACAGTCCTCCTCTAAAATTGAACCTTGACACTCCAGCTCTGCCCAATTCTTAGAAGACATCTGATGTCAAGATAGTATTCCTACACGACTACTACTACGACTACCACACTTACCGGTCCCTGCGCAACAGCTACAACAGGCATTGTAAGTACCTCTTCCTTCATTCTTCCTCTTCAGCGCCTCAACCAGAAAGCATAAATACGCTTGGGGAGGCGAGTTTAAAACCCTAGGCCTAGAAATTCCAATCACGCATTTGAAGCTCAAAGAAGAATATGCTCACCACCATCCACTAACACAGTACATCGGCACCCACAACATTTCCGCGCCAAACGCAGATGACTCTTTCAGCGACCTCGGTACCGCAGAAGCAGATCCCTACACCTGCTGTTCTATTTGCAACAGTCCCTTTGAAGGCCCCTTCGCCAGCTGTCTCGTTTGGGCAGTCATTGCCGGTGAGTGTAAATTGGTGATTCAGAATGGCAACTACATGCAGCCGAACTGCCACGCTGGAGGTAAAGAGCCTGCGACTATTGATGTTAACGCAAAGACGTATCCAAAGGATGTTGGGGGTCTGGGGAACTGCGCTGGGGCTGTCACGGTGGTGAATGCGTGAGTATGATCATAGATTTTGGATCATAGGTAGCTACTTGCGAGGTATGAGGCCAGTCTTTCATGAGCACATTAGTCCTGAGTGGACAGAGTACCTACTGCTTGGATGGAGTTTACGCCTTTTACCACTTTGCACGCGCAGCAATGAACCAAAGACGAAGCATGAGTAATTTCTTTGACAACATCGAGTTGAGATCTAGTAACACGCTAGAAGAACGAATGGAAATCCTTTGATCATTATCACAATGACAACTATGTCCCTTGTGCTACCGAACAAAGCCATTGATGACTCCTTTCACAATGGACTTCACCACCACAACATCCCTCGTAGCAGCACCACCACAACCATCACAAACCTTGCCCAACCCAGTCATCAAGCACAGCACCCATCATACCAAAACCCCCACCAGTAGAGTCCACCTCCCCTGCTCACCCAACCGAGCCAAAAAAAAAAACACAAAACAAAAAAAGAGATGTGCAAACTAACCTCCATCCTCACCTCCACCTGCCACCACCCCCTCAAAATCGAATGGGTCCTCTGCCCCTCCGCTCCCCTCCCCCACCGCTGCCCCACCCTCACCACTTCCATCGACAGCCACACCCTCGACCCTTACACGCCGTACTGTTCCAAATGCGCCGACGCGCTGAAACAGAAGCTGATTGCCGAATTCCGCGAGGAGAGACGCGAGAGGGCGAGGGTGGCGCGGGCGAGGGAGTGGACGGATCGGGAGATTAGTAGGATGAGGGTGCGGTTGAGGGATCGGTTGTATGAGAGGTTGAAGGTTGTTGATAAGAGGCTTCCGGCTTTGCCGGGGGCTGGTGGGTGAGAGGGGGGAGAGAGGGGGGGAGGGAGGAGGGAGGAAGGGGGGGGGGGAGCGGTCTTTTTTATGCGAGGATGTGCTGCTTCAGATCGTGGACGTAGATCATCAACGCGGAATGTTTTGCTTGCACTTGATCATGATCTTGCTAACGAGAGGCAGTGGATCCACTTCTCAACAAGATAAAGTGCCGAAAAACAAATTAAGAAAAAAAAAATTGCACGGTATTCGAGCCCAACAACAGAAAAGCCACCTTTTATTCATTGATGCTGATATTGTGACTGTGGCAGTACGAATCTGACTGCAATCTTCGATCCTTGAAGTCGAATTTGTTCAGGCCAAACTCGTATTAGGAAAATTATGGAAAGCCAGTATGACTGGCCGTCAAAGACCCAGGTAGATTTCGATGCCTGCCTCATACTCATATGCATCTGAGAATATGATAATTCATTGATGTGATAGGTCTGTTTATGCGCTTTTAGACGACACTACACAGACGACGATTGAGCGAATATGAATAAGTATACCTAACAGTAACCTAAGGTATCGAAATGTCGGGTTTACAAGTAGAGCCCCTCCAGTAGAAGGGAGGAAGCTCTAGAGTAGCTCTGGGGTCAAAAACCGGGCTTAGTGGCGGCAAGAGAACCGTTGCCAAGACTTAGTTTTCGTCATATTAATAATGGAAAGTATACCCCGCCAATTCAATTCTGTACACCTTGTCTATCTCGCTTTTCACACAATATTTTTCGTCACACCACAACCATGGGAAAGCAACCGAACCTGTACTCCTTTGGCGACATCGATGGCCTAGCCAAATATTTGAGAAAGTATCTAATCCAGTGTCAAAGCGCCGGCTTCGAACGCCATGACGCCTTCAAGGTCGCTGTATCCGGTGGTTCCTTGCCCAAAACTCTCGCCAAAGCCCTGCTTCTACAAGATGACCAAGAGAAAAAGGTAGACTTCTCCAAATGGGAAATCTTCTTCGCAGATGAACGAGCTGTGCCGCTCAACCATGAAGACAGTAATTACAAGCTTTTGAAGGACGAGCTGCTGGACAAGATTCCTGAGAGTATGGGCAAGCCCAAAGTCCATCCCATCGACGTGCAATACCTGGATGATGTGCAAGAGATGGCAGACCAGTACCAAGACGTTCTTATGAGGTCCTTTGCGGCCAAAGACAGCGTCAAGATTCCCATCTTCGACCTCCTCCTCCTGGGCTGCGGACCGGATGGGCACACATGCTCACTCTTTCCCAACCACGAACTCTTGCGCGAATCCGATGCCTGGGTAGCACCTATCGAAGACAGCCCAAAGCCTCCAAAGAAGAGAATCACGTTGACATTGCCAGTCGTGAATGGAGGGATCAAAATGGCTTTCGTGGCCACCGGCGAAGGTAAGAAAGAGATATTGAGCAAAATACTGGACACGGAGGAAGGAAGGAGTCTGCCATGCGGTTTGGTCAATGAAGGCGGTGCGGAGAAGGTCTCATGGTTTACAGATCATGGAGCTGTTCAAGGGGTCGGCTTTCCCAGGAGAGGGAGCTTGTAAAGAACTCGGTCGCTTGCTGTGGGGCTCTCAACCGGATGTACTCGACTGCGCTAGGTGTCGGCAACAATACGTTTAGAATGCGACATGAAGCAGGGCGTCCTAGGCGTTTGACATAGAACGAAAGTGTCCTTGTATCTTGTAACTCCAATATGAAGACGAGATGGTTTTAGTGGTCCAGATCAATGATCCTTGTACGTTCGTCCTCCTTCTATACTCCCAAATGATTTCCACATCGGCCCTTTCCTTTGCCCCGGCTCATATTCTCTGCTGCTTGGACCGTTTGAACCCTTCCAAAACTTTCCTCTCACTTTGTTCATGCCGGTACTTGCTCATTCTGCGCATCTAACAAATGCAAGATTCTGCATATCGTGGTTCCTTTTCAAGATTTGACTTCTGCAGCTCTGCACTTTCAATCCCCTTCGTAGAGCGCGCCTTGACATGTGAAGCGCCAAAAAGTCTCTTGATGCCGCAAGAGGCCCTGACGCTTAGTCATGACTTGTCTGCAAGCCTGACAGGTCAGTATTTGTTGCAGGATCCTTGTCATTTCGACTACGTTCAGGCTCCAGCTCTCCCATTAATTTCCACCAGTGGATCCCAGATTATCACTCTCGTTCACCGCCATTCCTGCTCGGCCAATTAATTGACACTCATCCAGAAGTGGATACGGTTGGGTAGCGGACCGCCTGCGGAGTACGGTTGATGATGGAGAAGTTCCACCTTCCCCGGATTACGAGTCAGAAAACAATACATGAAAAACGATCTTATCTCCCGAAAGCATCACAAGCGTTCATTTTATTTCCAGTCTCATTGCGACTGCGCTGTAACTCTTTTGGAAGCCTCTATCGAGCACTGATTGGTCACATGGCGAGTTGACTCGAGAGAAATGATGAGGTCCTTCCAAGGATGATGTCAAAAGGGTTAACATGCAGACATCCGGGTCTGGTCCCAAAAACCCATCATGGCTGTCTTCATGGCTTTAACGCCCGTTTGTTACATGCATTGGTCGTGCTTTCCAAAAGCTCGGGATATCCCGTAGCCTGCTCGCCTGTCTGAATTCGGGCCAAGTCAAAAGACATCAGAGACATTTGTCAAGATCGAGGTGTCTCTGTGTGTCCGGCAGAATCGAGCCATTAATGTGAGTATGGGAAGTCTTGAGGACGTCTTTTGATATAGACAGCGATTCTTGCCCATTTATTTACACAGCCTACAGTCTTATCCAAACATATTTTTACTGCCTCAAGTGATCAACTCTGTCCTCCCAATCTCGTGCCAGCGGGTGGTGTCCACGCTAATCCAACCATGCATCCATTGAGTCCTACACATGGTAATCCTAGACCCGCAAACTACGGATATCGTCCGCCGCCCAGATCCAACCCTGACCACGCGTTTGACCCAATCCAAACGATGCTTTACCCACCGACGAGCGATTTGATACCACCATTCCCAGCCTTCAATTTTCCAATGGCTGATTCTTCCACCAATACTAGCACTTTAATTCCATCGAGAGCTGCAGGTACAGACTCTTGTCCACAATTCCTTAGGCCTACCGCACCATACATGTACAATTCACCCGATATTTCTAGCGCATCAGGCTCCTCGATTAGTTCGACCATGTCCAATTTGCACCTAGCGTCCCATGGCTCCACTTATGGTACGCTGACAGATACTGGCTCAACAAGCGTTCCAGGGACACCCTACGCCTCTCACAATGTGAGTATCTCAAGCGACTCCAGCCATGCGTATCCTCCCACATTTCCCCAGTCCTTCGGTCAATCTGAGACCGCTGGAGTATCTCGAGAACTCGAACATGACGAAGTCCATAAAGTCATCATCCGGCGAGTTCCACCTGGAGTGACTCCGGAGCAGCTCAGTGAGCACCTTGACAGAATCATGCCGCGATATGTGCAGCACAAGAAGCCCAGGGCAGGTGAAGACAACAAGTGGTCCATTGTATTTTCAAAAGAAGAGGATTTCATCAATGCTGTAAAGAGACTGAAGGCATGTGAGTTTCGAGGAAAGAAATTAACGGCGGTACGAGACAGCGAAAGTGTTTCCCGAAAACAAGTTGAAAGCAGTCTGTTTGTCCATAGTGCAAGCTCTTCATCCCCTGCTCAGGGCAACTCTATGTTGATGGATTCCTCTAAGACTAGGGTGCTCTGATCGGAGGTAGTCATAGGTTAGGCTTGGGTTCCTGACATTGTCAAAAGTTTTGCTTTTGGTGTTGAGTCGCATGATGTTGCATTTTCGGAAGTGAGATTCAAGAACACTATCTCAAAAGAATTTGCAGCTTGATATAGGTTCACGAAGCGGCAATACGCATGCTTTGTTTTCTTGGTCCTCTCAACCATTGCCTGTTTGGATTCCTGTGGGTCCAATCACTCTGAAAAGACTAAGAGCTTAGAGGACGAAGGGAAAGAGCACTCAAGCACCAAGCTGCCAGACTGGGCATTGACAATGAATTAAATATTCTCCACTCATGGTACTCTAGCATGACCGCATGACCGCTTGTCAGTACCGACTTTTGAGATGCCTGGGAGCACAACCCTTATTCCGCCAGGCCCCTGAACGACCACAGAAATAATGTTTTATTACTCATTGCACAACAAGTCCTGGAACAGTTTCAATCATGCCTCCCAATTCCCAAAGATGTAATATAAAGCACAAAAAAAGAACTCCATGAATATTACACCTCCCCTCCATGCCCGCTAAGCCTTCTTCTTCCCAGCATCTGCCGCCCTCGCCTTTGCTGCTTTTTTCCGATTACTCCGTATCATAACGACGCTCAAAAAGCTTCCTACGACTGCCGAAGCGAGAAGGATGAGAATGACTGGTATGCGAATGGCCCAGACCCGGGGCGGGAAGAAATCGTGCAGGGGGTGGCCTTGATCGACGAAGGGCTATTGGATAGGCAGATGCAGGTGTTAGCAGACGCTCATGAGGAGGAAGAAAGGGGAAAGGTATGTGAGATGAGAGAATGAGGTGGGCTGTTGGAGAGTTCTATGGGGACATGCCATGAGAAGAGTCCATGTGGTATAGTAGAGAAAGACTGTAGTCGCTACAATGAGCATTGCGAGCCCAACTAGTCTGTCAATCTGTGAAGGAAATGTTAACGGCTTAAGCGAGAAGCTCGGTTGAGAACAGGGTGTCAGACCATGGTGGCATGTATGAAGGAGTGTAGTAGGAGAGTGTTATATCCGGCAATGGTGGACTGTTCAAAGTTGAAATTCTTTGAATTATTAATTGAATCTAGCCCTGCAGGTGAATTTTAAGGTGCGACAGGGCTGAAATAGCGCTAGTGTTCTGGGCCTCCAGCTCAAGTTGAAGTCTCAACTAAAAATCTTGTAATCAACATCTTCGTCCTGCCCTCGCGACATCACTATGATGCTATCAGCAGTCCGCCTTCCCACTCCTCCCCCACAAGACACCTACCCATCATCCTACAACTCCCGCAAACGCTCCCCACCATCTCGCTCACCCTCCCCAGCCCGCCGTCGCTCACCGCCGCGAAACGGATATGGTGGAGGCTCCATCTTAAAGGAGGCCAATTCGAACGTCGCTCATGAGCGAGAGCGCCATCTCACAGAGCGCCTGCGCCAACGTGATGCAGATCCCGTGGACTCTAAACCCTTGACCGCGGAGGACAAGCAGGAGCTCGCGAAGAAAGAGTACAATAAGCTACTGAGTGCCCGCTCTGGAGGGACCTACGTGCCGCCTGCGCGGCTGCGGGCGTTGCAGAGTCAGGTGACGGACAAGGCTAGTAAAGAGTACCAGCGCATGGCGTGGGAGGCGCTGAAGAAGAGCATCAATGGGCTGGTTAACAAGGTTAATGTTGGGAATATAAAGAATATTGTGCCAGAGCTCTTTGGCGAGAATCTTATCCGCGGAAAAGGTAATCATCTCCAGGATCTGATCTGAAAGACCGTGTGTTGACCTCATCACAGGATTGTTCTGCAGGAGTATTCAACGCTCTCAGGCCCAAGCGCTTCCATTTTCTGCGGTGTACGCGGCAATGGTAGCCATTGTCAACACAAAGCTCCCTCAGGTTGGCGAGCTGCTGGTAAAGCGACTAATCGTACAATTCAAGAAAGCTTTCAAAAGGAACGACAAACCGGTTCTGCTTGCTTCGTCAACGTTCCTGGCACAGCTTACGAACGTACAGGTCTGTCACGAGATGATAGCGGCACAGATCCTCTTGTTATTGCTTCACCATCCAACCGACGATTCGGTGGAGATTGCCGTCAGTCTGACTCGCGAATGCGGCCAGCATCTCGAAGAAATGAATCCCGCGATCGCCAACGCAATATTTGACCAATTTCGGCACATACTGAACGACTCAGACATTGAGACCCGCACACAGTACATGATTGAAGTCCTTTTCCAAGTTCGGAAGGACAAATACAAGGACAACGTCAGCGTCCCGGAAGACCTGGACCTGGTAGAAGAAGAGGATCAAATTACTCATCGAATTGGTCTAGATGATGAAATCGATGTCGAGGATGGCCTCAACATCTTCAAGTACGATGCCGAATTTGAAGAACAC
Source organism: Usnea hakonensis (assembly GCA_013423325.1). NCBI lineage: Eukaryota > Fungi > Ascomycota > Lecanoromycetes > Lecanorales > Parmeliaceae > Usnea > Usnea hakonensis. Next base: position 141,787 of record BLJB01000005.1, on the reverse strand, counting down.
GAGGATGCTTACAGGAAGCTCAAATCCGAGATACTTGGAGAGGATGGTGGCGACTACGAAAGCGGTTCTGATTCGGAGAGCGACCCTGAGGAAACCGCAGAACGAGAATTGGAGATCAAAGATCAGACGAACACGGACCTAGTCAACCTCCGCAGGACTATATACCTTACGATCATGAGCTCCATTGACTTCGAAGAAGCCTGTCACAAGCTCATGAAAATTTCTCTACCTGCCGGGCAGGAGTCTGAGCTTCCGAGCATGATCGTGGAGTGTTGCAGTCAGGAGAAAACCTACTCCAAATTCTTCGGTCTTCTGGGGGAACGATTTGCGAAGCTCAACCGTCTTTGGACCACTGAGTTTGAAACAAGCTTTGAGCACTACTTCAGCACAATTCATCGGTTTGAGACCAACAGGCTTCGTAATATCGCTCGATTTTGGGGTCATATGCTCTCGAGTGACGCGACCGGATGGCACGTGTTATCCCTTATTCACCTGAACGAGGAAGAAACCACGAGCAGCAGCCGCATATTCATTAAGATTCTGATTCAAGATCTAGCTGAAGCTCTCGGTATGGCGAAACTCCAAGCCCGCCTAGAGGACCCTCTTCAACGTCCCTATTTCGAAGGCTTGTTCCCTCTGGACAATCCTCGCAACACACGATTCTCGATCAACTACTTTACAAGCATTGGGATGGGCGGACTGACAGAGGGGATGAGAGAACATCTGAAGAATGCTCCCAAGCCTGCCGCGGTCATGGCGCCTCCGGAGCCAGAGTCAGACTCAGAGAGCTCAGTGTCGAGTTACTCTTCCTACTCGTCTTACACTGCATCTTCGAGATCAAAATCACGTTCACCATCACGTTCGCGTGTAGCACGTCGACGGCAGTTCTCCCCGAGCCGGTCTCGAACGCCCCCACGGAGAGACTTTGGTAGAGGTAGAGACCGGCGAACGCCACCTAGACGGGGCCCTGACCGAGTGAGATCTATTACACCTTCTGATATCTCTCGGTCACCTTCGCCGAGAAGACAACGACGGAAGCGAACCCCGTCATACTCATCTCGCAGCCGCACACCACCTCCTAGATCAGATCGTCGGCGTAGAAGCTAAAGTCGAAGAAGAGTATGTGGGAACGAAGATTGTTATGGTCTCTCGCTGGAGGCTTGGAGGGATCTATGGGAATGAATCCATGGTCTTGAGATGCGCGTAGTAGTGCAACTCGTATGTACTCTTAGAAAAAATTGCAGATAGATACCCTTCGAAGTCAGCAGATCATAGATAATGTGTCGCGCATGTATGCCAGTAAACCTCATATTCAGATACTTTACCTTAGTTAGTCGTCTGGTGACATACTAAAATCGGGCCAACCCCTGAAAATGGGCTACATCTTGGTGGGGGAGCATCTTGCCCCACCCCGCGCCCAGACCTATATATACTCAGCAAGTAACCCCTCAAAGAGCTACGTCCTTCATTCATCCCTCAGACCTCTAAACTCCCCAATGCTATAGGGAAGACTTGCAGACATCAGAATTGAATATCCACTGCAGCTTATAGTTCGCATGTTTCTTGGTCTGCGCCCTTGTCACTTCGAGATTCTGCTGCTACGCCGACGCCGGAAACAGTATTATGCTCCTTGCCACAACAGCTTGACTTCTCTGGTTGCATAAGACCCAACCTTCTTGCTCACAAGCACATCAAGTAAAACCCTCTTGGTCACGCCTGTTGTTGTCACAAGCCAACAGCCAAATCTAGGCATCAGCTTCTTGGGTCAGGTGCATCTCCCGGCGAGAACGACCAGCAATCTTTCTTCTCGTTGCAGAGCTGATGAGCAACACAACTCTACGCATATCGTACTCTGAATCACTCTCTACAAGTTGAATGCCCCTGTACCAAGACCAAGCATCAAGCCAACAGCAGCCGGCTGTCGAGATCGATTCTTTTTACCAAGAAGAAGCTTCAAGAAGGCGCTCGCCTTGTCGCAAGAGTCAGGGAAAGAGTCGGAAGAAGAATGAAGCCCGTGGAGAGAATGTGGAGAAATCGCCTTGGAGTTTCCCCCAAGAGTTGTAAGTCAAACATCCGTGAATGAAAAAGCGTGCAGCAGGGACGGCTTGTCAAACACGATTGAATCACGCTGAACATCATGTCTACTCAAGAACCTCTCCTCCGTCTATCCTCTCGCAACTGCAAGCTTCGTTACCTCCTCCTCCAGTGCTCTCCAATGGCGTCTCGTCTCCCAGTCTAGAAACTCGAGATGCTTCCTTTCCCTCTCGTGCATCAAGCTCAACTGCACAAATCCCAACGGAATGGGCTCAGGACATTCCGTACGGTCGCAGTCCTCCACAAGAGTACCGCAACGGAGTCAGCCGAGCAGGATCACCTCCAGAGTATCGACCGCCTCTTGATCCCGAGCTCCGAGGGGGGTTCTCTCACACGTCTCCTCCAATCTCACCAAGATTTGCCTACCGCCAGCCTATACAACGGACCAACGAACGTCAGAGCTTTGGCGAATACATGGGGTCGTCTCCTCCCAACAGAAAGCCTCCGTCCATGAATTCTCGGGATTCTCATTATCCACCAGCGCCCCATCATCAGCAAGCGCATTACTACACAGCGCCAGACATCGACTTTGGCCATTCTGAGCAGGTATCAGAAGACCGCGTGCCTGGTGACGGTTTCTGCTGCGTGTTCGACAGCCTCTCGCCTTATGGACATGAAACCTCTGGGAACATAGAGAATGTATTGCTGGTGGGTTTTGAGCACGGGTTGAATATCTATCATATTGGTAGTAAACGATTCGACACTGTTGGTCGCCTGGACGGTCTTCGCGGATCTGTGGTTGGTGCCAAAATACTTCACTCCCATTGTAGCAATGACCGACCGCTCCAGCCATTAGTCGCTGTCATTGTTCATGGTCCATACACTTCATCCAGTGCTCCATCTATGTCGGGAACTAAAGGAGTAGTTGATGAGTTTGAACCTTCGACATCGCAAATGCAGGCTCTGCAAGCGGCAGCCATAACTCATTACCAGACTACTGTGGAGATCTATTCGCTGAGGAAAGGTCAGCATATAGGGACGTTATTCAGGAGTCCGAAGGTCGAAATCAAAGGCGAACCTCCGCTTGCGACTGTGCCTTCTCCTGTAGGAGACCTAAGCATCCACGCGAAAGGAAGATTTCTTGTCATCAGCTCGGGCAGTAGTGGGGAAGTTTTCGTCTTTGAGAGAATTCTCCATGGCAGCGCAGAAATATCTCCAGGCTTCAAATGTTTAGGTAAGGTTTGGACAAGAACAGGGTCGCGCAAGTCTCGCAGCGTGTCTGTATCGTCCAGTGAATCTGGCCCCATACGATTGCATGACGCACGTGCTGCAGGTACCCGCCGATCTAATGCTGCTATTCTTTCTCTGAGCAACCGCTGGCTTGCTGTCGCACCACCCTCGTCATCAGCGCAAACTACCCTTCACGGAGAAGTCCACCACGACAATCAAGGTCACAAGGCTCCTGGCGTCAGTTCCCATGCACCCGCTGCGGAACCTCCAGTATCATGTGATCTTGACACTCCAGAAGGCGAAGGCTTACTCAACAAAGCTGCTAGAGATATTGCACAGGGGTTCCTGAAGACCGCTCAATGGGTCGGGCTCGAAGGGAAGCAGGCATGGGATAATTACTGGTCTAAATCGTCTGAACAAAGCCAGCAAGGAAGCGCGGGCTCTCCATCTAACCCTGCTTTCTCAACGGTACCAAATCATCAGAATTTTCCGCCCACTCATGCACAAGAAAATCCAGTCAATCTAGCAAAGAATCAGCCTGCTCTAGTGTCAATCTTGGACCTGGAAAAACTTTCGAAAAATCAACAGTCAAAAGCCACTTCGTCTTTGCAGCCGCTGGCCACTCTCTCCCTGCCGACTGGGTGCAGCTTGCTCTCATTCTCTCCAAATGGGCTGCACTTGCTGACAGCAAGTGCGAAAGGGGATGTTGAGCATATCTGGGACTTGATGCGCATGGTACATGGGGACTCTGGACGCGCAGGAGACCTTGACGCATCTCCGAAAGGCCCCAGTGTTCGGCAGGTTGCAAAAATAACTCGGATGACCGAGGCCAGGATCGTGGACGTTGTTTGGACTGAGCCCAAAGGCGAACGACTAGCGATTGTTACGGACAGAGGCACTGTACACATCAACGACCTACCGTCATCGGCATTTCTTTGGCCGCCAACTCGTTGGGGTTCGCGCAGTACCACTACCGCAAGCAATTTGAGCGCGGCTAATGCTACGATGGATGACAACGCAAGGCCCGCGTCGGCTGGCGCTAGCAGCACCTTTTCTTCAGCCTTTGGCATGTTTACCGGCAAGACGCAACCTCTTATCGATGCTGTTCGTGGACGCCGTCCCAGCATAGGCAACAGTTTTTCGGGATTTGGTGGCATGGCATTGACTGCCGGTATTGGTGCTAAGAGTGGAAGGGCTGTCGCAGCTGGCTTGAACCGATCTGTTGGTGCAGCAGCTGCAGGCACCGTTAATACAATTCGCCATTTAGGCGAGAATCGTTTAGCTCTTCCAAGTTCTCAGAGTGCTGTAGTCCCAGGTTGTGTTCAATGGCTCAGTGGAAAGGGTCTTGGTCGTATCGCTATCACAGGGGGAGGAGTGGTACGAATCTACAGTATCCGTCAAAGCAGCAATACCAAAGCTCGACAGCGACGGCCCTCAGTCTTTGGTGATAGACCAGTTGAATTTAGTCTTCCGAAAGAGCCAGCTCGCAATCAGCACACTTGGAGTAAACGGCGTTCCAACTCTCGACTATCGCCTGAACCCTCGACAACCCGTAGGTCATTTTGGCTACCACAGCCAGCTCAACCAGTGGCATCGACCTCGAAGTTGGAAACGCACCCTCTATCTTATGCTGAACTTGACACGAGCCTGGCGTACCAACCGTTTCATACAGATCCTCGAGTCAATCTCTACGTCTACGCTGACGAGAACAAATCTGCCGTTTCTACTGCTTCTCAAGGGAAAAGCACCTGGGTATTTGGAGAGTCCATCCCTGCTACTAAGATTAGTGTAGGCTCTACTGGCCATAAAGATGGCGATGCAGGCACGGAGCAAGCTACACGATCGCGGATGGAAAATGTCATTAGTATGAAAGGCAGTGCAGAAGAGGGCCAGCAAATTATCGTTACCACACGGCGAAAACGCAGCACCAAAGATGAAGGGGCAGTAGTGGGCACAGAAGACGAGATCTTTGAGGATGACTGTGAGATTTTGGAATTTGCAGAATAGGAGGTGCAAGTAAGATGGCGGCGTATGGACAGCATATATGGAAGGAGGCGGGCAGCATTGCCGTATCACGCTATAGTGCTTACTGTGTTAAACGCATAGATAGAGTGTATGATCTCAGATAGAGAGGTCATGCCACTAGTAGATCCAACGTACACCATCAGTCGGGCATTCATATTCTGAATTCCGCTCTTGTGCACTGTTGGCTTGGGTCAATTCAATTACACATCTTGGATCTGAATACGCTCCTTTTCAGGCCTTCACTTCATTTCGCATAGATATGTAGATATTGTAAGTTGAAATACGCGATACTACTCATTTACTCGTACTCTGCCACTCGGACTGTCGGATGAAAGATTGCGCGCTCCGTGCTGCAGCCCTAAGGTACATGCGCCAAAACCCACTGAAAATTTTGAACATCTCGATTCTCGAGTCCATCTCTCCATCCACACTCCATGAGTAGGTGCCATCGACTTCGATCTTATTTCTCAGTGGCGCGGAAACCGCAGCAGCAGAGTCGCATTCTACTTTTAGATCTTGATCCCTTTGCATTGGTCGATACATAAGTGCTTGGACCGTCGCTTCTATGTACGTCCATCATCCCGCCACCCGCGGTCCCGCAGCGGCTCAAATGTCTCGGGGAAAAGACAGGAGATGCGACATCTCGGACACGTACATGAGATCTGAGTAGAGCGCATATCTACCGAGTGCATGCAGTAATGCAAGTAAGCTACATATCTGTCAAGCACACAACCAGCCTACACACACTACCAGCACACGAATGAAGCCCCTTTCCAGGTTTCGCTGATGCCCGGCCGAGGGGAGTCGAGGTGAGTCGAGCGGATGTTTCTGGAGGCGAGATACACGTAACACCATTCACAATATGGAACGAGAGAGGTTGATAGCGGGCATTTCTTCCGATGGTGCTCAGCCAAGGAGAGGCTGCTCTTGGAAAGCCAGCGTCGTTGACAGTCTCCTCACACCTGTGTCAGATCCGCTTCTGTCTCGCACTCTCGTATCCTGCTACGTCTATCCTGCCCGGTCTGCATAGAGTGAGAAAATCAAAACTTCGGAAAGACGGGGATCGAAGCATTTCTACGTCTCACGTTGCAAGCTTACAGAAATGTTCTGCGGTGACTGCTTCCGCTTATGATTCTTGGAGACAATTCTCCGAACAAGATCACCGTTGCTGTTACGTATTGATATCATGATTCACGACGCTATACTGGCATACTTTATTTAATTTACCGCTGAGTTCAACATCAACGATCAAGCAGAGATAAGGGCAAGGCAGCATCCATGGCGACACTTAGGCACGGACCAGTTGTGGTTAATCAATAATCACGAGGCGGGCTGCGGCACGGCACCTGTGGACACTGGACACATGTACTTGCCTCGTGTTGTTGTTACTTTATCAAAGGACTAACACAAAGTATGGTGTCTTTACAAGTCTCGCGCTATTCTGCCGAGCCTCAAACGGGTCCTTGTGGACCCAGGACCGGGGTCAGCGAAAGGAGATCAACGGGGTCGAATCCCATGGTATGCATTCCCGAATCCTGACAATTTACCAAACCAGGCAGGCTCATTCATTTCGACCTTATGTCGTGCAACCTTACGTGCCGTTAAAAAGCCTATATCGGATTTCGCAAACCCAAGCAACACAAGACGAGCCGCTTTTGGGTGACAAATTTACGTCGCCTTGGTTGACTCGGTTAGACCCTGAGCAGGCCTCCTGAGTCCTAAGACACGCCGCAAGCCACATTTCATGTACAGCGTGAAAACTAAAGGATACTAAATAATGGACACCATTCAATACACATGGAACCCACGAAAAGAAGCCGAAGCTGCAAGCTACGTACCGTTACATGCCCATAGGGCGATAATAAGTTTGCATCTAATTAAAGGTGACTAGGTACAATCAATATTACCTAGGCGTCCTAAGCGTGAAAGCAAGCGCATAAGCATCAAGCTCAGCCCATGTGTCTAAACTCAATCGGATTAATCTTCATGCAGGCACACAAGTTGGGCTGCTCCACCAACATCGTACATGGAGATGAGATTATGAGAATAAATATTTCTTTCATTACTCTAATAAACTTTGCCCTTTTCATTTAGATCAATCTTTGAAGTCCTCCTACCTACTTATTAATTCGAGCTCTCCCAGCAGCTATCATTCGAGTCCATGTAAAAGACTCCTATACTCATACCCACGCCCAACTCCAGTCACTCTTTTACCCCTGTGTATATATCAAAAAGACTCTCGGAAGTGAAAGAAATAAGTCGTCCGCCAGATTTTCCGACTATCTGACATATAGCTCGTACAAAACACGGCATCTAGGCTCGCAGTACTCTCACAGACAATTTACATCTCCGTCGTGCAAGGCTGCTGTTTGGCAGCAACAGTGTGGCAATGGTGGAGTTGCGGCACATGCAACACCCACAATGAACAGACTTGAGGATGACAGCTATGCCGGACACCAAGCAATTTTCAGCATCTCTTCTGTGGAGACTTTTTTCCCAGCACGATACATAAAATATGATAGTGAAGAAGTGCGGCATACAGTAACGATAACAAAATCACAAAGGATGTTTCGACCTGGCCGGCGGCGGCGTTCAGTGCACCGCGTACCGCTCAGCCTGGCCACGATTCTCCTCTCCATTGTCATGACTATGTCGGTGCTGTGCAAGCCAACAGAGGCAGCACATGATCCAAGTTCTCAAAGTCGAGCCGTAAAAAGCCACTTTGTAGACGCAAGGATAATGTTTGACCGCAATCTTGCACCTCAGCCAGAGTTGCGCCGTCGAGACGATCAAGCGAACCCAGATGCTGCGTCCGCAACTACAACCTCCGAGGTAGCCGTAAGCTCTCCGAGTTCAGATGCAACGACCACCACCACGCTCCCTAAGGCCTTCGATGGAGGCTTCGGCACCAACTACACCCAACCAAGTTGTCCAACCTTTCTCCGTTCCATGGTCAATAACGCTACATTCGCCTCCTGCGTGCCTTTTAGTCTCCTCCTCCAAGTATGTCGTGCTTCTCCATTACCCTCCAGGAAGATCCTCGTCACAAATGTCTAACCTCCCATCCCCCAGAACTCCATGTCCTTTTTCGACGCGACCCGGTCCGTCTCCACCATCACCGCCGTCCTAAACGCCTCGTGCTCCGTCTCCTTCCCCGCCTGCTCCTCTCTCATGTCTTCTTTCGCCCTCACCCTGCGCTCCAGCAGCGCCTGCCAAGCCGACTACAACAGCGAAAACCCGCAGGTGCGCCAAGCCTACGCCGGCCTCCTCGCCTACGACGTCTCCTACAACGCCTCTTGCCTCAAAGACTCCCCAGCAACGCCCGGCAGCGAACCGTCGGATGCGCAGCAGGACAACAATAACAACAACAATTACTGCTTTGCCAACGCGGTCACCAACAGATCCTCCCCGACGGACAGCTACGTCTACTACCTCCCCCTCGGCATCACCCTGCCCTCGGGCAGCCTGCCCACCTGCAACACCTGCCTCGCCAACACAATGGCCCTCTACGCCGCCGCCGCTTCCAACAAAACCCAACCCCTCAACCTCGACTACGTCCAATCCGCAACGCTCGTCAACGAAATGTGCGGGCCGAACTTTGTCAACGCGAGCATTCCGTCCGCGCACTCCTCTTCCTCTGGTGGCGGGAACAAATCCTCCGCCCCGTCGTTGAGGGCTGCGGAGGGGTGGTTGTTGAGCGCGCTGCTTGCGGCGGCGGCGACGATGGGGTTGGTGGTGGGTTTGTGAGAGGTCGCTTCCTCTATCTCTATATACCCAGATCTACATGAATCTGTTATGTATGTATACCCTCGGAAAACGCTGTATATACGATTCCCATCCATCACATACATATGCGCGTCTCTTGATATTATACCTGGGGACGGCTATTTGTTCTTAGCGTTGGCGCCGGAAGGGGGGGTTTTTTTTTGGTCGTTGTCCTCGTTGTCGAGATTACTCCTTGCCTTTCCGTCTACTGTTCTGGATGGTTTGGTGGTTGCCGACTATCCACCCCCGCGGGTGGGAAGGCAGGCGGGGAGTGTTTGTATATATAACCCTCTGGTGACTGAGAAGATCCGCCTTCACTTTCATCCAGTGGATCAAAAGAATAGAATCAAAAGAATAGAATGAAAACAAAAAACAAAAAGAATTGCAGCACAAACAAGGCCCTTTTAAAAATATAGGATATATTCCAATATACATATACTCATACACACACATATATATACACATTGATTAAACAATATAGGCCCCCCCCCCCCCCCCCCCCNNAAAAAAAATAACCCCCCCCCCCCCCCCCCCCGGTTATTCTACAAATACATTCAACAATCTTCACAACTACTTTTATAACTGGGTTGGTTTCCGTCCCCCCATGTTAAAAAAAAACTCCACTCTCTCTAGAAAAGAAGGGCAGCGAGGATATGGAACAACAGGTATCTCCACAACACCACCTTGTATAAAACAGCGCCAGCCTCCGGGCTTTCAAAGACTCCCGGCCTAAAGAAAGCAACGCAACCCCTCCGAATCCCCACGTAGCACGTATTCACGTATCCCCCGCCCTAAAACGCCCGCTGTCCCATCGTTGTAAAAATTCAGAGCCCACAGAGCCGAGGTATCGATTGAGCAAACAACGCCTTTCTCTTTCACGTAGCTTCAGTCTCCATATCTCCCGTCGTATTGGAGTCCCCTTTCTCTTTATCCTTGTCCTCTCCCGCCTCGTTTCCTTTCTCGACTGCCCGTAGTTTCTCCTTGGTATCGCTCAGCTCTTTCTGCAGGCTCTTGATGTATTCGATGGCCAATTCCACCGTACTAGCCTTACTGTTGCTCTGCTGCGCTGGCGTTCCACTCATCATGAGACACGGACTCGCTCCTGCAACGCCACCAGATTGACCGTTAACCTGAGGTGTAGAAGGGGGTAACAGGCTTGCAATCTCCTGAAGCGCGGTGTTGATACGGTTGCGGCGGCCCTGCTCGGCAATCTTATGTGACGTACGCTTTGAGGTAAGGTTTGTGGAGAGGGTTTCGGGATAGGAGACACCGGGCAGGTGGTTGCCTTCGAGGATGTTCTGGTAGTTGGATTTGGACGCGAGGAGAAGAGCAGAGGTTTCTGCAGAGACGACGGCTGAGGACGGTGTGTCAGCTGGCGAAAACAGCCCGCCAAAGGGAAGCCTCTTACCTCCTTCCGGTAGCAAAGGTTTGATGCTAGGGGAAATCTTGGGACGAAGAGCAGGGCTGACAAGCACAGAGCTCTGGCTGTTGCGTTTCTTGGGACCCCTGCTCTTCAGTCTAGAATCTGCACGCTTGATAAATCCTGCGCTGAGAGGTGAAGCGATAGGTTGGGGGCTCGGCAATGCTGAGGTGTTCGTTGTAACTGGTGCACTTGCAGGTCCATACTTGGGTGTCTTCCGAAGACCCGTGGTTGGCGTCGGCTGATTTGCGTTTGCGTCTGCAGTGTTGATTGGTTTCAAGGCCGGTTTCCGTGACGTACTTGCAGGCTCAGGCAGAACAATGTCCTCCATGATTCGCTCCATGTCCGCCTCTGCAAGCGCGGTCTGCTCTTTCAAACTAGACGTCGGACGATTCACACCATTCGGTTTTCCAGCCTGTTTGCGGATTTTCATCAGTGATGCGGGGGTTGCAGGCTCACCATCTGTGTCCTGCAAGGGGGCCGCTTGGTATCCGTTTTGCTTGGCATTCAAGTAAGGGGATTTGCCGGCAGAGCCAGATTTGGGTGTCGCCGGTGGTGGCATCAGCGTATCGGACAATGCCTCGGGAGAGACGGAATCTTGCCCAGAACTATCTTGACTGTATGGGAGATGAAGCTTTCCACCAGTGGCCTGCTGAGTATTGGTGGCTTCATTTGATCTCATCGCTTCTTCAATGATCCCGGTGATCTCCTTGGGCGGTATGACCGTACTAGAAGGCTGCTTCTTTCTGGTTTGTGGCTTCATGGCTGGAGACTGTCTCACCGCGCGGGCTGGATTCTTGGTCGAGGATGATGAGGTTTTCCGTTTTGACTTGCGCAAAGATGCTACTGTGGAGCCAGTGGTGGATGTGGAGAGTTCAAGATTTGGGTCTATGGGCGATGTCGTATCGGATGTGTCCGAACCTCGAACAGCTCCATAGGCGGAGTGTTGGGCAGCCTGGTTTTGCGCTCTCAGAGCGGGCGAGGTCAATGGGCTGAAGGCTTCTGCAGGCGCAGCATAGTCTGGGTACTGGAATTGCGTATCGAGTGGAGTCACTGCTGGAGACACGAGAGGCGTAAAGATCATCTGTCAAGCAAATTAACCTCGCTTCCACTCCGGGCTCCTCCGTCAGAATGAAGGAGTTCCTACCTGATCCTTCTGACTTCGTCGGTAGGGATCATACATGTGCAGCTGCTGATGATCGATCGGTGTGCGATAGTACTGCGCATGCCCTCCGTGCATCTCCAAGCTGTTGGGCGTAGGTGGCACGACATTTTGACCATGATATTGGTGGTTGTGCAGGTGAAGCTGTTGTTGCTGCTGTTGCTGCTGTTGATCGAACGGGTCTTGCTGCATAGCAAGGTCTTGAAAGGATTCAGTGGAGCCATTATAGCCATTCATGGGGGTCGCATGATTGCGCTGGTCCATCGGCGGCGGCTGCTGCTGCTGCTGCGGCATATGTCCGCTCTCGAGTCCCAGCATGGCAGCGGTGCCCTCGACCGAGGTATCCATTGCCCCAGCTCCATTCTGCGGTAATTCGACGGTATCATAACCGGTAAAGTCGAGGTCAGCAAAGTCGAGGAAATTGGCGAATTCGTCCTGGGGGCCAGGCATGGGAGACCAACGCGGGGTAGGGTTTTCGTTCATATCGCTTTACAGATGCGACGCTCCATTCGCCAAGGAGTGTACGCAGCGACTGCGATGCAGTCGATTCAGTGTGCGAGACACAAGGCTTTTTTCCTCTCTCGCTAAGGAAGGTTCAAGTGGAGGTTAGAAGTGGAATGGAAGGATCCGAGTTGAGGGAGTTGCGACTTCGGCTTGGAGGGGCTTTTGGGTTGGGGCAAGTAAAGTAAGGTAAGTACGAAGATACCTTATGTTTTGACGCCGCACGTGGCTGGTGCGGAGCAAGAGGAGGAATGTCCTACTTTTGGTGTGTGTTGAAGATGTAGAATAATAATATGAATAATGAATTTGAACATGAATATGAATATGAATAATGATAGAGAATGAGAAGAGTAAATGTTGTTGTATACACTAAAGTACTTTGCTACTACTACTATACAGTCGGCTGGACGAGAGCTTGTTGCGGCATCCGCCTTTTACTTTTTACCCTTTTCCTTTGGCTGCACACATGATTTATTTTTGACTTGATATGCTGGCCAATCAGCCTTTTTTCCCTTTTCCCAGGACTACGGAGTACGCCTTCCTCATTCAGGTACATTTCTGTGTGGAGGGGTCCCCCTTGACTAAGGTAGTAACTGAGGTAGTAACCATCCAGACCTCCGTTGTGGGTTTCTCTTATGGAATTAAATCATAATCATAATCCCGTCGCTGTCAACTTATTAGTCTCGGCCAATTTGATATTAAAGAGAGTAGAAGCAGGCAATCAAAGTATAATAAAATAGGCACCATACTTATATTCATGTTGGACCCTGTTACTCCTGATTAGCCTCGGCTTCACAACATTGCGCGAGTTGGTCTAGTGCCCTGGTGTGGGGGTCTGTCTGTCTTTATAATAATTATTATTATGATCATCATCATCCTCATCCTCCTCATCATCATCATTATTTATGAAAACATTCATTGTGACTCACTCGTACCTACATTAACATACCTTACCTTACTTGATCAGAAACATGGAGGCCGGGCCAACCCCAGAGTCCGGTGGTCCCCAGCGGCATTTGGAAAATTAAATTCAAAAAAAGGCACTGGATGATAATAATAATAATAATAAGCATAACACCTTGCAGCTCCAACAGGCCAATCGTATTCCACTTTCCTCGTCTGCTCCACCCACACCGAAAATTTGAATGGACCGTGGATGGCGTTGGATGCAAGGCATTGCATCTCCTCGGGAGAGTCGTTCCTCCCGTTCCGAAGCAAATGTCAATCGGAGATCTACAGACAAAGTCTCCCTCTCACCTCCAGCTTTACAAAACACGGCTGACCATCCCCCCCACTCCAAGCCGAGTACGCAAACGGGATATCAATAATTTCTCGAATTGAGGGCGTTCCTTGTTGCAATGAATCCTGTCCTGCTGTGATTCTCTACCGAAAGACGTTCAACAGTCAGCACTCAGGACCCGCATGACAGGTGTTCGGTCAGAAGGACAATTCCTCTATGTGGTGATAGAGTTTGTGTTGTAGTACGTACCTACTCCGGCAAGAACGGGGCTACTGGACAACTGGGTACGCCAAGCATGTCAAAATATACTCCGAGCATGAGGATGATGAGATCACCCCACTCCATCTCGCACTCGTCCGCAGTTGCATCTAAATAGGGAGTACCTAGAACTCCCCTTAGGCAGTTACCCTCACACGCCACAGTGGGGGCCGGGCTCAGTGGCATTTCGAGCAGCATCTGACTAAGTAATATTTGCCGGCCTTACGGTAGCCCCGAGACAGGACAGCAGCCATCGTTGACAACACCAACCACCTGACCGGTGCAGCCTTGTTAAGATATATCGCCATTTCTGTGAGAGTGTTCGTCCATTGTGGCTGGCCCACAACGGTATGATGCATGTACCGAAAGACCGAAATTTGCCTCGAGTTCCAATGTCTGATTTTGCCGGAAGGCTGGAAGTGCAAGTGGTACAGACCATGGTAAAAGGTATAGCAATTGAGATCATAATACACATAGCAGACAAATATTGCCTTGATCGATGAGGGTTGTTATATTGTCTCTTATCCAGAAAACATACTTGCTTCTACAACTAGTCTGGGTGGGTACGGGCATTGGGCTGCAATGAATGCGAGGCGAAATCGCCCGGTCAATGCTCCTGCAGAGGCGTACCTGCATGAACCTTTATCCCCTCGATCGTCTGCACAGCTCACACGCAACCGATACAGCTGCATCCTACGGTCCAGGCTCCGAGCCCCTGGTCTTATACTCCAAACGTCTTGCGTGATACTCGCTAAATCCAAATTGTTGTCCTTGTGCTCAAAGGTGTATAGTAATCGAACAAAAACAGAAGCAGCAAAACAAATTACCGAAGTCGAGACCGCATGGCTCGAAAGCTTCTTGAGGTCCAGAGATTCCGTAAGTCGTCGACACCTTGCCATTGGCCACGGAGCCAATATCCGGGAATAAGGCCGACACCGCCGGGACACGGCGGCGACCATCTGCAACGAGATGCCATAGCTGCATAGCCAAGAGCCAAGCATGCTGATCGGTATGAACGTCGAGTGGGGGCGACATCCTTAGCACATTCTTTGGCGTCTGCTCCTCTCTATCACCATGAAGCCATAGAATCGACTCGTCGACGTATCCGCTTCATACTCGCCAAAGATTTCGAAAGAGGGCACCCATGTGAGCCCAGTAAGCAAATCCAGAACGCAGTGTAAATGCGGCAACAAACGCCCAAAAGCTGGGCATTATCAGTGCGTTTAGTTATCGACAGCACAAGTCTGGGCACAGGTCGTGTGACCATGAGCCATATCGTAGACCTCAGCATCGACGTCATTTTCAACCCCCCCAACCCAACCATCATCTCCCCATCCCCCAAAACCCCACTCCAATAAGCACCCTCCTCTCCCTCCCATCCATCATCCCCAACTTCCCTAGAGTACAACCTATCCCATCTGTCCCAAGCCTACTCTCACCACTCTCACCATTCTATCAATCTCCCCACTCCCACCACTCCCACCACCCTTCGATACCCCTCCCCCCCCCAACATCCCTCACCATCCCACTCCCTACCCTCCCATCACCCATCGCCCATTCCATTCCATTCATACTCACTCACAAGAAGGAAATGGAAACCATCCCTCCATTCCTCACCCCCCCCCCCTTCTCCCCAAAAACCAAAAACCAAATAGAAATTTACGAGCCTCTACACTCACTCATACCTTCCGTCACCATATCACCTAGCTCACCCAACCCAGCCCAGCTCAAGAAGCTCGACGAATCGAACAATAATAAGTCATCCATCCTTCCATTTCTGTTCTGAACAAGTAGACTAATGAGACGGATAGGATGGGATGGTATGGACGGTGCAAGGCAAGGCAAGGCAAGATAAGGCAAGTCAGAGAGAAGTACAGAAAGAGAACAGAACAGGACAAGGACAAGGACAAGTGGGGATATCTTGAGGAGTGGAGGAGAGGAGGTAGGAAGGAAGGATGGATGTAGCGTGAGCCGTCCGTCCGTGCGTGTGTGTGCAAGTATGAGATGAGATGAGATTGATTGATTGCCCGAAAGGAGTAGGGAATATCAAGCAAGGTAGGAAGAAGGGAAAGGGGGAAAAAATTGGACACGGTATCAAGGAACATTATTGCAGGAAGTGAAGTGTACGGCGGTGGAAGGGGTAGGTTCTGCATCAGAAAGTAAACAAAGGGACGCAAAGTGCTCAGTGGGAATCTCGCTCGCTTTTTGATGCTTCTATCTAGGTAAGGTACTTATCGACGCTCTGGCTTGCAGGTACTAAAGGCTACATGTGAAAGCCATCGGGAGCGAATACCCTCAACGCTGTCCCTTGGGAATCGGTCAGTCCGAGTGTCAAGCTCCACGATGCACGAATTAAAAGCGAAATAAAAAAAAAGTCCACAAGCATGACAACACCGGATGATTGCGTGAAATGACAAACCCCTGGTTTGAACATCTAGTCAACTTCCTCCATTGCGCTCTCACCCGCGCCCTCCTCAGCCGGTGCGTCACCCTCCTCGGCGGCTTTCTCCTCGCTCGTCTCGGCTTCTTCGTCGACGTTCAGACCCAGCGACACAAGTTTGTGGATTCGCTCGGCGAAGCCTGCTGGCTCGTCAATGGTGAAGCCGGAAACCAATAACGATGTCTCGAAGAGAAGTTGAGTGATCGACTTGACGGTACGGTCGCTCTCGCCATCAGACTCGACCTTCTTCTTGAGCTCCTTGATGATGGACGACTTAGGCGAAATTTCGAACGTCTTCTTCGACGACATGTATGAACTCATCGAAGTGTCACGGAGAGCTTGAGCCTTCATGATACGCTCCATGTTTGCGGACCAGCCGAACTGGCCGGTACGGATGGCGCAGGGTGCACCAGTGAGCTTGTGGCTGACAACGACCTTCTCAACCTTATCGCCAAGAACGTTCTTGAGTGCCTTTGCGAGAGCTTCATATTCCTTCTCTTCGGCCTCCCGTTCTTTCTTCTCGTCTTCGGTCTCCTCAAGCTCGAAGTCTTTGGTGATATCGACAAGCTTCTTGGATTCGAACTCCTTGAGCTGGGTCATGGCGTATTCATCGATGGGATCAACAAGGAATAGAACCTCGAATCCCTTTTCTTTAAGAGAGTCCAAGAAAGGCGACTTTTGGACCGCCTTCAAGGACTCGCCAGTGATGTAGTACATGTTCTTTTGATGTTCGGGCATACGGGTGATGTAGTCAGCGAGCGAAGTTGTTTCTTCACCAGACTTGGTAGAGTTGAATCGGAGGAGCTTGGCGAGGGATTGACGGTTCTGCGAGTCCTCGTGGATGCCAAGCTTGATGTTCTTGCTGAAAGCTGTGTAGAACTTATCAAACTGCTCACGGTCCTCGGCAATTTCGTTGAACAGCTCAAGGGTCTTCTTGACAATGTTTTTCTTGATGACCTTCATGATCTTATTCTGCTGAAGGGTCTCACGGGACAAATTCAGAGGTAGATCCTCCGAGTCGACAACGCCCTTGACGAAACTCAGCCATTCTGGGATAAGATCTGTGGCGTCGTCGGTGATGAAAACACGTCGAACGTAAAGCTTGATGTTGTTCTTGGTCTTCTTAGTCTCGAAAAGATCGAAGGGTGCACGCTTTGGGACGAAGAGGATAGCGCGGAACTCGAGTTGACCCTCAACGGAGAAGTGCTTGACGGCGAGGTGGTCTTCCCAATCGCTGTAATGATCTTAGCAGACTTTCCATAGAATTTCGTAGCAAACAGACTTACTTTGACAACGACTTGTAAAACGATCCGTACTCCTCGGCGGTGATGTCTTGGGGATTTCGAGTCCAGATGGGCTTCGTCTTGTTTAACTCCTCTTCCTCGATCTTGCTCTCCTTCACCTTCTTGGTCTTTGGTTTTTTCTTTTCTTTTTCCTCGTCCTCGTCTTCTACTTCCTCAATCTTCGCTTTCTTCTCCTCGTCTTCTTCATCATCTTTAGACTCTTCGGCATCCTCATCTGGGACGTCCTTCTCGGTCTCTTTCATGACGTGAAGGTAGATGGGATAGGAGATGAATTCGGAGTGCTTCTTGACGACCTCCTTGATCTTGCTCTCGTTCAAGAAGTCCGTCTGCTCGTCTTTCAGGTGCAGTATGATCTTGGTACCACGGCCGATCTGCTCGCCTTCATCTTGAGTTAGGGTGAAAGTACCTCCTGCGTTGGACTCCCAGATGTACTGCTCGTCATCGTTGTGCTTCGAAACCACGGTGACCTTGTCCGCAACGAGGTAGGCAGAGTAGAACCCAACACCAAATTGTCCAATCATAGATACATCAGCCCCAGCAGTCAGCGCTTCCATGAATTGCTTGGTGCCTGAGCGGGCAATTGTGCCAAGATTGTTCACAAGATCCTAATAACAAGTTAGACTAAAATTTTGAAAAATGCCAAACTTCACTCACAGATTTGGTCATGCCAATTCCAGTGTCGCGGATAGTCAAAATCTTGTTCTCTTTGTCCGGAATGATATCAACTCGCAAGTCTTTGCCTGTATCAAGTAGGCTTGGATCTGACAGGGCAGAATAGCGGATTTTGTCAAGAGCATCGGAGGCATTGGAAATTATCTCTCGTAAGAAGATCTCCTTGTTGCTGTAAACAGTGTTGATGATGAGAGATAGAAGTTGCGATATTTCACTAAGCAGGTTTCCAGAATCAGCATTGCTTAGTCGAGGCAGTGAAGGGAGCCGCGAGATGGGTATAGGGAGCCGCAAATTCTTCATGCTCCCAACCATGTCTTACGTCTCGATCACATTGCCAAAAAGGAAGGGCAGGCTCGGAAATGTACATACGCATTGAACACGTGCGTGCTTGTTTCAGGCATCGTGATGGATGTGTTAAGCTCTGGATAAGTTGAGTCAGCCAGTGAGAGACATAGCCTGTAGTAGGGCGGGAGGTTTGGCGGCAGGCAGCCAGTGAAGGCTTGTGGAGCTTACAACTTTGCGTTTTTCTGTTTGTGATTGAGAGTGAATAGCTGTTGAAGGTGCTGAATGTAAGAAATGTGAGTTGAAGTAAAGGGTTGTCTCTTCGAAGGGGGTTAGCACAGCCTTTCAACCAACACAACTAGCTAAGAGGAATGCGGAATGAAGCAATGAAGATAATTGTCTTATTATGAGTCTCACACAGCTATAGAGGTAGGATATACTCACAAGAAGTTTGGAATTTGAGTGATTGCTGATCGTTGCGTGGTGAGAAGGTGAGGTCTGAGGACCTGGTAATAAATAATTCCATGCCACTCTAGCGTGCCAAGCCGATGGAAAATACTAGAATCCTCGATCAAGAGAATACATATTTCTGCCTTATGGACACCCCTGCACCTAGCCTTTCATATTTTCTACTCTAGAATATCGCTGAAAAAATGTGCGAAGACTTTCATAAAATAAATTATTCAAATTTGGCTATCATTACGAGTATACTGTGCCAAATCCCTAGATCCATCACTCCCTCGTCAAGCATAGGATGTTTCCTCAATTATGAGTGCAACTCCATGACTGCAAATCTATGCTCTCTGTGCCAGCCGTCCCCAATGCCATGTCATCGTGTATCCATCATCACCTGAGCCCCATGTCCTCCAAATCCAGGCCGCTATAGCGCCCAAGATCCCGACGGATCCTACAACTTGAAATGCAATCCAGCCCTTTCGTTTCAAAACTTCATTCCATCTCAACAGACCAAGTGGATCTCCAGGATCCAGCAAACCACGATGACCTGATAGTCTTGTTATCTCTAGCTTTGTTGATCCTGAGCCGGTCTCTGTTCGTGCGGCCAGGGATGAGTCTTGTACGTGTACAAGAGACCCGTCATGAACGCACTCGTCAATTTTTTCTGTAAGCCAGACAGCTCTCTCGCCACGAGAGATCGCCTCATATCTAGTTCGCTCGTTTTGTAGACTCCTTTGTAGTTCACCCGCCCACCTAGCCAGTCTGATCTGCGCTAATTTCTCTTCTTGTTGGGTATGATCTGCTATCCTGGCCTGAGCATACGGTGACATTCCGTTAGTATATGCAACCATTGCCTGAGATGTATTAGGAGAATATGTCGTAGAAGTCAAGAACATCGAAGGACGACCAGACGCAGGACTTGTGGTAGGGCGTTGGAGAGGATATGATATGGTTGAAGCCTTCGGGCCTTGCGCGCGGACAAGCTTCCTCGCCGCCAGGTGCCTCATATATGCAATATTGTCTTGTTCGAAGACTCGCTGTACCAAATCGGCTAGCTCAGATGGAATAAGTGGTTGAACGTATTCAGGAGACATCAGTATGCTAGCATCCATGTTATCATTGTCATCCGAAGGCGCAGCGCACACAGTGTATGGATGTGATGCAACAGTAACGTCCCCGTCGAAAGCAAAAGGCCTGATGTCCGCGTGCTGTAGCCTTTCAAAGATAGAGCGTTTCAGGACTTCAGTCTCTTCAGGGGATAGTGTGTCTGACTTCGCGATTAGAGGAATCACATTGGTGAGTGTTGCCAGACGTTGGAGAAACATGATGTCCTCATCTTTGAGGTCTATAACGACAGTCAGTGTACATTTGATCACAAGAAAGGCTAGACAACATACCTTGTGCTATCATGTAGAGAACCACATCCACCTGAAACCCACCGCTGCCGCTTAATAGGCTTACGAAATCGCCTTGGCTTCCCGCGGTATTCGCAAAAGGCTTGCTGAGTTGAGCCTCAACGTACTTCAAGATCGACTCAATACTTTCTATCTTCGACATTCCGTGACTGTAGCCTGGGGTATCAACGAAGCAGAGATTCCGCTCAAGCACAGTATCGCCCATACTTTTCCGACGGCGTAGGACCTTGCTTTCTTCGATATCTGACCACCATGTTGGATAAGGCTTGGTACTTGCGTATACCTCGGTGATTTTATTTGTGGACCTTGGCTTGTTCTTGGACCGTTGAGGGGGAAGCTGGTCGATGGAAGGAAAATTTGCGGTCAAGGGATCTACATGCACGATATCTTCGCAAGTCTGCACAATCGATTTGATGAGCGACGTCTTGCCGACACCTGTAAGTTTTTATAAGCATGGTGAAGTCGGAAGGACATCCTGGATGTCTTGTCCGCATACCTGAGTCTCCAGCGATCAGCACCTTCAGCCTGCCGAGACTTTTCCCCCGCTTGGTGAATGGCCTCCGACTGGGCATCTTGATACTTGGCATGATGAGTTGAGGGGCACTGTCTTGCATGGAGCTTTGAGATTGAGCCACAACATCGTCATCCTCGCTCGAGGCTATGGCCTGACTACCTCCTTCGTCCATAGAATCCTCATCTG
Source organism: Usnea hakonensis (assembly GCA_013423325.1). NCBI lineage: Eukaryota > Fungi > Ascomycota > Lecanoromycetes > Lecanorales > Parmeliaceae > Usnea > Usnea hakonensis. The sequence continues at coordinate 120,883 of BLJB01000005.1, read as the reverse complement.
AAGGCCGGAAAGAACGGTTCGAAGAAGACTTGGGACTACTGGGTATCGATGACAGAGGAGCCTGAGACGAGAGTGAAGCAAATGACTGTGCCATGCTAGGAGCCAGGTGATCTGGCTGACTCGGATTGTAAGGTGACGAATCCCCCGTATTTATAGGAGCCCGCTCGATACTTCCGCGAGAGCTGTCCCGAGTGCGGACCTTTGGCTTAGGTCGCAGAGTAGATCGTCGTCTCCCCTCGTGACCATCTTCTATATCCTCACTCTCTTCCGCATAATCCTCTGTCTCCATAGGTGGGGAAACACTGTGTACCGTCTCTTGCAAGCTTCGAACGCCGAATGTACTGTCACTACCTGACCCAGTAGGTTTTCCAGACGAGGCTCCTAAGTCGTCCTCACTTGCCATACGGAAAGAAGTAGGCACATTGTTCGTGAGAGTTGAGGTAGAGGAGAGGGCCGATGCATCGAGGTCCTTCTGGGATCGTCTTCTAAGTAAGTCCCCGCCTGGACGCATTCTGCAACCGAGAAACAGCACTCGTGCGAAGGTACAACTCTGGGCAGATGATGCGTTCAGCTAAAGCAGATCAATTGTTTCAGCGATTTTGTGTATAGTGGCGCTGTCGTAGGTGTGCCCCTCATAACACTTTCGTGGTCGACCAAGTGATCAAGGTCGCTGAGATGATAGGGGAGGGGCAAAGACTCGGGTCAATGAGCTCGAGTCGACAGACGCTACAGGATGTGGCCATATTGGTGCTTTCCTGGAGTTTAGGTAGCCATACTGTGCAGCAAGCCCGCACGTTAACTAGTCAAATGCAGCTGACTAAAATGCCAAGCCAAGTACGGCGTATATACCTAATGTACCTCAAAACAAAAAGGTATTGCCACAAGGAATTTTTGACATCAGTGTTCTACCTGAAGTATGAAGGATTTGATCATCTTATGGTACATCCTTTAAAACTTAAGATTTTGGTACGTGTTAATGTGAATACAAAATCAGATCCGGCTTTTGTGTCAACCCACGTCAATGCTCTCTGTCACTATGTACTTCAAGGATGCGTAGTTGGCAATCAGTCGCTGAAGCATATGGCAAATGAGATTGGTTGAACCAGCCGGCGGAGATATCAACAAAGCCAGCTACCCTTCGCCGTGCATATATGAACGTCCACGAGGCAAGTGACGACCGAGCCTGCAGATCTGAGCGCATCTAGGTATCTTCGCGACTGTACTGTACCGGGTAACCAAAGCCGCCGTTAATAAAAAGAGAATCGTGACTGGACGCAGCCTGCAAGAAATTTTCCATGCCACTCGCTATGCTTGGAAGGGGTAAATTCGGAAGGTCGTACTAGAGTCGGTGGCTTGCCGCCTTTGAAATCGGTTATTGAGGTTCGAGATCTGGTGTGAATAGGGATGTAAGCGAGTTTGAGCTCTCGAGGTTTAGTAGTTGGAACACTCATACCGCTGGAGAAGTTTCCCCAACGGATCATGCAGCCTGAGGTTGGCCACGGCCTCTGCGAGACACGTAGCCACCACGACTTCCATCCTTTGGAAAGCCGCCTCTTCCCTGGCTACTTCCCGGACGGCCCTCGTTGGCTCCACGGCCACCACGAAGTCCGCCTCTTCCTGCAAAGTTGCCTCCATATGCATTTGCACGAGGTCGACGCTCTTCCACGTAGATCTGCTCGCCTCCAATAGAATGAGGATTAGCGGCGACAGCAGCATTGTAGGCAGCAGCGTCGGCAAATTCCACAAAAGCACAGTTCTGTTTAGGAGTTAGTGTCCCAAATTCAAAACGGGACTGCGTCAGTACATACCTTTGGACGGCTGACATCGAAATATACCAATTTCCCGTACCGAGCCAGCGTGGTTTTCAAAATAGATGCATCGACTTTATCGGTAACGTTTTTCACGTAGCCCAGAACATTTTCCTGAGTTCCAGACACCGACTGTGAGTGCTGACGACTTTGCTTCTTACTGTTGTCAGCGCCTGCCATTTGCCAGCCACTATTTCCATTTTGCTGCGTCTTTGCAGGAGCTTCCTCATTTGCTGATGTTGGAGGAGTGACCGATTGATTGGTAGAGGATGGAGCGGGTTTGGATTGAGGTGCAGTAGGTGTCGCCGCCGAAGTGTTAGAAGGAGCAGGGCTCGGCACAACTGGCGCAGCGACGCGATTGGCAGCTACCAGATTTGCCCATGTCTTTGGGGCAGCAGGCTTTGGAGGTGCTGCAGGCGCCGTTGATGCTGCAGATTCAGCTGGAGCTGCTTTGACAGGCTTAGGAGGAGAAGCGATTGGTGTTGGGTCCGGGTCCCGGGGTTTTTCTGGCTGTGCTTCGTCCTCGACAGCGGCTATCTCCGCAGCCTGCTCGGGAGCATGTGCAATTTCTTCATCCACTTCAGTTACAGCCGAGGCGGCAGCAGGGGCGTCCTCAGCAACGTCGACAGCCTCAACAGGGGTGTGCCCATTCGAAGGTGTCACCTCAGCGGGAAGATCTTGGACCAAAGCTGGTTTATGTAGGACTTCCTCCTCCAATTTTCTGTCGATTTTCTCGGCGTCGTGCTCCTGTTGAACCGGATCAGCGGAGCTAGTCAGAGTTTTTGTTTCGGGCTCAGGCTCTTGAGCCTGAGTGTGTGCAGCCTCTTCGGGTACCTCCCCATTCTCCATCTCCTCTTCCTCGTCTTCCTGGATATACCGGAAAATGTCATTGAGTACAAAGTACCCTTTCGGCTGCTCCGCCAGAACGAAGGTCTGAACAAACTTGCGGTGCGCGGCGGCTTTGTTGCTAATCTCGCCAATAACCTGGACCACAATGTTGTTGAAAGACTCCTGAGAGTCTACATTGGATACTCTGACCTTGCAATCTTGAAAGTCGAGCTGCTTTATACGGTCGTTGATGGCCTATAATCGATTAAGCAATGTCCCTATTGATGGCAAAAACGAAGGCGTACCCGCTGGCCAACCGAGACATCAACTTTCTGAGTTTCGACACCTGAAACGAACTGAGACCGCTTGTTGTAGTACAGCTGAGACTTGTGAGCTACAAATGGTCTCGAGCCTTAGAAGTCATAGCGTCTTACATAGAGTGTTTCCGGGTTTTTGCTAAGAGTCGTGTAGTACGACTCCACAAAGTACCATCCGACCTCATCTTTCGAAGGAGCCTTGTTGGCTTCGCCGACTCCAGTGACTTCAGAAGGAGGGTTTGCTGGCGTAGCAGCCACAGCTCCATCTTCACCAGATATTCCAGCTGGGGTATTGCCGTTTGACGCGTTCTGGGCTTGGGGTGGAACGAAAGAATCAGCGGGGCCGTACGGATATTGGGCCCCATAATTGCCGTTGACAGTGGTATTGTTGGCGGCCATTCTCGATATTAGGGTGGATTATATTGAGACAGGCGCTGAGGGCGAGGTGAATGTTCGGAGGTGATGTCCAGTGGTCGCCAAGTAAATGATAAAAAGGCCGGGTGATGAGGTTGCACAAGGACGCAAGGACAGCAAAATCTTTGAATAGCTACATGGTCGTAAGTTAGCTGACTTGATTGACCAGGTTGATGGTGACTGACATGTAAGAAGATGAAAATGAAATGATCCGAAGCGCCTTTATAGATGCAAATGAATGCCTGAGTAACGAAGATGTGGAAGACAAGCGTCTAAAGCTCCGACTCCAAATTTGTGGGGATACTCTCTACGCCGAAACAATGTCACGGACACGAGTGTGAGGTTTAAGAATGGAGTAATTTGATGGTTTTGAGACTATTGTAATTAGAAGATTAATCTTGGACTCTTCATGTGAAAAAAATTGAGTGCACTGCAGAGGTGCTGCTCAAGCGCAGTGAAAATGAGAAAGAAAATACCGTTTGCTAGCGGTACCAGATGCTGCGGGACCCAGAACGCCCAATCAAAACGTCGGATTTCCCGAGCACCGACCATGCAAAAGTACCTAGGGTAGTACGTTATGCCATTCGTAACATGATCATCTAGATTCCACGCATATATTTTATTCGGGTTATACTGTGATTTTCTCGCCTATGAATGCTCGGAGTAAACCTTTACCTCCCGCTTCAACGGGACCTAGAAAAGGCCAATTGGTTGCATCAACGATTCGCCTACCAACCCTAACGAGACATTCATAAGGTAGCGTCTCGGGCGTCTATCTACAGCGTATTTGATATTTACAAGGTGCTCGCCCGGTCAGATCAGATAGTAAATGTGTACCTAGTTTAGACATGGTATTCATGTAAGCATCATGGGATTGAATAGCACACCCGTGTGCCTTTCATATTCGACACAAATCAGTAGAGACATGTCCTCCCAGTTTCCACGAGTTGCAATCTTCTAACACCAAAGAAAATGCTGGGTATTGGCAGTGAAATACAAACAAACAATCAAGACACATTGCGGAAGCGGCGAAACCGTGACAACTCGGCTGTCGGCTATCCACACCCACTGCGGACATAATGTGATCAGGAACTTCATCGTAGTCGTGACCTTGATACTAAAAGTGAGATCGAGCTGGGGCCTCATAAGGCAGTGCTGACTGACCTCCCCATTCCTGCCTTCTCGTCCAGCAACTTTGGTCTGAATGTCGCGTCCTGATCCGTCATCCTCCGACCGAGTGCACGCTCGACCTTTGCCCCCAAGGCCAGCTTGCTGAGGCTGTCGGTCTTCTCTGGTGTAGGTTGGTATCGCTGCTGCTGGAGACGTTTCTGCTCTAGGCGATCAAAGCCTTGCGTCCACTCTTTGATCTCTTGCATACGCGGGTCGCCCGTCGACGATGATGCGTTGGTATGTGATGTGCTATCGGAGGCTGCAAGACTAAAGGTTGAGAAACGCTTTGACGTTCGTTTGGACGTGACCTGGAAGGGATGTTTATCAGTGGACAAGGGTCTGATGATCGAGGCGAGGTGCCTAGAAAGAGACAATACGGAATTCTCATGGTCCAGGCATGATCAACATAAACAGGGCGCTTTTTGCACTGCCCGGGGAAGACGCTTTGTGCCGAGCTGACATAAGAATATGGCACAGAATGGACAGGGCTTATTCTTTTTCCATTGCCAGATTGTTTGACAGCTTGCTTGGAACATTGTGACTGGAATGAGACAGGCCTAATGACGGATTGAACTTACACTTGGAGCCATGATAGGACGTTCCATGGACTCACGACCCATTGAAAGTGAGGGGCGAAGAAGACGTGTGTTCAAAAGATTCAGAGGAAATGCTGCGACTTTGAGGATTGAAGTCTGAAGGAAAGCTTCTTGTGTTTGGAAACCGAGGATCAGCGCGGTGAAACGTAGGTCTGACCAGGATTGGGGGGGGAAGGTAGAGTGTTGTGGTGACGTTGATGCAAAGTTTATTGAGGTTTATTCGGTGGAGCGATGTAACCTTGGTCGTCACCAAGCTTGATGAGCAATCAGTCTTACTACTTTATGCGACGATTTTTCGGATTGGGCTTCAGGAGGGATAAATTTTCAGATTCGGTGACTGAGAGTGAGAGAATGGTTGTTGAGAAGTTGAGATGTGGGGGGAAGGAGTCTAATAATAATAATAATAGTTCATCTTAACTTATTCAGTAGACTTACAGCAGGTTTCGCATTTAACTCAACTCTGCCACATGCATAGTTCTTACATACGGTACTTAAGGTACCTTAGGTTTTATCCGTCTCCCTCCGTCATCCGGTCTTAAGGTATGTTTTACGCCCCCTTATCACTTCATCAATCATCAGATACACAAACAATTCGCCGACATGCGACATGTACTCAGAATTTGACCTGACCAGATTAGGTCCTACTTCTTTCTGAACCTTCATCGCTGCCTCTTATAACGTCTTCAACTTTGTCGAGACACAAGGTATTGTATGTAGAGTACAAGTAAAGAAAAGTACAGTACAGTACAGCACTCTACACCAGGGGCAGTGCCAAGCTAGACTTTAGGATCGGAAACCGAGGCCGAGGCCACGCAGCACATGGCAAGCAGGGATGCTGAACTCTAATGCCGTCTAAGCTGTCTTAAGAGTAGTCTTCGCGCGGGCCATGAGACCATCTCCATCCAATCAGAATACAATACTACCCCACTAACGGATTGAGAATCCATCATCAAGTCCCTCACCGTCTCAAAATCTTACGTGTTGTGAGAAGGAGCAGAGTGCGATATGCGCCATGTCATATGAACACGGATAGTAAATAAGACGGAGACAAAGATATCACGAGGAGATCCATTTACCCGAGCCATTGACATTTGAAACTTTGATTCACTGACCGCTCTGAGAACACGCTTCTAAGAATAATGCCGAAGCACAAGCAATGGTTGAATGCCAAGAAGCAGACTGGGAGGAAGAAAGCAGAGGTCCGCAGATTGCTTAAACGCATGTGTTGGCTCATGATTATTGATGCTGTAGCTGCAGGCTCCCGAGTGTGAGACTGCCAACGATTTTCTTGCAGGTATCAAAATCACACCCGAGGATGTAACCTTGAGCCCATATCCAGCTAATTCCCGGGCAGCCGGTGTTGATTTTGAAGAAGCTGGAGAGAAATGGCGTGCTGGAGATGCTGCCAAGTCCTTGAGGTTTTTCATCCGCGCGATTGAGGTGTATGAAAAAGGACTGCGGTTGTTCCCTCGGTCCTTTGATATAGCATACAATAGGTGAGACGTAACCCTCATCAAAATTGGAGCTCCACTGAAGATCACCAGGGCTCGGTTGCAATATGAAGTCGCTCAGCAGCCTCGGTTACTCGAGTACTTGCCGACTCCATTAATTGAGCTCTTGCATACAACTCTCGATTCTCACAGGTTGGCACTAACGATCGACCGAGAAAATGCGGATCTTCTCTTGTATGCATTCGCTTGTAGGTGGAACTTGATTGGACTGACTCTAGTAGTAATACGGCCCAGGTATTGACAAGTCTTGCCGAAGCCATTTGTGAAGGCAAAAAACCATCACAATCTCCTCGAGACGAAGCACTGCGCCTTTTTCAAGAATCTTTAGAGCTTTTCCAGACATGTCTCAACGTTCAAGAGTCCAAGCTTAGTCACGATGAACACAATCGCACTCCCGAAGCACAGTCGCCTCCTGACGTAGATAGCAACACTAGTGTTACATCTGATGTGCCGGAAGAAGAGGTTTGGGCTTCTGTAGAAGAACCAGTCACCCACGACACTCTCCTTGATACCACCATTGCACAGCTAGATACCCTGACAGCGATCTGTGGTCTAGGGCCCTCTCACACATCTCTTGCATGGGTCGAAGAGTACTACCGTACCACGCTAGAAGAGAAGGCAACAATATATCTTGCTGGTTCAACTCATCACCGCGAAGCCGGTCTTGCACAGGCGAAATTTACTTGCGCATTGTCTGACGCAGCCTTCCGGGATGGACAACTCGATCTGCCTACCTATGAAAATGAGCTGAACATGGCATTCACCAATCAGGATCTTTGCCTTTCAAGTGACCCTCAGAGTCTTTGCGACAAAGCAGACGCAGAGCTAGCGTTCCACGCAAGTGTGCAAGCCGCTCTCCAGCAGGCACAACCCATTGACATGGCCCACATAAGCGGTATGTGCTGGAAGCACATAACTAGAGCGCTCGACAGCCTCACAGCTGCTTCGAGGCTTCCTGGTGCCCAAAATCTGCCTCGCATTCACCTTCGACGAGGAGACTGCGAGTTGCTGCGATTGCACTTGAGTGAGGCGCCTCTGAATTATGGTCTCGCGGCCAAGAGTGCCCCAACTCTCCTCAAGAACGCGGAAGTATACTTCCGTAGTGCAGCAAATCTAGCAAAGGGGGACACGGGTACCGAAGAAGAGCAGAATGAAGCAAACGTCAAACAGTCAATTGCACTAGGATTGGTGGGTGACGCAGGAAGGCTCCTGTTGTTGGTACAGACCCAAAAAGATTTGGTAGAATCAACTACACAGGAAATGAGAGATGAAGGCCTGCTAGGAGAGCAAAGCTTTCAGAGAATAGAGAGCCTGATCGCATGAAATGATGGATACCGATCAAGGATTGATGACCACGCGTAAACAATTCAAAAATGTGCTGCTATACCTGCCCTTCCCGTTTTGAGTGGATGACCCCAACCATCTTGCACAGTACCCTTTAAGCATATCTGGCCGTTCTTTCTTTCTCTCATAACCGACTTCCTCTCGCCCTAGTTGCACTCTCCCCGTCTACTTCCATTGCCTCTTTTCTCATCTCGCTGCCTTCAGCCACGCTGCTCATAGCACCATTCGCACCTTCCAGATCTGCAATTACCGCTTCCAAACCGCTAACGAGTCGCTCTACTTCATCTTTCTGTGTCTCTACTCCCTTTGCCAACTGTTCGTTCTCGACTTGTACTGCTTGCAGCTCGGCCTCAAGCTGCGACTGCGTAGTCGCAAGATAAGGTGCCAGGTGTGCCAGATAGAGGGATTGTGGAGGCAGCATGTGCGGACTATATGTTAGGCATAAGCGCCAGTCAGCACAAATTCTCACATACCTTCTACCCAAGTTCTCGCCATCGCAAGCAACATGCAGACCTCCCTTCATGAACAATAACTCGATATATACTCACGGCTCACTCGGCAACATCCCCTCCCCACCTCCCTCTCTCCTCGCTTTCGCAGTTCCCACCAGCCTTTCCAGCTCGTTCAGTCCCCCAACTACGTCCTTCTCGACCAATATCTCCTCATATTCCCGTTTCGCCTTGTCCTCTACCTGTCCGACAATCTGTCTCCACACATTGTTCAAAACCGCAGGGGCGTACTTTGCGGAAGTCGGGAAACAGGCGGCGAAGTTTGCGTAAGAGCAGGTGTGGACTGTGTGCGTGAGAGCCGCGGTGAACATGTTGTTGAGAGCTGTGGCGCGGGGGCCGGGGGTTTGGGTGGAGGGAGGAGGCGGGGCGGGGGAAGGGGAGCGGTTGTCTGTGGTGGTCGCCATAAGTTTTCCAAGTGAGGCCAGAGCCTAATTGGGGACGCAGGAACGAGGTATTGAAGATGGCCTTGTCCTTCGTTCAAGCACTAAGTAAGGCTATGTTTACGCGCTTGGCGACGCGTGCTTCGGATCACTAGCGTCAATTCAAACGCGGGGAAGAGAAGCTTTGAGTTTATTCTCTTCAATTTTATTCTAGCCCTCGCGTTCACGTAAGATTACACTCTCAGCTCTCGTACAATAATGAATCCTATCTAGTCCGACCCAAGAGGCTTCAAGGGTACTATTTTCCGAGTCTCTGGTGGAGTATGTCTTCTTCCCCAAAGATTGAAACCTACGGTCTCTTCAGCAAGGCAGAGTCTCCTTGATAATCACAGTGGTAATATTACACCTGTATTTGCAATATCAAATTGTCTCTCTCGGATCTCGAAGCGCCTTGTTTGAGAATCAGCAAGACTGTTCTTGATATCATCGCGCTTTCTTTTCTGTCTTTCGAAGTTCCCTTCTAGTCTAATCACAGGCTGGTGATTCGGCCAAATGAAAGCCCTTGGCTTTTCTCTACAGGTTTTAGAATGACCAAAAGACCATTAACGTCGCCCGAGATAGACTTTGGACCCGGAGCACCTTCCCTTACTGTGCCAGGATCATTTTTTATGGGTAGCAGCCGAGATCATAATCTCTCACCAGGACTAGTCATCAGCAGCCGCAAGCAGATAAATTGTTGGTATGTCTTCACTAATGACGCCATATCATGCGGATCTCAGAGCAGCAGCACCGCTGAAGTTCGGTGGATGGGACACTTGATTATCGGTCCCCACTTCTCGCCGAAAGCAAATCAAGCGAAGTGTTGAACCTCGGATATCTTTGCAGCATCATTGACGCAATTAATGCCAAAGAATCTTGGCATTACGTGGTTTCGAAGTGGGTAGTGGTCTCAATGGGCTAATTGGACCGAATCAGCAGGGAGACCTCGATCTGAGATGCTGACCGATGGCGTTGTGCCTTGGTAGAGGTCAGGATATTCTTCGGCAATACGCTTTGGACGCTTGCCATCATCCGAGAGCATCCGGCAGCTTTATGAAATGGCACAGGTTGTTTTATTCTGGCGTCGATCATACAGATCTCTTATTCGACACCTGCCTAGTCTAGATGGACGGTCCTATCTGAATCCTACAAGGAATGGAACAAGAGCGCTGATGATTCCCTCAAAGCACTTCCGAAACGGCAGTAATCGAGAAGTCCCCCGCGGCTGCTAATTAAGACCTTGTGGGATTTTCAAAATAGGAGTAGGTAACCTCGACTAACCTCGTAAGAGTTTGAATCTCAGCTACAGACAATGAACGATAAAGTAAGGAACCAAAAGCGAGTCTTGAGTCCTTTACGAAGATCAACCACGACAGATGACATTTTATCGATTATATTCGAGCGGTCCCCAAATCTGATGAGCAAGGATCATGCTGCCATAACTACATTTTCGAAGTCAATCGAAGTTGCTTATACTTTAGGATACTAAGCCCAGCAATCTGTGACATGGTTGCCTGGATATTGGTAATGGAGCTACGTGGTGACAAACATGGAGACAAACAGCTTCTTAGCTTCCGCATCGAATCAAACACAGAAATACTTCCCTTTATAGGAAAGGAAAAGCAAGAAGATACCTTCGCAAAGCATCGAAAGAACCCACATACGTTGCAGCCTTATCCAAAGATGAGGCTGCTGCGGGGGAGCCGATCAGGCTGAAGGATTCTCGCTGCCTGCGTAGGCAGAAGCTGAAAGTGGATGCGGTCAGTCATATCGCTAAAATTGTTTCATTTCGAAGGGGTTTTCAGATACTGCAGACAGCCTCACATCCTGACCGCCTTTTGCCTTTAGTCTCAGAAGAGACAAAGGTCCCAAATTTCTTGATATACATCAATGCTCTCGCCCAAATTTTTGCAGCAGACAACTAAAAATGTCTTCACCTCCCTATATCAGAGATTTGCTCTCCATCGCAATTAATTTGGCCGGAAGCCTTTCCGAACGCATCCCCAAATCCAGCTCTTTGCAGAAAGACTGCAGCGAGATAGCCTTTAAACTCAGCAATTGGCGCAAGAATCTTGCTACCGATATCGAATTTCTTCTTAAGCCGACGGGAGACAAAGCTCTGTACAAGGCCATTTTGTCGCCGCTGTCCGAGATGCTCTGCATTCTGTGTAATGTCCCTCCAGTGCTTGTCTTACAGCCACTAATCTTCTTTTAAGGCCAACTCATTTGGACAGCCCACGAGCTGGGCAAACCCCCATCACTGGCGACCATCTCGCGCACCAACGAAGCGGAGCAGAAGGTATGTCCATTCTTGGAGCTGGGTTTTCCTTGTTTGTAATGAATTGGAGGAGCAAGACCAATTTCCCACTCCTGAAACCTGTCTTGCAATTCCACTTCCTACCTCGAATAAGCAACACTGACTTCGAGATCTGCACAGATCAAAGACGCATCGCCAACGATCAAGAAGTTTATGGACGATCTTGGTACGTACATACAACCGAGTAATGAATCGCCGCAACTTTGGGCCTATTCTCCACATTTCCGAGAAGCAAAAAAAGCCCCTTCCTTTGCTCTCCAAACTTACCTTATTGCAACAAACTTGGACGAAGTGATTCCATGACCACTGAAAAGCAATCAACTGATCCTTCCAACTCCACTTCCACACAGGCGTATGGCAAAAACCCCGCAAAAACCACTCCCCGCTCGCCGTCCTCTTCGACAAGGAGACGTCGCGCAGCGACAAAGTGTTTCACTTCACGGAAAAAGCTGTGCATGACCACTTGCACACGTGCTGCAGTGTGCTTTCGGACTTGACTAAGAAGATTGATAGGGCGAGGAGCAGGTATGTCGGGTTGAAGTTGTTGGGTGGGAAGGCTGAGTGAGAGAGGGAGGGAATGGAATGGAATGGGAAGGGGTGCTAGAGCTGGAAAGGAGATGAAAGTCTAGTCCGAGAATACAGGAATGAACGAACAAGTCAATGAAACCCGATTCCTCCCTCGAATATCTTCTTCTTTTCTTTCTTGACATGGCAAAACCCACCTTGTACGATGCCATCACATGACAACAGTAGTACCCTATATTCACAAAGTAATGAAAAGGAAACATCAAATCAGGCGCAACTCGATTTCCCAATAACCCCAATCCCTCGGAGTCGTGTCTTCCCCTATTACCTCCCTATCCCCTATCCATACCTACCCCAAGTATCCAACCCACATACCTTACTTACTTACCCTTGAAAAAAGCCCCCCCCCCCCCCCCCCCCCCCCCCCCCCCCCCCCCCCCCCCCCCCCCCCCCCCCCNNCCCTTAAAAAAACCCCCCCCCCCCCCCCCCAACCCCCCCCGATCTTTCTGGTCTCGACTGTGAACATTTCTGGTAAGTAGCTAGTAAAATGAGAACGCTATTATGAAGACGCTGAGTCAAACTTACTTAGCTGGAGATCCAATTTATATGGGTTTAGGGAAGAGCGTTTGTTTACAGCAACAAGAAGGACGCAGGCAATGTCGAAAAGAAATTTGCACATTTCTCTTTTCCAACTTCAGATCTTGCTCGGATACGTACAGGGTCTGATATGTGGATATGGGAATATGCCGGGTAGGATATCTGTAGGGGTAGAAGTGCGGATCAAGGTGTGTGTTTCGTAAGTCAGGTCTGCGGGAACGGGGGATGGTACTTTAGTAGGTGAAGTGTTTGCAGGGAAGGGACGCAAGATCTTGATTTGTTTATTGTTTATACTTTTGAGCTTTTCAGGTAGATATTCATAGCACATGATACATACGAAAGGGCCGACGACGACGATGACGACGTCTTTGACGAGGCTTTCCTGACATTCCACAAGTTCCCAGGCGCCCTTCGCAATGCAGGATTCGCCGCCCCTTTTTTCAAGTCCCATCACTTCGCAGTCTTGACCTTCTTCTTCTTAGGCTCTGCCGCCCTCTCATCCTCGCTGCCTTTGCCACCGTCCGCGTCCGCCATCTCGTCGTCGCTTCCACTGCTCTCGTGCGCCGAGTCGTACTCTTCTGCCACGTCGGAATCCGAGTCGGACTGGAAATCTTCGTCGAGGCTTTCGTCGTCTTCATCGGCGGAGCCACGGTCAGCGCGTGCGGCGACGACTTCTTCCTCCGAGGAGTTGATATCCGCGTCATTGAGCGCTGCTTGAATGAGGGCAGAGGACTAGCAATGATTAGCGTGGATTACTAGACAATAATGCAGGATGTATAATTACGTCGTCAAGCATCTCGTTGCGTATTTTGAGATTCTTTGCCGCAAAGAAATCCTCCAGAGGCTTTTGCTCTTCTCTGTACGGTACGTCAGCACAATCATAGGGTCTGCCATTGGAACCCATACCGATTGATATTACTAAATTGGTGCTCGACACCAGCGTTCTTCGTGGTAATTGTAATGTCAAACGTTCGGCTTGCGGATATGGCACCACCAATACGAGATAAGACAATTACGGAAATTGTGTCGAAGGAAATGTATGTGGCTGGCTTCGGTACGAACATGAAGCTCTTGTCTAGGCAGAACAAGTGCCCTTCGTTTGCTTTGATGCTACACTTTACTCCGGACTGCTGGTGGTGGCTGGAGAAATCTTTCGAGGGTGTAACGACCCTCTTTCCAGTCAAACCGCGGAACACCTGAGCGACGACCATGTGCTGCGGCTGTTCATACCGGGGCATCAATTTGTCTTTGTATTTGCCCCCAAGCATTTCCCTGCGGCTTATTAGCTAATGATATATCAAGAAGCAAATTCAAGGTCGTACTCTGTCATATTCAGTTCGATAATGACCTCCTCCTCGCGCTTGAACTGCATGACGAGGAAAGGATATCTCGTTTGGCCTTGTCTCAGAGGCGGATCAAGTCCGATTGTGATGAGAGTATGCAGGTCGTCCGGCTTAGGAAGAAGCATGAATTTTTTGATGTGGTCGTATTGAATCTTGTAGTCGTATGTTTTCCCACGCAACCGAAACGAGTTTTCGTACATGTCGATATCAAATCGTCCTCTGCCGTTGGTTTAGCTTCAAAGCAATTTTGAGAGACTCCAAAGAAACCAACCTTGGTGTCAGATGTAGCACGTCCAAGAAGGTTGCGAATGTGTCTCCAGCAACCTCTCCAATCTCGGCTTTGTCCATCAACGTGTCGTAGAAGAGGCTGGCAGCATTCTGCTCCTCGACCTCCTCACCATCAACACTCTTGTCCTCACCATCCTCATCCTTCTCCTTCTTAGTGACGGTCCCGGGAATGTAAAAGCGCATCTCCACCAATTGGTCCTTTGCTGCACCGGCCTTTCGCCCTCGACTTCTTGCTCCCCCAAGGTGCCCGTTTGTGCCCGTCTCATTGCCGTCTGCCGGTAACGAAAACTCGACCGCCACTTCGTTCTTCCCGGCAAGGTTGGTATTTGAGATCTCCGAGTATGGTATCTCAAACGCAGGTCTGTTTTGAACATTGAAGGCAAGTTCTGCCTTGCCGAATTCTCCCTTGCCCCAATTCCAGCCTCGTAAAGCGTGCTCTTTGTTCTCCAAATTGATGCCGTAGAACAATTTGAAGGCTTTAGCAACGCGGTCAAAGTCCTATAACACATAAGCCAAACCCCGCCATTAAGTCAAAAGCGACCTCACTTCTTGCTCAAAGCCATCTAATTGCACTACGCCTGACGTTCTGGACATGATCTTCAACTCATATCCTCTCGCAGCGCGGCTCCACTGTGCGGTTCCCAAATTGTTCGTGTCAAGCGTAAAAGTGTCACCCCCGCCTGAGGGCTTCCATCCTAGTCCAGCCTCTGCAAGACGGCATTTGCCAGGCTGTTTCGAGAGATCCAAGTGTATTTTCTCAAAAGCCTCCATCTTTGGAATTTATTATCGGAATAGGTGGATAGAGTGAGGTTTAGATGTAGGGAAAAGTACAAAGGGCACGCAGGAAGAAGACCGTAGAAGCTTCAAGGCGGCTAAGAAGAGTCCGTTGAAACGAAAAGATGGTCGAGGATGAGCTTTATTAGTAATGAGGCAGCTTCACTAGTGTTTTTCTAAGAAAAGGTGTAGGTGAAGACCGAAGAAGATCTGATGCGTGGTTTCTACAGTCGCGTGTGAAAACGGTCGACGCGATTGGCGTCAAAACGGCTAGCCGAGGTATTTAAGTACTGCTTGATGATTTTATACAGGAGTTAGTACTCAAGTGTCCATCCCAACATTTTGTCGTTCTTATGTTCACAATGAGAAGGGACTACTGGAGGCTTTATTCGTTTCATGCAATCACTCATTGATTATAATCCTCAATACACCAGCATCAACCCAGAGACACAACGCCAGACTGACCATCCGCAAACTCCGAGACCCTTTAGGACCATTCATCAGACTCATGCAGAGAGCCCACATTCTACCTCTTACTAGGACCCTGATATGTCTCTTCACCCATTCCAATATGGTGCCTAAGCGGTATTCCTTGGTTGCCTTGCCTTACGGGTGCCTTCCCGTTACTAGATAGGGTGTTGAACGCCGTAGTTCTCGGGGTTGTGGGGCTCCTCAACCCTCCTGCCATCCCAGGTGTCTTTGGGCCTTCCATCATCTCCCACGGCGCTTGACCCGACTCTTTATCCGAGACTCTAGAGCCACGGCCTGATCGTGATCGATTGGTAGGCCACCAGAGAGAGATCAGGGCAAGGATCAACTGCGTGGTAAACAGTGCCCTGAATCGTTTAGAACAAGTATAGCCTGATTGGCAGAGTCTTACCTACATCATAAGAATTGTCACGGCGAACGCAGCTTTAGCTTGCTTGCAATATCCGATGAGATCTGAGCTGACTGGCGGTCCACAGGCTTTGGTAATATACCAAGGCGCTCCCGGTTGGGGATGCGCCGGATCACTCATGTCAGGTCCAGCTTGGTTGTGGATGCTCACAGCAAAGAGGGCGACAAGCGCAGAGTGGATGAATACGGATATAACAGGGTAAAAGACCGATGTGATAAACATGACCCCTTTGCATAGAAGGATGAAGACCGAGAGGACCGAGATCACTACGTTGTACTCGGTGGTGCTAGACAATGTCAGCCGCTAGTTTCCAGATCTCACGGGCAGAGCATGCAAACAATTGTCTCCATGGCAAAGGCGCTGTGATAGGCCTGTAGTTTGCAATGGCGTAGATGAGCTGATTGGGATTGCTATTCCATCCATGATCGGCTCCTTCCTGCCAAAAGCGAGTGCGGTATAAATCCGGCTGAGCGATGCCAAAGAGTGCAAGCGCAGCGATGGTCAGGGGGACCTCGAGCACTAAGAGGCCGAGTATAACCCTTGGTGTGCGCCATTGCCGCGGAATAGAGGAGAGGAACGAGGGAAGTCTCATCGTGGCGGTGACAGTGCTTCTGTAGGCGGGTATATTATATCCTTTGCTGTCGCCAGTCTCCGCTGGCTAAAGACTCTTTCGCTGTCGCCGAAATAGTATTCGAGGAGAACGGAAGTGAGGAGGACAGGAGGTAATCGCAGGTAAGAAGTGGAACAGACCATGGGCTGAAGCCCACTGCATAGCCGCCGAGACTTCATGGTGCGAGCGCTGAACGACCAGTGAGAACGCTCAACGGGGGTGATAGAAGGAATGCCAAGTATGCAGCTTAGGCGGGATCTAGACCTAAGTAAGTTGAACGGGGCGCCTAAAATGCCATTGGATCCATAGCGTCCCGTGCCTGATCCATGCGTTGAAAAAACATAAGAATTACGGAGTATGGCTCAGTCTACTCCCTCAAATGAGGTGTACATAGTACTTATGCACAATTGTCAGAGCGACTTGTTAGGCATGTTCGACTTGATCATCGGACACCGTAATCAATACGTCTGACAATGACAACTTCTGTATCTCACATCTATATAAATATCCAAATCATCCTGCCCACCCTGACTACTAAATAGTCTGTGGACCACAGACCTCCCTCCTCACAGGGGCTCACAGACATCCGACATTGTCTTTGCCTCCCTAAATCCACACAAACATCAGGTGCATCTTTCGATCCTCCCCTTCTTCCCCCGCTTCTCCCACCCCCCCAATGCGCTGATCTAGCGAATAGATCTATCTCCCGCGACATTCATCGGAATATGATTTCCGAAATTTACCGCTGTTCTGGGTCATCAAAGTTGTTCTCTCTACTCTGGATATTGAGTGTCTTGTTTTCTTCGATGATCGTCCGTTCGAAGAAGAAGTGGTAGTCTGAGCGGATGCCGGCGTAGTGGTTGTAGGAATCCAATCTCCACGACTGCGGCTGTCGCAAAGCAGGAGCTTCATAGTCGTAATAGTCTGTACAGTCCGAAGCTACTGCCCTTCATTTCGCAAAATGTGTGGTCGCTCGCGCACATTGTTCACGCCGTCAGGGCACATAAGCTGCCAACTCCGGACATTCGTAATCATCAGCGCCCTCGATCAGATCCCAAAAGTCCTCCACGGCATGGTGATTGTTGGGACTGCCCCGCTCCTGCTTTTCGAGAAATTGCTCATGAGATTTGACAGAGTAATGATGAAGAGCCCACATATCATGTGTGACTGGAGACCTTTTGATCGTGCACTCATCACCCTTCTCTCCTACTGAGACGGTTCCAAATGCGGTCCTCATATTATGCACACTGTTCACGCCTTCGAATAAGGCTGTTTTTGCAAAAGTCTTCACATGCGAGTTTTCTTCTTCCGCATTGTATCCGGCTGGGCCGTCGACCACGCAACGTCCGAATCCCCTGCGAGTGTCACTTTGCGGTCGTTTTTGCTGACCTGCAGAATTATGAGTAATCCAATTAACGGACAATGCTCCAACTGTATCGTTTGACTCCCATTGGCGTAACCAATCCACCAAAGTCGTTTCACCCCGCATTTCAAGGAATTCGTCGGTATCGAAGAAGCCCATCCACGTGTGGCGTTCGCCAAAGTTGCCAATGCAGTCCTCGTATATTGTGTGCTGGAAGGGTTGAGGACGGTCAAGGATACGTGGAATATATGTGAAAGTGACAGCGGAGCGAGGGACGGCGAATGGAGGAATGCCAAAATTAGGCGTGTATGAGAGGGGAGGATCGCTGCCATCGTCCATAACATAAAACCGGCGGATACCGTGGTGGTAGTAGTAATGGGTTAAGAATTCATCAAGGTCGCCAGGTTGGTCCTTGATGGCGAGACATAGCGAGAGGTATTCTTCTTCATCAGCGGGTGGCAGAGGAGGAAACGCAACCATAGTTTTATTGAGAATCGCAGACTTGTTGAGGATCGGTAGGTCTTCGAGACCGAGGTCTGGTTCTGGCGATATAATAGGGGGTTTGCCAGGTGGGATATTTGCCGAGGGCTTCGTCGACGTAGCCAACAGTGTGTCGAGTGGCTTATGATGATTTCTCGACCAGGTCAAGGACAGAAAAACGAAAGCCAGACATGCAGAGAGAGCGAGGTATTTAAATGAGTGTCTTGGGTTCGAGGTGAGGATATAAAGCCATGGCGGAGGCGCCATAAGTGAAGAGCTTCAGCAGCGCCTCATGACAAGAGAGCGATGAAGAGAGCAGGAGTATGAGAAAGGTCCACATGGCGATGGGGAAAAGGGAGAGGAAAGGATCCTTACTTGGTTAATATTAATTAATTATCCAAATAAGAAGCATCTTTGCTTGCGAGAGCCATCTGCCAAGTCAGCCAAGCACCGTTTAAAACGTTAGAGTAGCATTTAATGACGCGGCCAAGACCCCTTCGGCTACATCGTATACGTAACACGCACCAGTGTCAAATAGGCTGGTACGGCCAAGGCGCCAAAGCAGTTTCTAGGGGTGACTAAGAAATCGATATCTCCTTTTCTATACGTGAGTAAAGTAGATATCACGAGTAGAAACGAATGTATCATGATCTCGGCCTCGTTTTCAATTTCTATCATATCTATCTTACCACAGTTCGTATGAATTACAAAGTGCACGTATAATCTATCCTAATGTTCACTATGACGCCACACGGGCACCAGAAAAAAAAGCGCAGATTGCCCTACCAGAAATCTGATTTCTGCATATGAACTTACATACCACCACCAAAGAGCGTATATCGAGTGGGCGTAATATAAGGTCTCTTGCTCAATAAGGTAATTTCGAGGCCTCTTTGGGCTGTATTCGCGATATAGGTACGTTGTTGTAAATGGGTAGAAAATAGTAGCCTCGGCTACGTTCTTGAAAGCGTCCGTTCTTTTTTATACCCGCGTTGAAGCTTATCATTCATGAGCACGGGACCTGGGAACCTCGGAAGTTGACCATCAAAAAAGGCGGGTAGAAATCTGCGCAAAATACAAGAAATATTTGATGAATTACAAGAAAGAAAGATCGCGGGTCTCCAGTAATGATGGCCCCTGAGTGTACGGACTATACGTACACCAATTCAATCTATCACCCATCCTCCCGAGATGCAAGTAAGAGACAAATAATCCATCACAGTCATGCAATTGTGGCCATGACCGACTCATGGCAAGCCGCCTTCATGTCAAAGTCTGGTGACATTAATATTATTGTGGAGGTACGAAGTAGGTAGTTGTCGAGTAGGTAAACTAAATCAATTAGGGGTGGGTTAAGCGAGGCAAGATGCTGGGTCGGTTACTTATCGATAGGGTTGCAGTGGGTGAGTGGGTGGCCTGGAACAACCCGGTTGCTATGGTTGCACAGCAGGTTCAGCAACCAAAGACTACACCATTGTGGCCAACTTTTTCTCCATTGACTTTAGCTTCCAAGCATCAGACTAGAATCTTCTTACTTCGAGCACATACCTTGGTTACTTGCCAACAGTCTTCTCCAGCTGGTTAATCAGACAGCAAGCTCTAATTATTTTCAAGATCCACTGATTCTGTGCTTGACCGCCTCTATGAGTAACGCTCCCACGAGTTGCCATCACCTTCTCATCTTTGTATTCGCAATCGACCTTGGATCTTCGAGCTGTCGCATGGAAGATTCAGAGAGACAGGGGATTTGAAAATCTCCATTACTGTCAAGGAGGTCCCTGTGGCCGTTCGCAGTACGCTTCCAGAATGTCAACATCTCCGACATTGGCCCCGGCGGGCAGCAGCTCTTACGCTTCGAACACGATGGTCGTAGGAGACGGGACATGGGACGCTACAGAGAATACGTTCTTGCTACCCAACCTTGTCGGCTTGAATTTCGCAACTATGCGGTACAACGGTATGCCACATGCACATTCCACTCCCACGTGAATTGAATCTAACACTTGACAGGCATGGGAAACCGTTTCGCCCAGCAACCACAATACCACAATCTTATCAGAACCCATGGAATAATTGCGGCAATTACCTTCCTCGTTATCGTCCCTGTTGCTATCCTGACAGTGCGGTTCTACGGCCGAAGTCCTAGATGGGCGTTGAGATTCCACATATGGTTACAGATTCTGACTGTCCTTTTGACGACTGTAATCTTTGTCCTGGGGTGGATCGCAGTAGGACCTTCGAGAAAATTGAGCAACCCCCACCATGGAATTGGTCTAGCAATATACGTCTTGGTACTCTTCCAATTCATTGGAGGCTGGTGGGTCCACCGCAAGGAGAGGAACAAGAGGAGGTTGTATGAGCCGTTGAAGGTCATGGTATGTTCGCTTACAGTACAAGCTCCTACGTCGTCGACTCACTAAAGTAGTTCCACCACTGGATTGGTCGCTCGATCGCTCTTCTAGGGCTCGCACAGATACCCCTAGGCTTAACCCTTTACGGATCTCCTCTTGCCCTATTTGTACTGTACGCATTGGCTGTCTTTGTGCTCCTTGTCGTTTACTTCATTTTAACGCGCATACGAG
Source organism: Usnea hakonensis (assembly GCA_013423325.1). Taxonomy (NCBI): domain Eukaryota; kingdom Fungi; phylum Ascomycota; class Lecanoromycetes; order Lecanorales; family Parmeliaceae; genus Usnea; species Usnea hakonensis. Next base: position 100,190 of record BLJB01000005.1, on the reverse strand, counting down.
AGAAAAGAGGAGGAAATGAATATGACAGTCGATACAGCTATGATACCGGGAGCCCGGTAGAAGACCGACGACCTGGGCGAAGTGAAGGGCGTACAGGAGGCCGGACAGGAAATCTAGTCAAAGGCGCGGTAGCCGGCGCAGGTCTGTACGCACTCGCTGATCGATTCCGGCGTCGAAGATCGAGAAGTCGGGTTGATCCTGTTGGCGCACCCGGGGTTGGTCCTGGTGGTGGCACTGAAGTGGTTGGACATAGAAGGCACTCAAGTTCGTATATTGAGGACGAAAAGTACTCAGATTACAGTAGAAACTATGGAGGAGACGGCGTATGGGAAGATAGGTTACTGAGGATCGCCGCCCCAATTGGAGCAGCCGGATTGGTTACAAGATTTTTCGATCGGAGATACAAGGATCGAGACAGTGATGTTGGAGAGTACGGTCCTCCTCTTGGAGGAGCTACGGCAATCAACCCTGATAGACCTGATGAAGGTCGACTGCCTCCTGGAGGGCCTATCCCTCTCAATCAACCCTTGCCGGAGAATCGGTATCCTCCGACTCAAACCTTTCCTCACAGCCAGCATCACCAACATGAACCCCTTGCTCCAGGACAACCAATTCCCAATCAACCACTCCCTATAGGCCATCGACCTCCCAATCGCGGTCAGAGTGATCTGTCTTACTCGAGCTACGAAAGTGCCAGTGCTGAACCTCGAAGAGGACATGGTATACGAGATGGGATTGCAACCCTTGGCGTGTTGGGCTTGGCACGTAGCATATTTAACAGAAGAAGAGGACCTAACCAAGATCAACAGCTTGCAGAACAACAAGAAGCTCGAGTCCACGGTGGACACCTGACAGGTGACGGCCGTCCTCCTCGCCATCATCGACCTGGTTCATCAAGCCTTAGCAGCGATACGACGTCATTGACTAGCATTAACCGGCCCTCTCAAGGTACTGGAATTCCACCAATCCCGGCAGGTTCGTACCCTGCTGGCGCTACTGGGCCTGTCGTACCTACCCACGCGCGCGACAGGAACCGCAACGAAGAGCTGCCTCTTGGTGGTATACCTCGTAATGGACAAGTCGCTATGCCGCCAATACCACCAGACCCGCATGGTATCTTCCATGCTGATTCATCTGGCTCAGAGGTATACATCGGTGACGATGGTCGAAATCATTGGCGCCACCATGCCGGTCGTGACGCTGCTGCTGCAGGGATAGCAGGAGGCGCTGTGGGTCTGGCTGCTGCTGAAGCTGCTGAAGCCTCGTCTAGTCGCCGGGATCAGCGAAACCGTCGTCAATCAGTCAGTGGTGGCATACCCAGCGTAGCTTCACCACCTGTCAGCGTCAAGGTTAAGATGCACGAGGATGGCCGCCATGTCACTCTCCGAAGATTGCCCGAGGCAGAAGCGGCTGCACAACGAGAAGCACGAGAAGCGCGACGGCGCTCCCAAGAGCAATCGGGTAAGCGCAGAGGGGACAGCGCCAGCACTCTTAGTGGTACGGATGGCAGTGGAGACCGTTTCAGACGAAGTCAATTTCAGGAGCGACAGCAAGCTGAGGCCATGAGGATCGAGTCTGAGCGACTGGCTGCAGCCAGGGCCCAAGCACAGTATGATAAGGTTGGCACGAATGTACCAGCACCTCCGCCAATACCTGAGAGCTCATCAAATTTGCGACCTCCTCGGACGGCCAGCATAGGTAGCCCGGGAACGTACGATGGAAATACTACCGAAGCCAGTGCAGACTATGCAAATAACCGGCGAAGAAGAAGGGCAGAGCGAGCACAGGCAAAGCAAGCAAGAGAAGCAAGGGGCGGAAAGACGGTTGAATTTGAATGAGTGAGGTTTATAGGATTTGGTGTGCTTGAAGGAAAATTCCATGTACTTCATAGCGAGGTGCTCTACTTTTCATGCTGGGTCATGATAGTCTAGGGTTGTAAAGATATATAGCATAAGCATGGCTACGAGGACAATATTACAAATTTCACGTCAGAGACGGACTAATTGTCACCAAGCAAAAATCGAGAGCTATAAATAATCTTCAAATCATTTTCTACGACTTACGCTATGCCCCACCCATTAACACGCCCGCTTTGCGTTAGAACCCTATCTACGCCCTTCCGCCAGGCAAAACGTCCACCATGCCGCGTCTTGTCCACCTGCAACTCCCCTCACGGTGCTTCCCTAGGAGCCGCCCTCCCAGCCCGTTGGCTGTCCGACCTCAAGCAGCGCATCGGCAAATGTATAGTCTTTGGCCTAAGTCAAGAACAGATTGATGAAGTGGGGAACATGATGAAGATTGTGGCAAGAGATTGGCGGGAATTATTTGCGGGCTCGGAGGGATTTCTCACGGGGAGGGGCAGAGCGGGATGCGAAGGGAGGGAGGTTGTATGGGGGGAAATGGTAAGATTCGTTCTGTCCTGGGATCACTTGAAGAGAGGAGAGGAGGCGAGTACGTGAGAACTTGGCTGACAATGAGGGCGGATGTGTTCAGGATGTTATGGTGAGTTGGAATTCTTTGTGCTCGAAGAACTATGCAGTGGCTCGGTTTCTATACGCATATCCACCGTGCTGCACTCATGTCAGGTCCAACAACGATGTGTTCATGTCAATAGTAGCTATGCTTGTCTGCTATTACCCGTCGACCTATGCAATCTATATTGTCCTCATGCTCTAGAATTCCTGATTCTTAGCAAAGGAAGAATCTAACACTCGAGAAGGGTATGAAATACGCTCGCAGTGGCTACTTGTCTTCCCTGACACGATTTGAAAGGTCACGTAAATAACGTTACATATGTTCGGTATGCTGAATCGGCTCGTATCAACTGGGCCCAGAACTTTGCCAATCACATAGATCCGGGGCAGAAGCGTGAGTGGTCGGAGCTTTGGACACCGAAAGGCCATGGGCTTATACTACGAAGCATGAAGACGGATTTCAAATTTGTAGGTCGCTATTCCTAAGGAGGCTTTTGCTAGCGGTGCATTGGTTCCTTCCTGACTTATTGACAGCCGATGGCCTGGCCAGACCGGATATCAGTCTACCACAAACTTCGGACAGCCCCCATAGCTTCGACAGACTCCTTCATCCTGGACGTACTGATACTATCAGAGCGACATCAGCGTCCAGCGGCACGGTGTGTGGAGGACATCGTTGTTTACGATTATGGCCGAGGGAGCAAGTCGCCTTTGAAAGATTTTATGGTTGAAGAGTTCAAGAAGACATTTGAGCTACAGGAGCAATCGAGAATACGGAATGAAAGAAGAGTGAGCGATCTGCTGCAGCGAATACAAAGGCTCGAACAGCAAAGTTGGGACAGGCCAGATGCAGTGGAGGATATGGGAAACGCTTGAAGCTCGATTTATTCAAATGGCCATTACGTAATATAGTTGTCAAAAGGGTCTCATCTTACTGATATTATATATCATTTACCCTAATAGCGGAGGATACGCCTTGACTTCAAATATACTTACCTTAGGTACCTACTGTACTTTACCTTACTGAGGTGTGATCTATTATTAGAACAGAGGACCGCGCTGGTGGCGCTTACCTAGTGTAACACACGATCCCCATCCTCGAAAAGTAAAGTAGTTTGAGACCCGTCATCACAAAAGGTAAGGTAGATACCGTATGTCTTTTCAGCCTCAGACCCAATCCAGAGTCATCGCCGGCGACATGCATAAGCCCACCCACCTCAATGCTGCGTCGGACGATTTGCCCGGATCATGTTTGATTGAGAATGTAAGCCACTCAGGAAAAAGCCTAGGATCATACTCTACAGGACAGGTTCAGAAGTACGCTTCCGTCTCATCAATATGCGGGTGACCACTTTCGTAGAATTGCAAGAATTGCAACTTGCAAGATGTAACACCAACAACTGATTATGCGGATCGCGGCCTTGGACTGTGCAATGAGAATTCTCAGATTCCAAAGCCATGTTGCACTCGCGTAATGCACCACACCCATTTCTACGCTGTTTATCTCGGGTCTTTTTATTTTTGGTCTCGAAATCGTTCAGATCTGCTCTTCCCCCACGGGAACGGCTTGAACCACATGGCCACTCACCGAGCACCGATCTCCTGAGTGTTTCGGTTGTTGATCTCTGTATCATATAAGCCGTCAGATTCCCTTTTCCTAAGGCAACCATTCCAAGCCTCTTCCCATTGGCCTTTTTTGGGAAATCCTAGATAACTGCCATGGAGCACAATTCTGACCAAGCTGATCACCTCCTCCGACAACCAAGCTCACATTTGTCAGACTATTCTCTCAATTCCAACTCTACATTGGTAACTTCTCCAAATTCTCCACCTCTTCATCGCCACGGCCATAGCCGAGAAGCTTCAGCAAATGAGGATGACACCTCCGGCCCCGGAGCTGGTGTGTTACAGCAAAGTGGCTATGGGCTGGGCATTACCAATGTTAACGAACAGAAACGAGCGTCGATCACTAGGAAGCCTGTTGAGGGTGGAACCCGACAGAAAGAAACTCGCTTCGATGACGAGCACGAAGAAAACGTCCACAATGACTCCGACGTTCCATCGCATCAACCTTTCACCGCAAATTCGGATTTTGAACCACTCGACAAGCGCTCTTCCCCCACCCAGGCTGACATCGAATGTAGAATGAAGAGCCGACCAGCAAATGGCCGCGGCAGCTGGCTAGCAATCTCAATACTTGTACTGGCAATTTACTCAACCCTATTCTCCGGTATCTGGCTGATCATCGCGATGATGAAATTACCATATGGGCATACTGTCTCCCGCGGGGGAGTGCCTTTCACCACGGCATCCATCTTGTACACAGCTTTCGCCAAGTCTATTGAGTTGTCATTCGTCACTGTTTTCGTGGCCTTCATTGGACAAGTCCTGAGTAAAAGAGCACTTTTGCAAACAAGAGGCGTCACTATGGCAGAGATGACCATACGATCGTGGGTCATGCAGCCAGGTTCGTACAGCTCCAGGTGGTATTCATGTCTTGGTCGATAAATATGAGTCGCACGGCCTCTTTGGCGAGCATGTTGTTCCTCGTGCTTCTCTAGACTCCTCTGGAGTTCATACCTGAAAGAGGCAAGCTGACTCCTCAATTGTCGTAGGAACAATCATCAGCCACTGGGAATCTGTGAAGTACGGTGCCTCTACAAAATTGGGCATCTTCGCTCTCCTGGTAGCGTTGATGGCAATGACATACACAACGGCATCAGACGCTTTAGTTACACCGGTCTTGCAATTCAGCAAGACCGAAAGCCGACTGATGTTCGGCAAAGTCTCAACTAGTTTTGCAAACACTTATACCGTCTCAGACAATTGCAAAACCCCCATCCCAGAGAAAACAGACCCTGATTACGCAAAGACTTGTATCCAAATACAGCATTCAGCCCAAGCATATCACAACTACATGCAGTACTTGACAACTTGGGTGGATAACATCAACTCAGGCAATGGATCTGACGATTTAACACAAAGGCCAGATCCGTTGGGCATGTTTTATGATAATACGACTCTAAAAGGAAGCTGGATCAATGTACAAAACTCCACCCAGCTTTCCGAGCAATATGGGAGAATTGTAAACAATATCACAATGGCAATGCCGCACATCGGCGTTGTCACTGCAGCGATGGATCCCATCAATGGTATCATACAGCCGTCAGATCTCAATGTCAGTCTTTCGAAACGATGTTTGCAATCTTTCAGTGTCCAAAGTATTCATCTAATATCAATCAGGGGCTTGGCGAGTACACTGTCGAGGCTTCAGTCCCTTCGCCTGTCATCAATGTTCTTTGTGCCAATATGAATAGCACTGACTTAGCTCCGATGGTTTATACCAAATGGACGTCGTTCAATGGTACTCTCCCCAATGCGACAAATTGGTATGTGTATGCCACAAGTTCACGCGTTTAGAAATTCCCTACAAGAGATTGGCATAGGAACCCGTCCTTCATCTCAAAAAAGAAAAACAGACTGATTTGAAATGCACAGGCCTGGCGGATTCGATCTGGTGGTTCCCAGCTCACTCATTCCTACAGCGGTGGATGACCTCTTCGGTTTCGACGATATCCAAAAGCATCCCATCTTTCCCATTTTGCCGATGTCACTCAACACTGTATTCAACTATTCTCAGGTCTATGGCCAGGATTCGGTATATATCCTTGCCACTTCTGTAACGGAGACGTATACAATGTGTTCCATGCGGGTGGCTCTATCACCCGATTGCTCTACGAAGTACAGCGCCAGTGTGAGCGGGGGATCCTTGACTTCACATTGCAATGCTGGTAATCCTCTTGCATACATTAAATCTGAGCCAAAAGCTCCCCGAGGTTTTTGGTCCACAGACTGGGTCAACGTCGTCTCAGAATGGGGGAACAGCCTGAGCTTAAATGACGGGATCGTGAACGGAAACAGTGCAAATGCACGGCTGCTCTCCCAACTCATTCCCGCCTCGAATAGCCTCGATCCTTCTCTTCCTTCGATCTCCGAGGCCTTGGCTGTCTTGGCGGGCGGTACGCTTATCCTCTCTTCGCAAGACTCACCCTTCATCCACTGGTGGAACTACTCTACTTCTGTCGACACTCTTGTGGACCCACAGTATCAAGCTTTTAATGCCACGCTCAAAACGAGAGAGTACATGTCAGGAGGCCAGCATCCCTGGCAAGGAGTGTTCTATGTTGTGCTTGTGGCTGTCTTCGTCACGAACGTCATCTGTCTGGGCTACTTTGTTATCAGCGGCAGTCACCTTACAGATTTCATGGAACCGCAAAACATGTTCCCTCTGTCCCTAAACTCGCCACCTAGCGCCGTTGTCGACGGTAGCTGTGGCGGCAGCCTGACCAAAGAGCAGTTCAGCGCTATCTGGCGCATCGTGCACGACAGTGAGCGGGAGCACTTATACATTGAGAGCAGAGATGGTATTCCGAAGAAGGCGCGCAAACGGGGCTATTCAAGGCAGACGGATTTCGAGATGAAAAGCCCAATGGAGATTATGTATAGCGAGCTGGGTCGGAAGCGCACGAGTCGGCTATAATCAACAGTACGTAGCGGGAAAGAGGGAGAGCCGTAGTAATCATAAGAGCCTCATAATTGATCATACATTCTGAATTTCATACCCATACTCCAATCTCAGGTCCGTTATCTGGCGCACTCAATGCACCCTGACCGGTGCTCTTTCCCAAGCCTTTTGTGGAGAACGAAAGGAGCCTAAGAGCAGAGCAGCTTTCTAATTCTTTGCCGTACACAAGGCATCTCCTGTAGGGCTGCTTCAGATTACTTGCCACATTTTCTTGGCCATTGCCTTTTCCCCCCCCCCACCCCTGCATATTCCGTCTCGCCTTGTAAAATGAATGAAGAAAAAGATTACACGTATCCTTCCATCCTTCCAGACTCTGTAGCTCAATGATGATTCAATAAGATATATAGACTGTACCAAAGTCGTCAAATGCAAGTTTTTCAAGAGATTTGAGTGTAGTCCAGGTTGTTCAGGAGCGAAGGTCCGTGTGTACCTTACTAAAAGTATAGTACCTGTACTTTTTACTTTTACAACGCCGGCCTTGTTTTCCCGAAAAGCTTAAAGTTGCCCACTGCCGACTTAACTAGCTGTTTCCTTACTCGAATCTTTACTTAAAGTACACAACAATAGCCATAAATAATATCATAATAACTAACAACCAAGTGGCTGGCACCCATCGATCTCGCTTCTCAACTGCCCGGTCCTTATACCTCTTTCTACAGCCGATGAGGGGCCTCAGTGGCTTTGACTGAGTTGGAGGAAAAGCCTCTTCATGCCACGAGCAGGAAACAAAGCACGAGGTTTAAATCAGCACAACACCCGCCATGAGAACGGCGTCGTCGCTCCCGGCAAGAGGATAGTCAGGCAAAAGTCGAATGGTCACCTCAGTGGGAGCGCCGATGGGACCTCCCATTCAAAGACATTGCCCGCTTCACCCTCTCCATCTGCTCGCACGACAACGCGGTTGCCTGACACCAGGACCAACGATGACTCCTCAGATACCCAAAATACCTATTCAACCGCGGATCAGAATACCCAGGGATCGTCGGAAAATTATCCCGAGGATTTGGAGGCACCGTCAAGTCCAATGAATCATTCCAACGGTTCCGTCGAGCACGCACCTCGCAAGATCGACGTGAACGCCGCAAAGAATCCCATGGTCCACGACAACAACATATGGCACCTCGCGCTCACGATACTGAGATCTTGTCCTCTCGGCGACACCCTTGCGATCCTCATCTTCCTTCTCTCGCTGCCTCCAACCATGCTGACTGTCACCAACGCTCTGTTTGCCGTCCTGACATTCATCACTCCCACTGGCTCGTCATCTATACCAAGCAGCTTCGGCGATATTTTTCAAGGTTCAGGGGGCACTCCATCGTTGGCCACGATCATCGTTACGGATGTTTTCGGCTTGATTTTGTGGCTGGTAATATGGGAACCAATGCAAACGCTTTGCATCGAACTTGCACAAGCCGTGGTAGCGACACAACTAGGCGGCGGCAATGCCAGCAAAAAAAAGGGCTCGGATCGAACACTACTCTGCATGGGCATCGTAACGGCCAGTCACATGGCTCGTCATCAATGGATACCGAAACGACTATTTGGCTATGACTGGTCCGCAATCTTATCGTCCATACCCTACGTGTCAAAAAGCCCCACGCTGTTCTCTACGAATGATTTCATACAAACTCGTTCACCAGCTGGCTGGTTCCGCATCCTGATCGCGCTTCACGTGTTAATTCAGGGATTAGTCCACATTGCCAGGAGATGGATCCAAAAACGAGAGTACTCTCAACCGATCTCCAGCAATAAGAAAATGGACCCGGAGGCAATAGTAGGATCCCAAGTCCGTCCCATCGTCACAACATCTACCAATTCTGGTTCCCAGGGCATCTCCATCGCCGCTGATTCGATGTCTAAACTTCCGTCTGCCAACACAAAGGAAGCACGAGACAAAATTTCAAGCGGAAAAAAGAAGCGAAAACAGGGTACATATGTCCGGAGTCAGCAACCTCTGTGGGCCGCTTTCGCTCATACAAAGATTACCATATTGCACGAGTACGAGCAGTCTCATACCCATTCAGAAGTCTCCGGGGCGAATGCTATCGACACAAGAAACCTCGGAAGTGCACCATTTGTTTCAGAAGACGCTTGTGTTTGGATCTCAGACGTGCTACCAACCAGCTTTCGCTTCAATGCAAGCTCTTTTGCAATACCCGCGTCGGGTCCTGGTTCTGAAAATCCAAGCATCACTCCCAGCGTTGGCATTGATCGGTCAAAGCCCTTCTATGTTCGCATCAATGACACAGATTGGACATCGACAAGGTTCGAGGCGACTGCAACAGACGAGAGCGAAGATGGGCAGTGGACTGGCGAAGTCTTTGGGCTTTCGCCGTCCTCCAGCTACAAGTGCAGCTTCGTCCAGAGCGAGGACGGTGTTGTAATTCACTCGGTGACAGTGACCACAGCGCCCTCGCTCCCTGCTGAGAACGGTAATTCCAGACGTCTCTTCTACGCTTACCTCAAATGGCTAATGTATCAACTAGAACCCTACGCATCGTCAGCCCTCCCTGCTCACCGACCCCATCGCCCATCGTCACCTACAAGTCCGACGACAACTCTGAAGAACTCAATTGCAGCGTTCGAGTCAAGTCTGAACGAGGCTCAAACTCGCCAGAAAAGAAGTAAAAAGGATAACAAGGCTGCTTCTGCGTGTCTGAAAAAGGACATCGAAGTTTTTAATGCCAAGATCTCCAAATTGGGAGGTGAAGACAAAGCTCATCTGAATCGTCACCTGCAGTGGAACCAGCATACTCGGCAAGCGGATGATGCAGTCACGTCCCTCTCTGGAGAAATCGAATCAATGGGCTGCCTTCCAGAGGATGAGATTAGATCATCCAAAGAAAGGAAAGCTGACTGGGACGAGGTAAGGACTCATCAGACCAACACGAGGGATGATCTCTTCCATGACAAGGAATCCGCGCATCAAGAAAAGTCTTCCATTCATGCTGAATCTACTTCGACCCAACAGAAAAGGGAGCGCTTACTTGCCCGAAAGTCTAAGCTTAATGATCAGTACGATAGACTTGAGTCAGCTACGAGCCAGGGTGTGGACGAAAAGCAACGGAAGAACTCCGAGCAAGCTGCAAAAGACTTGGAGCGAATCCAGTTTGAGGCAAGGTCGATCAATGAAGTGGAAGTCTGCCAACGAGCCATTCAGGAAAATCGCCATGCGACTCAGCAAGCCTGGCATCAAGCTCAAATGGTCGAAAATGCATTTCATGAGCAGCAAATGATGAGCAATCCGGATGAAGGACGTCCAATCACTCCCGAAGGTGACCTTCCTGGTACCGTACCTCACCATACCACCGCACCAGCCTTCCGATTCCCAGCGTTTGGCTCTCCAGATTCAAGCAACGGCATCCGCAGCCATTCGGGCTCCTTTCGACACGGCGACAATCGGCCACGCTCCACTTCGATGCTTTCCGGTAACAGCGTTTATGCCGACGTGGAAGACCAAGATGGTGCACCACCGATGCCGGCCCGAGCGATAGAGGTGATTAGAGAGAGGGGTAGGCAGCAGAGTGGAGGCAGTGGCAGTGGCAGTCCGGCAAGTCAGCGTGATCCAGCGAGTCCGGTCGTTGGTAGTGCTTTGGTGATGAGTCCGGGTAAGAGAAGTCCAGTGTGGAATCATTGAGCATGGCACAAGCTCCGCTACTGCCCCTGCCCTTGTCGTAGGCTATTGCAGAAGTCAAGCAAGCAAGCAAGCAATCTATTTTTATTTATCCTGTGTGATGCACGTGAATCGAGCGTATGAACTACTAATGGGGTGTCAGGGATCGGATGCTGTTCTGATGCTGTCATGAAATAAGATGAGTGGCAAGAAAATGGCAAGTATCTGTCGCCGAGGATAAGTATAGTATCTCCTAGGCCGTATTTCTCCATTCCATTTTCGAGTGACACAAGGTACTTTTCAAAACACATTTGCAGTACCTAATGCAATCCCTCAATTTAAAAATAAAAGAAGAAGAAGAAGAAGAAGAAAAGAAAATTTCAACGGTAATATGAAGTAGATATCTGGTCTTGTCACTAAAATACCCGAAATCCAATGCGTTTGCGTCCAGAAGACTTTTTATCTGTTCGCTCCTTCCTTGATTAAACTTCTCCCTCTCCCATTCTTACTCTCTCGAACAACGTATTTTGACGCCGCATTTGCCTTCACTTCCATCTCATCCTGACAATTTGACTTCATACCCCAAGCCGAGAAGCGACGGATTGCTTGCCTTCTCTTTCTGCTCAATGAAACAGAAAGAGTATGTCTCCGCTTCTCCAGAAGCGTAGGCCACCACAGTCGCCTGACCCTCCCATCTCATCAGACCAGCGTACTCGGAATAAATCCCCTCAAAGCTGGTTTCGACCAGCGAATAATCCATCTACTTCCAGTCTAGCAAGGACTCAAAATCCTCATCGTGCTTTTGGCTTCTCATCCGTCAGAGAACTTGCTAGATCCTCATCACGCCAGACTCTTCGCACTCTTCCAACAAATACTTTTCACCACACATACTCTCACGGTTGCTCTCCACCAAAAGATGGAGGATTGAGACGCACAAACGCAGCTCAGGACTCGGAGTCTCAATTGCCCTCAGATCCCAGATTGCAACAGTCTCGCAATTCTAGCGTCGAGTCATCCCCGGTTGATAAAAGCGGCACGTCGAACGATTCAACTTACGCAACAACACCGTCGCCGGTAAAACACCGCGCGTTCCAATTGCTTGAATCGAAGTCCCCCGAGCGGCCGAAGAGCATGGGCAACAAAGTCTCGACAGTGCTCAGGAAGCCTGTTCCGCTCAAGGGCAAGCAAACCTCGGCGACAATTTCCACAGACCCAGCTAATCCTCCTGAACCCTCATGTGAGCAGGCCTCCGGTGACCAAGTCCAGCCGGCGATCTTACCAGCCCGAACATCTTCGGGCATATTCAATGTTCCGCGGCGGCGCTCGTCATTGACCGCACTGCATCTCGACAGCTCTCAGTTTGAGACACCTGACCCTCGGCTTCAGAAATTGCAACATAGAGCGAGCACACTCACGGAACCACGTCGTCGCCCAAGCAATCTTCCAGATGTCGAACGCCCTATTACCACCATCATGATGTCTTCCAGCGACGCAACGCCAAAAATAGGGGACGAGAAACGTGAAACTCAATCTCCTGCGTTTCTTTCACCGCCTTTGCTTTCTCCTGCCCTCTCCAACTCTCAAGTCTCATCGACTTCATCGCAAGCGCCTTCCTTCAATTCTCGAAAGTCGGCGGCACCAACCTTTATTCACTTGCCAAAAACATTTCCGGACGGTCCCATTCCAGTGCTTGCACCGCCTCTGACGGTCATTCATTACAAGTGCTATCAATCACACAGACGGATCCTGTTGTCCAGGAACAAAGTCAATCCGGTCCCCTGCATGACCTGTGGAGAGGCCGAGGGCGAAGCGAGGTGGAAATGCATATGGTGCGCGCTCAGAATCTGTGGGGCGTGCATGGCGGAGTTTGATGCCAAGCATAGGAGTCTGGACGAGTTCGTCGCCGGGCTTGAGAAGGATAAAGAGGGCGGCGGGGCCAAGGATGCAGTTCCGGAGTTGAGCAGTGGAGAACAGATTGAGATTCGGAAGGAGAATGTGGCTGTTCATAGGGAGTCGCAGAGGCTTGATAGTGCGGCACATGTCAAGCTTTCGCAGACATCGAAATGAGGTGGGTGGGATATTTTGGTTTGATGGGGTTAGGTTTGATAGAGTGGGTGGCTGAAATTGCATCGTTTGCATGAGCATTTGGCGGCATAGCTTTGGCAGGATTTCACTTGTGATGATAGAGTTGACACAGGTACCATAGCTCCCTCTTTTAGATTATACTCTATAATTCTTGCTCGCAAACACAATCCCTCGTTCCGAATTACCCCGTCCTCCACAATCGCCTCAACAACCCCCTCACCTCTCCCCCTCCCCCCTCCCCTCCGCCTTCCTATCCTCCCCCCCCACCAACCCTCCCACCCACTCCCGATACCGAAACACCTCCCCCCTCACCCCACCACCCTTCCCAAACTCCCTCCTCCCCACAAACCCCCCCACCACCTCCTCCACCGCCCCCGCGCTCATCCCCCCCGGCGCCGTGTGCATCAATGCGTCCTTCAGTTCCCGGAGATCTATCTCTCCGCTGTCGCGCTCGTCGAAGGCGGAAAAGGCGTTTAGGAGTTCGGTGGGGGAGGAGAGGGGGGAGAGGTGGGTGGAGAGAGTGGAGAGGTAGGTGGGGAGGGGGAGGGGGTGGGGGGTTGAGGGGGGGAAGAATCTGGGGAGGACTGTGGGGTTAGGGGCGTCGCCTAGATTCGTGAGCATGTCCGCCACGTCCTCGCGCGTGACGAGGCCGTCGTTGTCCCGGTCTAGGATCTGGAAGCTCTCGCGCAGTTCGTGGACAAGGGAGGGGGGGATCTGGGAGAGGGCGTCGCGGGTTGGGGGGTTGCCTCCTCCGATTCCTCCGATTTCTCCCATTATGGGCGGCCGTTCTGGTGCAGCGGCGCTGTTGTTGTTGTTGTTGGGTTGTAACTGATGTGGGGCTGTCATGGTGGCGGTACTGCTAGTCTCACTACGACTCGGCGAGGGGAATAATGTACCTTCTCTTCTCGATGTCGTCGGCGTGAGGAGAGGGGAGGCCGCAACGTTCAAACCACCGCGGGACGTCCAGCTGCCGGGTTCCGAGGGCGGGGTCGCGGTGACTGTTGTTTGAAGCTTTGTGGGGGAGGTGGGGGTCGGTGTTGTGGCGCGGTTGGTTGTGAGGGGGGTGGGGGAGGAAGGGGAGTCCGGGCGGCGGAAGGGTGAGGCGGGGGAGTCGGGACGTTTGAAGGGGGAGGTGCGGGGGGAGCCGTAGGAGAGGGGGGAGGGTTTGTAGGGTGGGGGGTGGGGTTGCTGGGGGGGGAAAGTGGTTGTTAGTGTGTGGTGGGAGGAAGGGTTTGGAGGATGGAAGGGGGGGGGGAGGGTTACCATTTTGATTTTGGCGCAGTGTGGTGTGGGTACTGCCTTTCTGGAGATTGATTGTGGAGTCGCAGGATGATGGGTTGTCTCGAGTGGTTGACTGTCAGGTAGGGACCTGTAAACGTACTGACAAAAAGTAAACAGACCATTGAAGGTTTACACTAGGGCTCTGCCAAGTCCGCGTTTATTAGCGCGTATTCCAGAATTCTCTGCCGACCGATTTCCCCGCGAGTGGTCTTCTAGATCTTCACCGCTGAACCCTGTCTTAACCTAATAGGATCCATACCGTGGTGCGCTACGCTCGAATTCTTGGATATCAGACATCTTGAAAGGTTGCTGGTATATAATTAGGGTTAATTTCTGCTGAGGGGGGCGGGGCGTATGTGGATCGCGTAGAGAAGGGGTGGGAGGGCGATACGTACGAATTGACGAAGAATGATAACGCTGGGGATAAGAACCGAACGTCTCCGCGTTTAAAACGGGCGTCGAGTAAACTTTACTTGTGATATTATAGGTATATATTCTACGTTTGGACCCCTAGTTTCTTCTCTAGTGGTTTATAGCTCCATTTTGACTGCAAGCTAATTACCGAATTGTACTCCGTAGGCCACTTTTCAACAAGCTGTGCACCCGAATTTTCTCAGGCAGCCTGGCTGGAACACTTACTGAGTACCTTAATCTGACCGGCGCCTTTTTTTCGCTACACGGTACCCTGTGTTTCGTTGGTTCTAAGGCGGACTCAACCCAGCTTTATCCTAGGCAGCTAATTTCCAATATGAGCTGGGGGAAGGGGTTTCGCGATCTTCTTGATAGAGTCCTATTGGGTTTTATGTCTTTCAATATCCTATCTCCGCTCAACTTACATCTGACCTTGGAGATGGAAGAGGTCAACCCAGATACTCCAAGGGTTACGACTGCTGGGCTGCGTAGGTTGCTGGTTAGCGATGCTTCAGATATACTGGGTTCGTACTAAATTAGAATCAGGTATACTGTGAAAATGAAGAACCTCTATTCGGTGTCCTACTAAAGCAGCTGATTCAATGACTTCCGCGTTAATTCGCTTTAATCGCTAGCGCCGAGCCCGGGTCAAGCTCCAATACCCCCGGCAAATCCAAGAATCCTAAGCGAGGATGCGATGACATTGTGCTCTCTCAAGAATCAAAGACTTTCCTGACTACACGGCCCTCGGCATTTCATCTAGATCGTGCGCACCGTGGATGTGACGATCGATAATCGACTGAGCATCGCTCGCGTTCTCCGTATGCTGCTGGTAGCCCGAGGAGGCGTGATCTGGCGTTGATGCTAGCGAATCTAGAATATCCCTTACAATTTTTCGTTTTCCGCTTCCACCGAGGAATAAGTTCGAGGAGCCGGGTATGGCCGGTTTCTGGAGGTTTTGACGGCGACTGTTATCGCGCGAGAAGAGGTTACGGAAAGTGGCGAGGCATGAGACGATAATGGCTAAAATCAGGATGAGTCTCCACATTGAGTCGACTGAGTGATTACGAACCGATGGAAGCCTCGATGGCGCTCCACAAATTTAACTCAGAAACGTCGAGCTGAGTTGATTTGGCTGGACCGACAAGAGTTGTACGGACAATTGCGAACACCATGGTAATAATGACAAGAGAGAAGATACCGCTGAGCGCGGCTTTCCGGCGCCAGTCCATCTGCACGCCCTTGAGCATTCTGAATGGTATGAACATGACTGCCACCAGTCAGCATGATATTTAGAAAGAATCATTGACCTACTTAAACAGTCCGTGATCACATCCCAAGCACAGTTCAAGTTCAATGTGATTTTCTGGAACGATTTTGCTGCTGTGCTTTTACAATTAATAGCAATGTACTCGAATGATGAAATGTCACAACGATATTGTATGATACCAATGCAGGCGAAATAAGTTGCGAGGGTTATTCCGAGTACAGGCCACCATATGCGCTTCTGCCCTCGGACATTCGTGCCAAGGCGTTTGAAAAAAAGAAGAAAGGAGATCTTGATTGACCAAAGCGCTGAATAGAAAAGAATCATGACAGCTGCGTTGGATTTAAAATAGCTCTCGGCGAGTTGCGCAAAATCATTACCCGGCATCTCCAAGCCAGCCGCCACTGACACCACATAGTACATATGCCGAGCGTAGATCTGCCATATGATGGCATTGGCGAGGACGAAAACCAGAGCCAACAGGACGAAGTAGTCGTCAACGAGTAGCTTCTTGAAGGTCCGAATCCGAGCCAGGAATCGAAGGCTGCAGAACAGGACGGCAATGGCTAAAGCGCCCCAGATCAAACCCTAGACTTTGGTCAAAGTAAAATTGGATGATCTACTGCGAAAACTAACCAGATAAACGGGCCGTTGCACTTTCGTGACTTGAACACCGTAATCCGTTCGCCTCTCCATGAGATGAGCGTTCATTTTGCGGTGAGTGTATTCACGAAGCGTGCTATAGCAGCCAAGATCAATGTTAAGTTCGAATTATTCAGTGTCAAAAAACGGGACGTCTCAGTACAAACAGCTCTGGGGCGAAAAGAAGAAAACAGTCCAGGTGTTCATAACATTTCTTGCGTTCGCAACTAGCTTGGCCATTTGGGGTTTTCAGGCCAATTGAGAGCGTCACTCATCGGTACTTCGTGACTAGCCCCGCTGCCATATGCATAGCAGTGCCCCATTGAAGCGCTTCGATTGCATATACACCCATAATTCTGGGGTTAGGATTGTTTTTCAGGCTATGCCCGGGCGTCCCATCAGAACGTTTCGATTTCATGATAAGAGATCAATAGTTGGTGCGCCTAGACGTAGCATAAGGCTGACCTTGCAGCTTATGTTACTTCATCGAGCACATGGTGTCATCAGTGAGATGCTGACTGCATGAATGTTCCTGTTGTGCGCTGAATTGACCTTGAAATGCAATGTCAGAATTCAGCTCATGCTCCGCCCGACAGGCTAATGCCAATACCAGGACTCATCAATCGACTCTGCGCATATATCATTTCGGTTGAAGCAATGTATAGCAGGGTAATCGGACGCTGAGACCGGACATTTGAATGCTAAGGTACGGTAGATCGGTAGGCACGATATCAAAAAAAAAAAAAAAAAAAAAAAAAAAAAAAAACAAAANNAAATTGGTAGGAAAAAAAAAAAAAAAAAAAAAAAAAAAAAGGCAAAAAAAAATCGACAGACCGAAACGGACCCGCTTCCATATCTTACTTTTGTACACAGCCGAAAGAAAACCCTGCGTGCTGTTTCCATGCTCACCCTTCATCCGTGATTATCATTCGAGTATCAAAGGCTACGTGTACATGTAGTCAGCTTCAATTCCTCAACGAGAAAAGCGCTGCAATGATATGGTTTAGACGTCCGCCTACTCATGCCTGTTTCCATAAGCAGTACCTTACCTACTTATCATGTCAAGCGAGCTGCTGCAATCAAACTTCCCATAATGTCTTAATTTGGTGGTCTTCCCCTCTACCCCACCACTACCTACCGCATGGGTTCATATATCCCCTGCCAAATCCATTGCTCAACAGCATTCTTATAGTATCGAAATATATAGACTCATATTCGACTACTATTAGAAAAATTGATTAACATGGTAAAGTTCTAATATGCTTTGTTTTCTTTTCTTTTGTGGGCATTTGTTGCGGATTCCTTGAGACAGTGTGGTGGTTTGATGTTTCGGTAAAACATGCCTCTATCGGCGACCGGGAGAACTATGCACCTAGTCCTCGGTTCGAGCTACCATGCAATCAGACATACGCGCACTCCTGCTGCAATTACAACAGCGCACATGTTGCTGCAGAGGTGTTGTCGCTTCTCTTTCTACATTTTTATTATCATTACCATATTCAAGACTCACATGATTGATACTCGGTGATCCCACCATATGACACGACTGGAGTTCTGGAGCATACTGTTCTCGCGAAGCTCTTGCTATGGCTGATGACGAGTTACAGATGATGCGAAAATGATTGGGCATATTCCATCTCATACTTTATGGAAATGGTTGAGAGTGTTGATGAAGGAAAAGTCAATGTTTCTTCGCGTTCGCTTCGGCCGAGCCGAGGCCTCGGAGCAAGTTTCTAGTTCCTACCTAGTCCCTAGTTGCTAGTTCCTAGGCACTCTTTTCTTTTCCTTTTCTTCTGTTGTTTTGTTCACATCTACATCCCACCTTGAGGCTTGCACTTGATATCGGTACTTAGCATCTCCATATTTCTATAACTATGTGTCAGTGGCTTGAACAGTAGCTCGACTTCTTGAACAAGCTTGCCCCCTTTGTATCCAATGATAAAATACTTGCCAAGCACGTGTCTCTACATGATCTTCAGTAATGACCCAATACTGACATATCCGAACCTCCATCCCACCCATCCTATCCCATCTCATCTTCGGTAGAGTGAGTATAAGTACCTCGACTTTCTTGTCAAAATGCTACCCATTGTGCATTCCCGTAAAACCTTTGACACACATACTCGTCATGTACATTAAAGCTCTTGCCTTCGCCTTTGCTGCATTTCCATTGGCCTCGGCCGCGCCCAGGAGGGATGGCCCTTACAGTCATGTTGCAGTCTTCTCCGTTGACGGTCTACACGCCAGCGACCTCGACAAATACATAGCATTGAGGCCCAACTCGAGCATCGCCGCTCTGTTGAAGACCGGCTACCAGTATAGCGGTGCCTATACATCCGCGCCCTCGGACTCTTTCCCGGGGACTGTTGCTCAATTCACTGGAGCCACTCCGAAGACTACCGGCGTGTGGTACGACGATATCTGGAACCGTGACATCTTTGCTCCCGGTAGCGACTGTACGGGCCCTCCAGGTTATAACAGTGCGTGACTTACCGCCCGGATCATGCCATAGGGACGCTGATCTTTCATAGCCGACTCTACCGAGGATCTGGACTACAATTCCTCCCAACTTTTCAGTGGTGGCATCGATCCGGCACATCTCCCCAAAATCATTAAGAATGGACAATGCGTCCTCCAGTACCCCCATAACCGGCTCCAGGTGAATACTGTCTTTGAAGTCATCAAAGCAAAGGGCAAACAGACCGCATACGTCGATAAACATCCCGCATACGATCTCGTTCGAGGACCCAGTGGGACCGGTCTGAGCACAGGCTATTTCCCAGAGATCGCATCCATCCCAGGCGTCAGTTCAAACTCCGTATGACACGGAGTAGAAAACCGCTAAGAGAATCTAGAACAACGTTCCTGCAGTCATCGCTTACGATCAATTACATGTGAATGCATTCCTTGACTACCTCGATGCGACAGTGCCAGAAAATTCCGAGGGAAATTTGACTGCCGTTCCCGCATTGTTCGCTGGCAATTTCCAAAGTGGTGAGCCAACCCGCTACTCGATAGTGTCTACAGCACAATCGGTAACACAATGCAGTCAATGTTGCCGAGAAGACGTATGGTTACCAGAACGCAACCAATTTTCCCTTCTCCGCGCCCATACTCGAAGCGATAGACTTTGTGGACGCCTCACTTGGGGCCATAGTGAACAAATTGAAATCCAAGGGTCTCTACAACGACACACTCGTCATTGTGGCGAGCAAGCACGGTAACGCACCGATCAACCCAGCTTTGTTCGGCAAAGTCGATCCCGCTCAGATTACAAATGCGACGGGTGTTCCTGTGGAGTGGCAAACGGTATTTATCCCCACTCCGACACTGTGAACTTTCATTCTCTTTAAAGTTTCTGCGACTGGGCTCTGTGCAAAATGAGAGCCCGATCGGTCAAGCCATGCTCAGTCGCTAAAACAACTCGAACAGTCTGACGACATTGCACTCATCTTCCTGAACAAAAGCAGCACCACTGCCACCGCAGTTGCAAATCTGGATGCCGATCGTACCGCAGGTAAAATCCTCAACATCTACGCCGATGCACCGGGCGCCACTCCTTTGGCATCCAACGGTGAGTGACTCCGCCTCGGCCCTTTTCTGAAACCCATTGCGTGTCTATCCCCC
The DNA here is from genome assembly GCA_013423325.1 of Usnea hakonensis. Classification (NCBI taxonomy): domain Eukaryota; kingdom Fungi; phylum Ascomycota; class Lecanoromycetes; order Lecanorales; family Parmeliaceae; genus Usnea; species Usnea hakonensis. The sequence continues at coordinate 80,205 of BLJB01000005.1, read as the reverse complement.
GATCCAAATCATCAGTCCATGTAACTCACGGTCGGAATCAAGGGTTCGGTTCCCCTGTCAACAATCCGTTCGTACCCGACATCATTGTCCAACCCGATGTTGGAATCGTTTACACGACGTCGAAGAAGAAGGTCGAAGAGCATGGCGGGCTGAGCGCCGATGATAGGAACGTAGCTTGCTTCGTTAGCAGTCCTCGAATTAAGAGAGCGAAAGTGTTCACGCAAAGGGTCTTCACGAGGCAGATTGCGCCGCTGATTTTGGAGGCCTTGGGAATTGATGGTGGAGAGTTGGAAGGTGTCAGAGCTGAAGGGACTCAGGTCTTACCTGGATTCGACTGATGAGCAGGTCGCTAAGGGTCGCAGCAAGGCTCTGTAAAAGCGTTGGATCTGAATTTTAACCAAAGACATTCGTTTGTGCATACATAATTACGTTTCTATAGTCAGAAGCACGACTCTATTGAGTTACAAGCTACATAACGTTGCGGTCCGACTACTTTGATCATCTTCTCAACCTCATCGACGAAGCGGGAATTTCCCAAACTCCCAGGGTAAGTAAGTAGAGTAAGAGCGAGGGTCACGATTATCCGATCGGAGTCAAGGTTTGGTTTGGCGCACCTTCAAAAAGGTAAATAAATGCCAAGCATCAAACCTCTAACTCACTACAAATCCCACCAACCCGAACGTCCACCCCAAGACATGACTCCTCCCCTCTCGCCCTCTTCCCCAGCAATCCCCCCATGATCCCGCGCCATGGCCTCTCTTCCACTCTCCGTCTTCTGTCCCGACTTACCCCTCCCGCCTCCTCCCACAGCAGGCACATCAGCAGCAACACCACCACCAAACCCTTGAACGAAGCGCCCCACACCCCATCAGCAATCCCTCAACCCCCCCACCATAACCACCTCACTCCAAGCCATGCCGGCCAGCCACACTGTACGTACCCTCCATATTCATCCAACAAAACCCCCCCTTTTCCTCAGAGACCCTCCCCCCCCCAATAATATAAACCCCACTAACCAACACCCATCGACTAGTCCCCACCCACATCCGCCACCTAATGCGCTCCACCCCCCACCCCCTCACAATAATAACCTCCCGCGCCCACCCCCCCTCCCCCCCCGCCGCCCTCCTCGTCTCCTCCTTCAACACAATCACCCTCACCCCAACCCCCCACGTCTCCTTCAACATCAAGCTCCCCTCCCGGACCTACGCCGCCCTCGACACATCTCGCGAGTTCACCGCCAGCGGGATCAAAGATGCCGGTGTGGCGGATGGGTTTGTGCGGAAGGGGGACGGGTGGCGGGGGTGGGTAGGGCGCGATGGGCGGTTGGTCGGGGGGAAGGGGGGCACGTGGTGGATGCGGTGTCGGGTTGTGGCGGGGAAGTGTGTGGTGGTGGGGGATCATGTTGTTGTTGTGGCGGAGGTGGTGGAGTGTGGGGGCTACGAGGGCGGGGAGGGGATGGGGTTGGTGTATGCGGATGGGGGGTATCGGAAGGTTGGGGGGGTGGAAGAGGTTGGGGACGGGAAGGGTGATACGTGAAGAGGAGGCTGGGTTTGAAAAGGTCATTCTTTGCTGATGATCGAACCTCATTGGTCCTTTGTGTTTGAAGGACGTTATGCTAGGCTATGTCATCCAGCTACGCTTGACATTCATTACCTCCAACCTGCTGCTCCAGGTGACGATTGATGATGACCTCTCTCCCTACCGATGCCATCCTCGCCTTCTTCTCCACCCGCTTATCCAACCGCATGCCCTCAAGCTCCAGCTTCTTCGCATCCACCTCAGCCCTCAAACCAGCCGCGCCTTCTGCATCAAGCAACTTGAGACGGATCTCCTCAGCCAACTCACCCTTCTCCGCCAAACTCCATCTGGCAGCCCGAAGGTCTGGAAACTCCATGAGAGCAGGGCTATCCGTCACGACGACAGTGACGTGCTCTAGCACGAGGATGCGCAGCTGTAAGATCGGCGGAGCATCTTGCTGGATGTAATGCCTATGGTAATCAGGTACCGGAGTTGATGTGGTATAAGGATCAAGTCATTGCTCTAGGGATATATGCAGTGTTCGCAAGCCCCAGAGCTTTTTAATACGCGAGGGCTCGCATGCGATGGTCCAAGCTCAATGATTGATTACTAAATCAGCCCCGCACGCCATATACCTTTGGTCTTCGACTACTCTGCTGAGATGGAGGGACTTCAATTTGTGCGACTGGACGATAGTGAAGCTCGAAATGAACCTCCCAAAGGAAACGGGATCATCAAATGAGAACGTGTTGGTGGCCCAAAGGATGTGAAATGCCTCCTCATTGAGCGTATGCATCCCATTTTGTCTCTTTTGCGACACAAGTCGCATGGCGAAATATTCCAGTAACAGAAATTGGCACTGGGGACAAGTCTTCGAGTTCAATAACCTCTCCATGCGGCACAAACTTCACATGCACGGTTTGGCCACCAACAACATATGCCAGAATCATTTCCCTAATCTTATGCGGCATCATAAGCAAGGGGGAGGCGAGAAAGTTCCTAGCCACCCTGCGACCACCGTTTGGGACGTGAGCAGAATGGACTGATAGCTTTGACGAATCATGACATACAGAGCTTTCATAGCAACACTCGGTGTCCTGGCCACAGCGTACTTCTTACGTGACTTTTCCGCACCCACCATTTTCGAGGCTCTTGTATAGCCACTTCCGCCGTTAAGGGAGCGGTGACCCATCCGTGAGCCATAGATCTCGAGTTCGTCCATGTTTCTTGAGATGATGAGGGGCGATAGCAGGAAAGAGGACTGGAAATCATGGAAGGGCTTTGATTGGCTGCTTGGTGATTGGGAATAAAGAAACAACGTCTTGTATACACAGTTTGTTTATGTGTGACATGGTTTCCTTCACTCATACCATAGTGATATCTTGGAACTCAAAAGTGGTCAAAGAGTGACATCCGGCCATAATTATCGGACAATCGTTGTAAGCCTCGCATGAGACTCAAGTGAGACTGGATATGACGTTCAGAAAGTGCGATGGTGTAGCTTTAAGAAGCTGCCGAATTGGATGTTCTCATCATCAATCGGACGTGTTTTGCCCAGACAATGGCCGTGACCGAGGCTCTTGCTATCATTGATACCATGCATTCTCAGCGCACTTGACGTGGGTAAAGCCTGGTCCTTGGCGAGTCATAACAAATCATTATCATCAATGGCAAACGACTGTGAAGCTTCAGCTCGCTCTTCCCGTACCAGCTCTTTTTCTAGCATTTAATACTAAGCCCGTCCCATTCTCTACAGGGCTGTCTCCTAAATCACTTCCTTTCATAATCTCCTTCTTCGCTCGGAGGAAAGCCAGCTTAGCGAATCGACTTAGCTTAGCCCAGAAGTGTCGACCAACTTCATGTCCCATCATCCGCTCTAGCAGCTCAACAGTTGCCACTCGGACCCTGACTTGAGGATGGAACAGACCTAAGCTAATATAGAACAGACCTGCGTTGCTCTCGGGAGTCACACATAGTAGCTGGCACACTTCATCATAGGTCTTCACCGAAGCTGAAAGCGCAAGGTAAACTGCTGCGCTTTCCTCATGATTGAGCTTCAGACTTCGAAGACGGTCATGCTGATGAGCGAGATCCAGGGACCGGATTGGTTTACGTTCCCACATCGCAGCAAGATCTTGAATGAAAGCATAGTAGCTACGAGTGTTGCGCCAGCCTTCGATCCGCCAAACATTGGCGCCCAGCTCGCGAGCCTTTGCACCATCATCAGGCCAAACGTATCCGTGGCCACGCACGCCATAGGCGCCAGCATCGGCTTCTGAGGCTCCGATGAATAATGCCGAGGCACCGTACACTGATTCCTCAAAGGCAGCAGCAATCCGTGTGAATCTGATAATGTAGTCTCTCCATCTTGATCGGATGGCTGATTCACCGTGTCGGGAGTTTATGCTACGGACCATGTCCTCGATAAATGTTGTATCACCAGTTGAGTCACCGTTCGAGGCCAAAGAGGAAGCGTTTGGACCTACACCGTTGACGTTTGGAGCGTAAAGGGGGTTCTGCTGCTGGAAATATACTAGGCCGTCGGTTATGCCGGCATTTTCTATTCGGCTGCTGATCTTCATTCGACCGGTGGGAACGTCGCAGAGAAGATCCCACCATTCCGGGTGATTGGCGAAGGTTGGATTCGTCACACCAGCGATAAAACCAGGCACGTTGAGTAAATCGTCTATCTTAGTGAGGTCTGTGTAAGGGAACGCATGCCTTGTGTAGCCTCGCAAGACTCCTCCAGATGCCATTGCACACGCAGCAAGCACGGCTTCAGCAACCTCTCCAGAAGGTCTGTTGTGACCTAAAAAGATGACACGTTTTTGGGTAAGTAACGCGTTGACAAGGACTATGATAGGATGAGTATAGGCGCCGCTGGTAGTCAAATGGGGATGTAGTGCGAAAGGCTGGGCCGTAGAAGCATGAGGTGCCGAGAAGGTTTGGATCAGCTTGATGAGAGAAAAATCGCCAACAGTTTCCGGCGAAACGCCAGTAGGTACTTTAATTGGGACGGGAATTTGATTGTATACAACCCTGGACTCGAACTCGTGTGTATCCCGAGGGACAGCGTACCGCGGTCGATGGCCAACAAGATCTGGGGAGGACTTCGGTGGTAAGAGCTTGGATGGGGAGGATTTGGGCGGCGAGTCTGGCGACGATATTGCATCGTGTTTTGCCTCTTTCTTTAGACGTTGTTGTATCATCTGATCAAATTTCTCAACAAATAGATCCTTGATATCGCTCGCGAGAAGAATATGTCGCTCAAGCACGGATAGTCGTGGCATTAATGATAGATCCATGGAATTAACAGCGTCATATAGATGTTCTAACGTTTCCGGGAATGGCGATTTGAAATACTCCTCAAGGGCTAATAATAAAAGTGGCTTTATTCCCAGTTAGTTTCTGCACCAAGTCCCATGTTTTAATAGGTTGTGATGAAAAGGATTCTTAACCTTGTAAATGTGAAGAAACGGATGCCGCGTACAAATCGCCATTGCTTTTACCACTGCACCTCTGCCAAGAACATGGGTCAGGAAGCACTCGGCTCAGACAGGACGGGGACACACCTTTTCACAGTCGCGTCATGCTTTGTATTTACCAGATTTAGTACATAGATCAACGGCGGTCCTTCTCCACCTTCTGCATCGTCTTTGTCCTCTTCCCCATCAGCCCCTGCTGTGTTCGCCTCGCTATCCGTATCAGTGATGCTTTGTGCACCATCACCAGCTTCTGAATCGTCCTCTGTTGCGACCTTCTTCTCCGTGCCATTGTCCTCTACCGTTTCATCCTCTTCAATTCCATCTTTGTGCAGGAAAAAGATCGTCCAGTCCTCCTTCCTATTATGTACTTGGTCAGGCAACATGAGCTCTGCGAGCATGTTCTCGTCACCACTGATTGCTCCAGGATATTGATGCTCCATAATTGGCCCTCGATCAACGTGGAAAGATGCAACAAGTATATATTCGACATGTTTCTCTGTCGTGTCTGCAGGGTATTGCGATCTCAATTTTCCTGGCGGTCGTTTAACCCCATTACGTTGAAGGTCCCGCTTGGTCGAGGAAGGAGTCGATGGAGTGCGAGAGCTGCTGACAGATGGTAGACGAGGAATTGAGCTGGGTCCATTGTGTATAGATGGGTTGGACGGTGTCCGAGTGGACGGAAAAGACGAGAGGGAGGTCTGGCGGTTGAGAAAGGTATTTGTACCACCCGTGGTGCCACTGGTAGAAGGTCGATAGGAGAGGGCAGACGTCATCATCGGTCAATTGGCTGGCAGGACAAGATGTAAATGTGTGTATACAAGAAGGGGAGCAAGAAGAAAGGGATTAACATGGAGCCATGACTTGAGCCTTGCTCAGGAGACGGTCTGGCGGTCTGAAGGAAAGGCGCCAATGCGTTGACATATAAATACGGCATAAGAAAATCCAAAGGCGAAAGGGGTACTCGTTGCAACCATGTCAATGAAAAATAGGAGAGATATTATTAAGAGGAGACCACCATGACTGTTTCGTGCCACAGCTCCCGTCTGAATACAACATAATAAATAAGGTGCTCTATCGCGTGAGGGGCTTTGGAGACCCTTGCAGGGGCAAATCATAGATGAGCCCTAACCCTGATCCACGAAATGAGATGCGACTAGAATCTTGGCGCTACCTTAGTCTGTTCCCGTTCCTCTGCACATAGAAAACCATTTCAAAACGACCCTATCTTTCGACGTAAAATATTATCAATTTGAGAAGCACAATCAGACACGAAATTCTCCAAACCCTAGGCATATACCGCTCATACTCCGACTGAGAGCCTTTGGGAGAAGCTGAGACAGCACTCTATGCTGGTCCCACAGCATAGACACAGGAGGGAGTCATATGACATTTTACATTTTACTTTGTAGAAATCTGTCTCTACGTTTCATGACCGACGATGGTCGTTTTGGGCTTAGCATTTCGGCCATCTAAATTCTGAAGTACAGTACCCGCCGTTATGAGATCGATGGATCGGTAATACGGCCTTCTTTTAAGATACCAATTAACTTTTCTAGCACATTGATCTCAAAAAGTTGTATTGTGTCTTGGAAGAAGCAGTATTGAGTATTGTCTGCATTGTATACAACCCACTAATCCCAAATTAGTATCGTATCTTTGAGGTAAAAAGAAATCAAACAAGGTTCGAAGGCTCACCTGACGTAGTGCGTCGAAGCAGTGGTCCGTATGAGCAGACGGAGACCAGGTGTATGGCCGTTGCTCTACAGCTTCCCAGAACGTCTTTCGAATAATCCGCTTGATCATGTTAATCAGGGCCTCGTGCAAAGACGCCTTCGATCTTACCAGGCAGTGCAGTTGATGATAAGCTTCCAGCAAATAAACCCCTTTACTCCGGTCGCTAGGAAAGTACATCGTTACAGGCCACTGCTGCTGTGCTGCCCACTCACGGTCCATTGCTACGAATCCGTGAGAAGGGTCAATTGCGTCCCATAATCCATCACTGGCCGAGTGGTTTGGTGGGTTATAGACTGTGTTCCCCCTCATTTGTCTCCATGTGGTTTCTAGAGTGTCGACTTTGGCTATTCCATCTTGTCAAGCTTTGTCCAAAGACAGACGGGACTTAAAGTCATAATTGACCACACTCGGGAGGAACAGATTCCGATTTCCGTTCATGGAGCATCAAGCAGGACATGATGGTAATAATAGCAATGAGAGACCAGGTAAATAAATCCTCGCGGGAAACCAGTTTCGACCGACGACCACCGATTCCTTTCTCGGCAGTCGTCTCGAAGCACTAGTCTTGATGCGGGCTTGAGTATTCTGAATCCATGTGGCATGCAGAACGGCGAACCCAACTCATAGACAAATGCGTTGATTGCTTAGATGTTGCAAAATGTAGTGAGAATGAGGGCGTTCAACGAGTATTTGGCCAACGGTATCGAGGGGAAATATTGGCAATGCCAACCGAACGTGCTAATTGGTCTCAGTCCAAAAGTGTTATGAATCTCTTCCGTATGCAGTTACGGCGCTCATGCTCAACCTCGGATGCTGCGGGCCAAGCACTCTATCCGATACAACTATCGAGAATGAAGATCTTACCTACTTGTGGGTCCGTTCACCCACCTTAAGCGCCGAGTTCTCGTCATCGCTTGCATTGGACTTTGGACCCGGGCTGCATTGGCTACGGGACATTCGGGGCATTCGGAGATTCCTATAGTTCTATGTCATTGGTAGATAACGCTCGTCGGCGAACGAACAGCTACTGACAGAGTGTCGCTGTCACAGCCTCTGCGACACACACTATCGGAAACCACTCACCTCCAGGGTTTGGGCCAAAACTTGTCTTTGACATGGGATCCACGTCAGCTGCTGCTTGAGAGGGTGAGAAGTGATCTACACACACACGCTGGAACCTGCATCGCATTTACTGACTACGACCCTTGAGTACAGCTGGAATTCGCTTTCAATGTCATACAAGTCCCGGCACTTGCCCTCATCAAACTTACAATCCTGTTCTTCTACCGCCGCATTTTTCGAGGACGAGCTTTCAACGTTGCCAGCTGGGGTTTGATTGGTGCAGCGGTGACATGGGGTCTGACGTTTTTCATCGTCCAGTTTGCAGCTTGTGGTGCCTCTCTAGCCGCTGAGTGGTCAAGCTTGGCGTCACTCAAAGGAAAATTCGTCAATACCTTTGATGTTTTCATAACCTTGGCTGCCTTTGATGTGGCTGTTGATCTGGGTATTCTTATCATACCCATCCCTTTTGTACGTGGTCCGGCGAGACAAGTTGGCCTCGAGAAAGAATTAAACGTCGTAATTGCAAATGCCCTTGCGAAGGAAAATCGCTGTTCTAAGTATATTGTTGCTGGGAATACTGTCAGTAATAACACGTGCACACTCAACGCGCCGCGGCTGAGAGTTCTCCAGTGCAAGTTCTTGTGGGCTCACTCATATCGTGTTTTCTATCGAGGTTCTGGGGCATTCTTATAAGCGTTCTAAGTGATATGATGAGTCTGAGACGAGCGCTGATATCACGTAAATGCTGTCGAAATCGACAGTTGCTGGAGTCCCTTCCGACGATGATTTTGGTGAGTATAGGCGCTCAGTATTGCAGAACATCGCTAATCTTCCTAGGTGGCGTTAGTATTCTCGTATTCTGGGCTATGATGGAAATGGGCGTCGCCGTGATTGCCGTCTGTCTTCCAACACTTCGACCCCTCTTTCGAGACTGGTCGCTCGAGAGTATCATCAAGAGTGTTCGTTCGGCGGTATCCCTCCGATCCATGGGAAGACGCCGACGGTCGCCTCCTACTGCTCAAGAAGCCGCAGCAAGATCTGAGTCTGAGACTGCTATAGCTGGGCCTCAACAACCAGGACTAGGTTACAAGGGTTATGGTGACGTGGACTTGGAAGCTTATTCGATGGACGAGATGGGTGGGGAGAGCGCACGGAGGTGATTGCTCGGCCCAGTCAGTATCTAAGCGAGGCACACTTTCCCGAGAGGACCTCGGGACTGTCCTTTCTTACCAACTTTCCCTTGCTACTCTACGATATTGAGAATGATAAATGCAAGCCTCAAGATCTTCGCAAGCCGTTTTTTACTCAAATAGAAATTTGATTCGAGAGTACTATCTGAAGTAACCTTGAGACGGAAGAAACCTCGCTCTGAAAACCTCGCTCTGTCAAAAACATTGTTCGACAAGATTTCAATCACTAGACTTAGCCATTGTATACTCTGCTGCGAGAAAGGCATGGAGAATAGACCGGTGAGGAGGGTAACTGATTGATTTCGCTATAAGGGTGAAGATGCGAAGGCTTTCTGCATTACCCCGGCAAAGGTCGAGAAATTGGGCGATATGAGGGTCAGGCTATTCAGGATAGAATGAGTTGAGAAAACACATCCAAGGACTCCATACTCCGTATACACTATTGGCCTAGGCTGAGTGCTTTTTCCCTGCAAATTATGCACCCTCGCGCTGCAGCCTGCCGAAATGACAACACATTTGCTGTTTCTTGGCACTCACACCGGATATAACCCCCACCGGTAGGTAAGGTAAGTGGTAAGTTGATACGGTCGGTAAGGTAAGGTATGTAATATTTCGGGTAGGGCTTAGGTCTGGCAGCTCTTAAATAAATTATTTTACAACTCAAATCACCCAGAGTAAGTGCAACGTTCTAGTGAAATGGCAGAGACGTTGAATCACCTAGGAGAAATGGACTGGAAGCCAACACCTCCGCCAGAGAAGCCGAAGCTTGGAACCGGTCATGACTGTGGAATCAAAACTACCTCGGTGAATGAGCTCGCTGCATCCATTGAATATCATAATTTGTGTTCTCTGAATTACGAACGCTAATATGGGCTTTGTATCACAGTCTCCTGCAATCAAAAATGGGCCCCTCCCAGCGGACGGTCCGGGAGGAGAGAGCTTCTCCAACTCTTTCCTCTTTCTCCTCCTCATTCTCGTCCCAACAGCTCTATCATGGAAGCTCACAGGCGGACTATGGACGACTCTTTTATTGGCGCTCTTCACAACGTTGCCCATACTTATTATGTATTGGACCTTCGTCTCAACCTTCAGTCCTCGAATCAATGACAAAGTAAAGTATCCGGGGCGTCCCGTCGAGTATTACTTGAGCTTCAAAGATGTAGACTCCAAGAAGAAGTTTAGCGGCCACCAAAGAATCCCAATGGAGACGTTCTCGGAGATGTATTTCAATGGCGAAGTCGATTTTAATGGAGATGCGCTTGAGGTCCTCGAGTATCGCCATGATTGGGCGAGTTTTGGATTCACAATGGGCAACTTTCGCTTCCTGCTGCTGAATTTCTTCCCTGAGCTGCTCCTACATAGCCGTTCACAAGGTATTTATCCCAGCGCTCTGTATTGGTAGTACCTATAGATAGGCTCCGACACTTTCTATATCTTGCAACCGAATGTGACAAAATGTGCTAACACTTGAACACTCTAGACGAAGAACAAGTTCGGGATCATTACGATCGGGGGGACGATTTCTATGCCTGGTTTCTCGGACCTCGTATGGTTTATACCTCCGGCATCATCTCTGACACGTCAAAAGAGGAGACCCTTGAACAAATGCAGGACAATAAGCTCGCCATCGTATGTGAGAAGCTCAACCTGAAGAGCGGCGAGTCGCTACTGGATATCGGCTGTGGATGGGGTGCGCTTCCTGTTTTCGCTAGCGTTAACTACGGTGCAAAAGTAACTGGTATTACGCTCGGTCGGAACCAAACGGCTTGGGGCAACAAGTGGCTTCGCGAAAAGAGCATACCTGAGAAGCAGAGCAAGATTCTCTGCATGGATTATCGAGACATCCCCGCTGGCAAGTACGACAAGATCACCTGCCTCGAGATGGCGGAGCATGTGGGCATCCGGAAGATCACTTCGTTCTTTCGTCGGGTCTACGATTGGCTCGAAGATGACGGTGTCTTCTACCTCCAAATTGCTGGCCTGCGGAAGCCGTGGCAGTTCGAAGATCTTGTTTGGGGGATGTTCATGAATAAATATGTTTTTCCTGGAGCTGATGCCTCCACGCCACTCACCTGGTATATCCATTTCCTTGAGAGTGCTGGTTGGGAAGTCAAGAGGTTTTTGAACTGCGTCCCTCCTTTCTGTATCAGCCAATCACTGATCTTTTTCCCAGCGTTGACACGGTTGGCATTCACTACTCGGGGACTATCTGGCGTTGGTACCGCAATTGGCTAGCTAATGCCGATGAGATCAAGGCGAAGTATGGAGATAGGTGGTATAGAGTAAGTCCCACAATCCGGCTTTTGTTTTCTGCCAGATCTTGGACCCATTCACCATCGTTTCTGAATATTGGGCAGATTTGGGAATACTTCCTGGCTTCCTCAACCATCATGTCGAGACAGGGCTCGGCGACGTGCTATCAAATCACTCTGGTCAAGAATATGAACTGCGTCCATCGCGTCCATGGAATCCCCACGCAGTATTCGCTCTCTGCCGCACTTGATGCGAGTAAAGCTGCCGGCAAAGCCGTCTTCCCGGATTGATAAGAAAGCTTCTGAAGTCCGTACATGGAATCTTTTGATCCATGTCGAGAGTATGGCTCTCTGTCTGTTTCTTCGCTCCCCAAGCCAGTACCTGGTCTGGGCGTTGTTGATGCTCGTCTCGGAGTAGCCTGTGTTCGGCAGGTACAGTGTAAGACCTGAATTACGGATCTACCTCACATACTCAGGTTTAGGAACGCCCTCAACTGTGATTCGTGCTGGAGATAGGGCAAGGAGCGTAAATGGCGCACATTGTACGCTGACAGTGCTCGAAAATTTCTACCAAGTACTCGATTACTTTCTAAGCTTTGCAGTGGCTTTTTCTTTATAGATGATAGAAGCTCCTTAATATATCATTACATTAATGCGCTGGAGATATAGCATGTTCCGTAAAAACAACCCTTAAAAGTATTAAGTGAAAAAAAAGGCTCTAAGCCCATACTTCTTATAGCTAGGAATAGCGATAGTAGAATCACAATAGCGAATTGATAGCACTACTGTATTCAGCGAGAAGATGTTGTCGAACAGAGATCCAAAGAGCGTAGCTTGTTCAGACAGGAATCCGCGCCACAGTAGGACTGGGGGTTAGTGATTTCGGAGTCTCCTTCAGAGTCATTGTAGTCATTGCAGTCTTTTTTATATCGAATAAGTATAGGAGTCTTCTTAGCGCTGTGGTTATGGGCCTGAACATACCTCTTCAGGGGTCACTGTTCGTCCTACCCATGGCAATGAGAAAGGCCAACCACTGTTGCAATTACCTCTCTGTGCACTGCATGCGATTCGCATGGTCCGAATGTGGCGAATGAAGGACTAACTACCTAAGAAAATACTCGTTCGTAATAACACATATAAACAAAAGTCGTTGATGAACAATGGCGTGGAATTGCAAATTTTTCAAGTGTAAACATTCGTTATCCAGCTCCGACATCCTGTAAATGCTGATTCTGATAACCATTGGGACACAATTAGGATGTTTTCGTCAATCCTCACATTCAGTCATGTTGATAAATATCGGCAATCTATTGGGTACCTCCTCCATTTCGGCCTTCTGCTACGACTAATCAGTTCCTTGATGTGTTATCGAACGGCCAAAGCCACGCTTCTCTATTTGAGGAAAGCTACCCTGATGTCGCCTCTAGGATAGAGCATGATTTCGGCCACCATGCGTGGTCTGTCCTTCATGAATTGTTCTGCAAGCTCAGGCTCACTCCCCTTTCTCAGCCATTCCGTGTCATGCTTCGCGACGACCCCAGCTTCCTCCATCCGAAGTTCTACCCGGCTGTAATGCTGGAATATGCGGACTAGAACATAGCTCATCTCTACTAGTGCAAGCTGCTGGCCAAGGCAGAAGCGTGGCCCGCCGTGAAAGGGTATATATGACCACGGCTTCGGAAACCAGGTGTTCCATCGCTGGGGGCACCATTCATCGGCTGGTGGGAAAGCATCCGATACGGGAGGATAAGCTTCAGGACTTAGCTCTAAGATGTAAAGGTCAGCCATACAAGCCACGAGATACCTTTCAAAGCGAAAAGCTTGAGTGGGACTTGACTCACGCAACATGTGATTTGCAAAAATGATATTAGTCCCTGCGAGAACACCAATCGGATCATTGCCATCTTTACCACCCCCACACGGTAGGCTAGTATCTTTTGCACAGGCCCGTGTATTGAATGGCACACCAGGATAGAGACGAAGAGTCTCGCTGACCATGTTTGATAGGATCTTCATACCCTTCAAATCATCATATGTAGGACGGCGGTTGAAGCCGATTGTAGTCTCGATTATCCGACGCAGATCCTCCACGACACCCGGATGGCGCGCGAGCTCGTATATTGTCCATGTCAATGCCATGGCTGTGTTATCGCGGCCGGCGAACAGTGCTGTGAGAAGCTCGTCACGAAGGAAGCGTGGCTCACGAGAGACCTCGGCACACGCATGCAGCAGTGTGAAGTCGCGCTGTTTCTTGTGGGGCTTGTCATGAGCTTCAAGTTGGTCAAGTGTTTCCTTGATGATGGGGTCCATGAAGGATTCGATATATTCGATGTAAGGGCGGTATCGACTCTTCGGGACGAGGAACTTGAATGGCACTGAACGCTCCCTTTGGATTTTGATGTGCCGAGAGCGCTCAAAGCAAGCGGCAAATTCATTATCGGGTCTCTTGAGCGTCTCGAGATTTGCCCCTAGGGTGAAGTCGGCTGAAGTGTCTAAGGTAAACCTGTTAAGAGGGCGGTTTGTAGATTAGTGGAGTGCATTTTAGGGAATTCCACTTCGTGATACATTCTTTGGCCAGCGTACCTGAGAAATAGATCTTTAACGTTCACCATTTGACCGTCGGTCCCGAATAAGTGCAATAAGTTCTGGACGTGCCGTTCAAAGCACTCCAGGTCGCTGATACGCTCACGGCTAAAGACGGGTCGGAGACGTGCTCGAGCATCGTGCCATGCTTGGCCATCCGAATTGAAAATGCCTGATCCATGCGCTTGTCAGCCCTTGTGTTCGGATAGCAGCTCGACTGGTTCGGCGCAAAGAAACTGCCTAAGCCTCGACATACTGTGCCCAAGCATGTCAACCCAATCATTCCTGAATTTTTCGCCTTTCTCAAAGCTCCAGAACTGGGTTGCCAGGATCGCCTTGACATTTTCAGGGTCCGCGGTAAAGATGATGCGCTGGCCAGCTACCGTAGCCTCTATGGTGTAGGGATTCTTTCGGGTCTTGCATACCCGAATGAAGGTGTTACTGCAGAACTTGAGGCAGTCATCGGCTGAGACGCTGGACCGGAACTGAACAAGAAAGGACAAGCCTGTATTGATACTCAGCGACAGCGGCTCGGGATGTGATGTCAAGAGATTGTAGTACCAAACGGTAGCCAGCCCCCGAATCGAGGTGCGTGGCCTCCGTACTCCTTGATCTTGGCTTCTCTACGGAGGTGGTGTACCGTCATTCTCGCCAATACAAGTGAGCATATCACAAGAGGAAAACTCGACCAAAGAGTGGCAGAGAAGAGAACTGTGAGATTGAACAACATCTTGAATGTGTTGGGAAATAGGAACGAATCAGGATTGATTGTCTAGTTTTATTAATCAGAACTACCTTGTGAGCGAGACCGCAACTGTGCATACCGTGTACACGTAGTACCGGAACCAAGTCATGTTTGGTAACCGTAACAAATCCTGATAGTCTCGGTAATGCTACTGTGACAGCACGGTCCACCATTTCGTTTCTCATAAAGAACTAAGACGAGAGCGGTAAAGATCAGCAAATATCCCCGCTGCAGTGGCTCATCACATTCTTACACGTTCTTACCCACATGGATACTGTGACTGTGATAGTCTATGTTCTCGGCATGTAATCATTTTTCGATAAAAAGTTTGGATCAAAAGTTTTAGATATCCTTAAGAAAAACAGTATTTGTACTAGAACTTTTTTGATAAAGGTAGTGGTTGTTGAAGTATAGCGAGTTGAAATAAGGGACTGTTTTTTATGTTCGGTCGCTTACCCCTGAGTTTTACCCCCCACGGGTTAACGGCTTTGCGTGGCACGTTATGGACTGATACCATCCTACCTACACCCAGCTAGATCTCGGTATCTAAGGCGGTGAGCAGTCGCAGTCCCGACCGTATGTATTACTCTATCCGCTGATTTTGGAGAAGCGCCATCTAATTTTGAACATCTGAAATGCGCAAAGCATCGACGAAAGTCACTAGAGCCTGATCTTATCGATGGTGAATGGACAGATCAAGAGGTATGCTGCATAGGACCCCTTGACTTACTACTTACTTCCATTTTAGCTATGTTTGGAATTCTTATTTATGCTGTCCGCGTCTGTGTCAAGGATTGGAAGCAAATCGGGATAACGTACCGGGCTAATAGATCAAGTTTCGATCTGAGCACCAGGTACATCCCTTGGCGATATTATGTCGCGCTGACTTAGACCAACAACTATTTATTTCTAAGATAGATACGACCTTCGTGTCAGACAATTGAATAAGGTTTCTTTATCTTTCTCAAGCGATATGGATTCTTTCTTCCTGGCGAGCTAGCTCGAGACAGACAGCTGAAAAAGCATACAATTCCAGTCCAATCGAGGCTGAGTACGAGCTACAACATTGCCGGGATATAATATCCCGGATTGGACTTGAGATGCTCTCCGATAGATATCGACCACCTCGGGCAAGACTTTTCAAGCTGCTTTTCCAGCTCGATTGACGGCGTTTGTTGACATCAAACCTTTCTACTGTAGTGCTCTTTGCTCATCTGGGCCGAGGCATGGTGTCACTTTTGATGGTTCTTCAATAAGCACCAGAATTCTGAGCGCAAAGTCGCCGTGTTCAAGTTTTCAGTGTTATACAGGGCAGATTCTTGAATCTTTAGATAGGATGAGGAACCAGGACGCTAGCTATTACAGAATACGACTGTTAGGATGGAGAATCTGGGCTCTGACGCTAGAGCCCAGATGTTGGATATAGTATGCAAGCGGAACCACAACAGCCATAGAAACTAAGTTAATGAAAGTGTGTATATGGAGTCCATACTTCGCGGTTTCTTCTCTTCCACTTCCATCTTCTAAACAATCTTCGAGTCCTAGGACCAACATTAAGCTTGAATTCGCTTCAGCGCAATCATTTCAATACACAGCCCGGGTCCAAATGAGCAAGCAACTACATTGTCCCTACCTTTCCCCATCTTTCTCAACCTGTCGAGTACAATCAACACCGTCGGGCAGGACGAGTTTCCCTTGCGCTCGTAAACGTCAAACGAGGCCCGTAGCTGTCCGTCATCGAGTTTTAGATTCTCCTTGACTTTGTCCAAGACGGCCAGCCCAGCTGGGTGGAGTGCCCAGTCAATATCCGTGGCCCCTAATTCCTTGTCTCCATCCTGGCGCTGCCAAGCGTTTCGGCCGAGCATTTTGGAGAGCATGGGGGCGGACGCATTACTTGTAATGTCTGGCAGATCCGGACTCATGAACGACCGGAAGCCTGGGAATGGTTATTCAACTGCCAGTACTGTTCTAGAGCGATCGAAACTTGTACCTAGCGGATCAAGAAAGCACTGCTCATGCTTCTGCGTTCCTGGTAAGATGCCACTTTCCCAGTCAAGTAGGGAATATATCACCCGCTCCGGATCCTCCAAGCCGCGTGAGTTGCATAGAACAAACGCTCCAGCTGCATCTGAGAACAAGGCCATTGACACTTTAGTCTCTTCCGGATTCTCCATTAGCATTGCCAAGTCGCACCGAACATTCGTGCTCATAACGTCACACGCGAATCCCAAGACTCTGGCCGGGCGACCTTTCAGGGTTGCGTCATTTGCGATCATCGCTGCAGTGCGGACGGTTGCCAGGCCGCCTGCACAACCGATTCCGCTGAGGAGTAGCCGTTGGGCCTCGGGCCGGATGCCGAGCTTCTCATTAACAAGGAGGTCATACCCTGGGCTGCCGGCGCTGGTACTACTGGCAGCTACTGTGTGGGTGATATCCGCTGCGGTACCGCCCCAGTCTGCGATGGCCTTACGGCAGGCTTTGGCGACGAGGTCTACAGCACGGGTGCGGAAAATGTGATCGAGGTCCGCGATAGTAGGGGGTTCGGAACGATTAAAGAGGGGGTCGTCACAAGCTATGATGTTCGGGCGTTCTTTGATACCGGTACTGCTGTTGATTTGGAGGAGTTTCTTCATACTGGAATTGTACTATCTGTGAGTGGCTAGACGGTTGAGAGATCTCAAGAGCTTGCGGATCCGGGTTTGGGATCGGGTCCAAGTGGGAGTTGGAGGGGCTTACGCAGGTGTTTTCATATCGCAGAACTTGGCTAGATACCCTTCATTGTCCTCTATAGCGTTAGTATAGGGCGGGTAATGGTGACCCAGACCAACGATGGATACACTGTTGCTCTTTGAGTCTCCTATTTGGTAATTGCTCTGTGCGCTCTGGCCGTCGCTGACACCAGCCATCTCTGTGTTGTTTGGCATCCGCTCTCATATAAGGTTGGTAAATTAGGCGTAGATATCGAAAATTAAGGTCCAGGAGTGAGACAATTTGGGAGAGAATGTTCCGTTATAATACCGAGTAGCGTCCTTGCACGGATACCTGTATATCAACGTAGGCTAGTAGTATACATTTACCGGGTATATGTTTTAATACACATGATCCGGACTTATAATATGTGGAGACGCTAAAGTGAGAAGTGTTATGTCGGTGTAACACATGCTTGACAATGGTCTTGGCAGGGGGTTCCCAGGCGATTTGAATAGTTCCTTCTACAAAGTCAGTCATTCAGTCTACATATTGGCCTGAATTTCAACAACACTTTACTTACATCAGATTGCGGTGTTGGATCTGAAATCAAGACTTGCAAGAGTAGCATCTACCAAGCTCGAGGAACACGTACCGCCAATCCTATTACTGTAGTAAGATTCTGATTTCAGGTGATCAGGACATTGGCTTAGAACTAAAGGATCAACCCGGGCAGCATCCAAAATCATTTCAGGATGGCCAAACCAGACGTGCCAATAAGTAACGGCCATGCCACAAACGGAGACCCACCCCAGCTCAATGACTGCTCGGAGTACGGGTCAAGCGGCCAACCCCAAGATGCCCCTGCTGCATACGAACCCATCGCCATTATCGGCATGGGCATGCGTCTCCCCGGTGGTGTTCATAACGCTCCAGCCTACTGGGATTTGCTCGTCAACGGCAAGAATGGCAGGTGCAGAGTGCCCAAGGACCGGTACAACATCGACACTTGGTATGGACCTGGGCGGGTCACCCATGTGGGCACCCACTTCGGACACTTCCTCGAGGAGCTGAATCTTGCCAATATCGATCCGAGTTTCTGGTCGCTGACAAAGCAGGAGGCAGAGCTCTTAGATCCACAGCAGCGGCTGTTCCTCGAAGTGGTGTACGAGGCGCTGGAGAATTCGGGTGCGACCAATTGGAGAGGTAAGAATATCGGGATGTATGTTGGGGCTCTAGGCGACGATTGGGGGGAGATGGAAATGCAAGACGGGCAGGACTTGAATCCGACGAGGACAACTGTGTATGGCGATTACGTTATCGCCAACCGAGCGTCGTATGAGTTTGATCTCAAGGGTCCGAGGTATGTTCTTATTGCTTTGCCAATAGATTCTGCGGTTCTCGTATGACTAAGAGATACTCAGCATGGTAGTACGGACGGCGTGCTCCTCGTCCATGGTGGCCCTTCACCTGGCATGTCAAGATGTCCTCACAGGTGAATGCACGGGTGCCATTGTCGGCGGCATCAACCTTATCATTACGCCTCGAACAACAGTGGCGTTGACGGAACAGGGCGTCCTCTCGCCTAGTGGCCAGTGCAAAACATTTGACGCAGACGCAGACGGGTACGGTCGAGGAGAGGGCGTCTCGGCCATCTACATCAAGAAACTGTCAGATGCAATTCGCGAGGGTGACCCTGTGAGGGCCGTCATACGATCAACATGTGTCGCCGCTGACGGGAAATCTTTTGGGTTCACAATGCCGAACCCGGAAAGTCATGAGAAATTGATGAGAAGAGGGCATCAGCTGGCAGGGATCCATGACTACTCAAAGACTGCCATGGTAGAATGCCATGGAACAGGCACTCCGGTAATTTCTGCTTCCCACTTGACATGTATGGTACTATGACTGACTGAGTCTGTCAATGATATAGATAGGCGATCCTCGGGAAGTAGG
Source organism: Usnea hakonensis (assembly GCA_013423325.1). Classification (NCBI taxonomy): domain Eukaryota; kingdom Fungi; phylum Ascomycota; class Lecanoromycetes; order Lecanorales; family Parmeliaceae; genus Usnea; species Usnea hakonensis. The sequence goes on along the minus strand of BLJB01000005.1, from coordinate 60,989 downwards.
CGCGGTAGCCAACGTCTGGGGCGACTGCGGTATCTACATTGGCTCGGTAATTTAGAGACACATCATCGAGGCATGTGCTAATTCAATACTTAGGTGAAGCCAAACATTGGCCACGGTGAGGGCGCTTCGGGACTTTCCAGTATTATGAAGATGGTGTTGGCGCTTGAGAATAAGACCATCCCGCCAAACATTAACTTCAAGACCCCCAATCCGAACAGTAACGTGCTCTTTCCGTTGGGTTCAAAGTATAAAATGATACTGACTGGCACATTTTTTAGTTCCATGGGCCAAAGCAAAACTCAAGGTGCCGACGAAGGCCACGCCATGGCCTACCGACCGACTGGAGAGAGTCGCCGTGAACAGCTTTGGTATCGGTGGATCGAACGCTCATGTAAGAGAACGAATTTGATGGCTTGCGGTTGCGTGCAAGAATTGGCGAACCTTGACCCTCTCTGACTGTTGTGGATAGGTCATTCTTGAGTCGGCGGCCTCGTTCGGCATCGGGCAGAAACCCAAATCCACGTCGGGTGCAAACGATATCCTCAGACCACACCTTCTTACCTACACTGCCAAGCACCCCCAAGCTCTTCAAAAGTCTGCTCAGAAATATGAGGATTACCTAACTACACACCCTGACTCTCTCAGTGACGTGGCATACTCACTGAACATCAGGCGTGAGATTCACTCAAATCGTGCCTTTTGTGTCACAAATGGACTCGATGCTTTCGAACTCTCGCATATTAGTAAGCTGACCACCGGTTCGCCGAGTCTTGTATTTTGTTTTACCGGGCAAGGAGCTCAATGGGCCAGAATGGGTCGTACGCTTGTCGAAAAAGACCCTATATTCAAAGAGACCTTCGACGTCCTTGATGATGCGCTCTCACACTTATCTAATCCCCCTCTTTGGAACTTGAAAGGTACTGGCCCTCCCCTAAAGATCAACCTATAATGTGTCGGCAGTATTCTCCATGCTAAATTCAGAGATCAGATGAGATCCTCGCCTCGCCCACAACCAGCCGATTATCTGAAGCAGAATTTTCTCAACCATGCTGCACCGCAATCCAAGTCGCACTTGTCGATTTGCTTCGCTCCTGGGGAATCTCGCCTAGTGCCGTTGTCGGCCACTCCTCGGGCGAGATCGCCGCTGCTTATGCCTCTGGCGCCATCACAGCCCAGGATGCAATATCCATTGCCTATTACCGAGGCCAGGCTACGCTCCCTCTCAAGTCTAGTCACAAGGGTGGCATGGCAGCCATTGGTTTGAGTCGCGAAAGCGTTGAGCAGTACCTCCTGCCCGGGGTTGTTATCGGCTGCGAAAATTCGCCCGCAAGTGTTACGCTGACTGGAGACACCACTATAATAGATAAGATTATGGAAGCGATCCGCTCTGCGAATCCTAGTGTCCTTGTTAAGGTTCTTCATGTTGAGTGTGCATACCACTCAGGTCAGTACCTCCTACGGCGGGTACCCAGCATTTACCTTGTCTTTCGCTGACAAGATGCTGTTTAGACCACATGAAAGTCGTTGCCGGCGACTACTTGTACCAGCTAGGAGCCATCAATGCGAAAGAACCCCAAGTGCCATTTTATTCATCGGTCTCTGGCAAAATCACCACGGATCTGTCGACATCGTACTGGGTCCAAAACTTAGTCTCGCCCGTCCTTTTCAAGGCAGCCGTCCAAGCTTTGTTGGCCGAATCTCCATCAAGTTCTAAACTTGCATTCGTCGAAGTCGGGCCACACTCAGCCCTTGCAGGACCCACAAGACAGATTCTCCAGAGCGAGGGTAGACCAGCAGAATGTATTGCTACGCTAATTCGTAACACGGAAGCATACGAGTCTGTCCTCCGGACCGCTGGAAACCTCTGGCTAGCCGGCGTTGACGTCAATCTCGCAGCCGTGAACTCACACGGCAACTTGCTGACTGATCTCCCCACTTACCCATGGCATTACGACGGGGAATACTGGGTGGAAAACCGAATGTCGCGGGACTGGAGGTTCCGCAAATTTGACCACCACGAGCTTCTCGGCGCCCGCATACTTGAGAGTGCAGATGCCGGACCGGCATGGCGGTGCAAACTACGCATCGAAGATGTGCCCTGGCTCCGAGAACACGACATACTGGGTGACATCATATTTCCAGGTGCCGGCTATATCTGCATGGCTGGGGAGGCTGTGAAACAGCTCCAGGCTGAAACCGCTGACTATACCGTAAGGAGGGTTACATTCGTCTCCGCATTGGTTCTACACGGCGAACCTGTCGAGTTAGTTATGATTCTGGTACCTGCGCGCCTAACAACAAAGCTCAACTCGGAGTGGTACGACTTCTCAGTATCATCATTTAATGGTGACACCTGGATCAAGCATGTTTCTGGCCAGGTAAGGCCCGGTCCTGGGCTTGTTCAGGAAGCGCCAGAAATCGAACCTCTTCCGCGAAAAGTTGCGAACGCCACTATGTATAAAGTGTGGAAAGAGTTCGGTCTCAACTATGGGGGAAGGTTCCGAGGCCTGTCCGACATCAGCTCCCACACAACGGAGCAAGAAGCTGTTGGTACGATATACGACAAGTGCTCGCCCGAGGAAAGAGGTCTCTATACTATTCATCCCGCCTCTATCGATGCTGCGTTCCATCTGTCTAATGTATGCGTGTGTCGTGGGCTAGGCAGAAATTTTAGAATGCCTTCCGTCCCCAAATACCTTGATGAGTTGTACGTTGGATATCCCGAGGATCCGATACTTGTAAAGGGAGACGCTACTACAAAGGCTCGCGGAGGATCATTCAGTAACTTGGTTGGGGTTTCAAACGGCAAAGTAGTCCTCAGCTGGAAGGGTCTTGAATTAGCTCCTCTCAGCGATGGTTCCGAAGTCATCGATGAGGACCCTCACGCTGCAGCCGTTGTCGATTGGAGGACTGACATCGACTTCATCGATTCTCGCCGTCTCTTGCATTCCTTGAACAAAGACGTTGGAGATAAAGAGCATAGATTGATTGATAAAATGGGCCTTGCTTGTATCATCGAGTCGAGGGTGCAACTTGCGGGCCTCAGAACGTCTCAACCACATCTCATCAAATTCCGCGACTGGATGGATATTCCATACGCCGAAGCGGTTCAAGAGCGGTACCCAAACGTCCCCGACTGTGCTGCTATCGCCAGTATGGGATCCCGGGAGAGGACGAAGGTTATCAAGGACTCACTCGATGCATCTGTGGGCACCGTGGCTTACAGCGTTGCTGTTGCCCTCTACCGGATATTTGATAATTGCGTCAAATTCTTTACCGGTGACGCTGATCCGCTCCAGGCTCTTCTGGCTGATAACATCCTTATGCGCATGTATGACTTCGCCAACAATGCCGACCACTTGCAATTCCTCACCCTTCTCAGCCACAAGAAGCCCACTTTGAAAGTACTTGAAATTGGCGCGGGAACTGGAGGCACGACGGCCACAGTCCTGTCGGCCCTCAAGTCGGAGCAAGGAGAACGAATGTACAGTAAGTACGTGTACAGCGATATCTCGGCCGGCTTCTTCATTGCTGCGAAGGAACGCTTCAAAGACTATAACGCCCTTGAATTCTCAGTACTCGATGTCACACAAGACCCCTTGAACCAAGGCTTCGAGGGGGAATCTTTTGACCTCATCGTGGCATCCAACGTCCTGCATGCGACCCCAAATCTTGTGCAGACGTTGACAAATGTCCGGAAGCTCCTGAATCCACAAGGCCGGTTGTTTCTGCTAGAACTCAGCCCAGAGTCTTCCAAGTCAGTCAACTATGTTATGGGACCCTTGGTCGGCTGGTGGCTGAGCGACGATGGCCGAGAACATGAGCCCTATATCAGCCATGAGATATGGCACGAGAAACTTCTGCAAACAGGATTCATGGGTGTTGATGCTTACGCGTTCGATGGAAATATGAGCAACAGTATCATCGCGCGGCCAATTTCAGTATCTATGGAAAAGCTTACCGAGGTGAGCGTCGTTTGCGGCAATTTGAGCTCTCCTCATGTGATAGACGCATCAAGGTTTCTGAAGGAAAAAGGACTAGGTTTGAAATTCTTCGCAGCTGGCCAACCGCTCCCATCTGGCCGGCCTGTCGTTTTCATGCTGGACTTGGAAGCGCCATTCCTTGTGGATATCACGGCAGATCAGTTCAACGCTTTCAAGCAGTCTCTGTTCTCTGTCCATGATACAGGCTTGTTGTGGGTCACCGGAGCCTGTCAGGTCGAGTGCAAAAACCCAAATTATGCCCTTGTCAACGGAATGTCCAGAAGCATCCGGCAAGAAACAGGCATTGATTTTGTGACGCTCGAGCTGGAGACTTTCGATGAGAGCGGATGGACTGCGCTTTACGATCTTCTCGCAACATTCCCATCTAGATCAAGAGGTGGCGATGAGGATACTGAGCTGGACTCTGAATACGTGTTCAATGCCGGCACGCTCCAGATTGGTCGGATGCACTGGATTAAAGTTTCCAAGGAACTACAGGATCAGGTACGGAAGGATTGCACGAAGAGATTAGTTATTGACAAGCCCGGAATTCTACAAACTCTGCACTGGAGGCAAGTGACGCCAACTCCAGCGGCGAGTCATTGGGTTCAGGTGGAGACTCGAGCTGTTGGGCTCAATTTCAAGGTATTGAACCACATTGCAGGCCAAGTAGTCCCCAAATTTTCATTAGTCTGTCACCTCTGACTCGAGTCTAGGATATTCTTATCGCCATGGGGATCGTCGAAGCAGGAACCGGCGGCCCCAATTCTGGTCACTTTGGTTTCGAAGGCGCTGGTATCGTTAGCAGCATCGGACCAAATGTCGAGCATCTTGTTGTTGGTGATCGAGTTGCTTTCAGCACAGTCGGGTGCTTCGCCACGTCTCTGAGCATGCGCGAGGATGACTGCACCAAGATTCCAGACTCTTTAAGCTTTGAAGATGCAGCGACAATGCCATGCGTCTACGGAACCGCCATGTATGGATTGATGGAGCTGGCCAGATTGGAGAAAGGACAGGTATTATCTTCTTAAATCACGCAGCGTTGCGCTAAAAGAGATTCTGACTTGGTTCTCTAGACTCTTTTGATCCACTCCGCTTGTGGCGGAGTCGGACAAGCTGCCATTCAGATAGCAAAGATGATAGGAGCTGAGGTCCGTCGTCACACAACCCCCTCCTCATAGCAGACAGGGTCGCTAATTTTTGATCTTAGATCTTTTGTACGGTCGGAAACCAGGAAAAGGTCGAGTATTTGATAAGCGTCTACAGTATCCCTCGTAACCACATCTTCAACTCCAGAGATAGCACCTTTCTACCCGGAATCCTGAAAGAGACTGGTGGAAGAGGTGTTGACGTGGTTCTCAATTCGCTCTCAGGTGAACTGCTTCATGCGTCCTGGAATTGTGTCGCCAGTTTCGGCATAATGATCGAGATAGGAAAGAGAGACTTTGTCGGCAAGGCTGAGTTGGGGATGGATCGTTTTGAAAACAACCGGACCTTTGTAGGTCTGGATCACACCGAACTCTGTTCTCAAAAGCCTCAGCTTGCAAGGAGACTCTTGAACCGAATCATGGAGTTCTGCCAGCAAAAGAAGCTCCGGCCGATAACTCCAATGAAGGTTTTCGAGGCATCGAACGTTGAAGAAGCGTTCCGATACATGCAAAAGGGCCAACATATCGGCAAGATTGTGGTCACCGTTTCACAAAACCAAGAAAGCCTGGAAGCGGAGCCAGCTCGACGAGAGACTATTCTCCGAGGAGACAGAACGTATCTATTCGCAGGTGGACTCGGCGGACTCGGCCAGTCTATCGCTACATACCTCGTGGAAAAAGGAGCACGCTATCTCATATTTTTCTCCAGATCCGCTGGCACTTTTGCCGACTCGAATCCGTACTTCTTCAAAGAGCTTGAAAGTCTAGGATGTAATGTCCAGGCTATCAGCGGAAGTATAAATAACATTCAAGATGTCCAGGAAGCAGTATTCTCAGCTGCTAACCCAATCGCTGGAGTTCTACATGCTTCAATGGTACTGAGGGTAGGCCGGCTGTTGCTCCAGTATTGATAAGGACCATATTGATGATATCACAGGATTCAAATTTTATAGACATGGAATCTGAGGTGTGGAGAACAGCGGTGCTGCCCAAGGTCCAAGGGACCTGGAATCTCCATAACGCATTGAGCAAGCAAGAAGAACCGCTCGATTTCTTCTTCCTCTTTAGCTCTGTGTCAGGAACCGCGGGTCAAATTGGTCAGGCAAACTACGCCGCAGGCAACACATTTATGGATGCCTTTGTCCAGTACCGGCACTCGTTGGGTCTGCCAGCCTCGACTCTTGACATTGGGATCATGGAAGACGTTGGCTTCCTCGCGCGGAAAAAGCACCTTCTCGATGCTCTGAAGGCGACATCGCTACATACGCTACATGAGCAGGACCTCCTCGACTCCTTGGAGCTTATGATTGCGCGGTCCTATCCACCACATGACAATGATACCACCGCTGCCGCCGCCAAATCCACCAGGCTCACCAGCGGCTATGTCAGTCCGGGTCAATTCATCATCGGGATGCGCTCAAAACTTCCCCTTTTGTCGCCGCTGAACCGTACCGGCTGGAAGAAGAGCCCACGCTTGCTCGTGTACCGCAATATCGAGTTCCAGGACCAGTCTGACTTTGGGCCCTCCACTGATGGCAGCCTCAAGGAATTCCTCCAGGCATGCAGCAGCACACCTGAAATTCTGGAGACGGAGCAGGCTGCGATGTTTCTGGCACACGAGACTGGGACAACGCTGTTCACCTTCATGATGCGCGCGGAGGAGGAGGTCGACATGACGGTACCGCTTGCAATTATTGGAGTAGATTCGCTGGTGAGTATCGAGCTGAGGAACTGGTTTAGACAGAGAATCGGTGTCCAATTCACGGTAGTCGAGATTGGGGGTGCAGCGAGCCTTATGGAGTTAGGGAAGATGACGGCGGAAAAGCTGATCGAGAAGCACAAGCACTGACCTGCCAGGAACAGAGCTTCATAGTAGTAGACTTCACATGTCCAGAAGCGGCTCTCTTAGACTTTCGGTAATTATCATGAGAGTCGTGTAGCGACCGACATACGCTTGCGGTATTGTTCTAAATTTGGGGCCAACCCTTGCAGAGTCACGTGATTTAACGTCAGCCAGCAGCAGCCCTATCAAAAGGGCTACGAACGAAAGCGCGCATCATGTAAGTGACACCAAGTAAGCTAGTCTACTCTATCGCTAGGACTCATGTTGTACGTAGGCTTTGATCCCTATGATCAGCATCTCATCGTGTGTGAATGGCTACCTGAACGCTTGATCCAATCCATCCACTCTAATTTTCTCTACGGATCAATAATTGAGCTTACTTTCACTTGCCTTGTCAGGCGTTCTTGAGGCAGTGAAATCAAATCCGGCGTTGCTCCCGACTGTGTTGAATTTACTGCCAAGTCACTGAGTCTCTCTTTTCGCAATACAAATCCATAATGACATTCCTTCTCCGAACTCATCCCGGTCTCCTCCCCTACTGGCTTCTCTTCGTAAGTTTTTGTTCTTACCTCCCGCTTGGCACCACATGATGCCTCTCGCGACATTACCTGACCACCCACTGAACCATCTTCAACGACAGACGGCCGCCCTTTCCCTCTGGAACACAATCGCATGCTACCATAGTAAATTACACATCCTCAGGTCCTACCAAGGACTCTCTGCCTCCTCCCAAATCACGGATTTTGCCGCACGCATGTCAGGTACCTCTACACTTCTCTCGTTCGCCGTCCGCGCTTGCGCCGCGTACAAGGTACACAATCCCGAGCTCTACTTTCTCGCACAATGGACGTTTGGAGTCGCACTACTGCATTTTGTGGGGGAGTTACTAGTTTTCCGGACGATGAGACTGGGACTGGGTGCTGTGCCGGTTATGACTGTCGCAACGGTTGGTACCGTGTGGATGAGTGTGCAAAGAGGCTTTTATTTGGGCTAGTGAGCGGGACGGAAGTGGAGAATCTACAGCTCATTTTGATGGATTGGAACTAGATTTCCGTTCAGTCTAATCGGTTCTAGTCCATTTTTAAGGTAGCAGCGTGCTTTTCTTGATGCTTTCATCGTCGAAGCTCATTAAGTTGCTAGCATTGAGCGTTTGGGACATAATTTATAGGTTATAGTGGCAGATTTAACAAGGAATGATAGGCCAGTAACGTAGCGTCGTGTCAATAGTCGAGAGCTAGAGTTCGGGATTTCTGATGAGGCAGATTGGATTACGGCAACGTATCCCATGACACTTTGCCTTAGTGAGCAATTCAAATTAGCATTGATCAGGTTCAGAACGCTCCTGAGATCTTCAAACCCGGCCATATTAATGAATGACGGTCATTCATAAGGCTGGCTTGAAGAATTTGAAGGGAAATCCACATCTCACTATTCTCGTCTTCCAAGAAACCTGAATAAACCGATCAGCTTTGTCCGATTCGTCAACTCCACACTATCTCCGCATCGGCCTCCCATCTAATCCAAAACCTCTCCACATCCTCCTTCCTCATCATGTCCACACTCGACAACCGCCGAGTCATCCGATCCCAGTACCCACCCCCTCTCCCTTCCCCTATAACACTCTCATCCTCCGTAGCTGCAAGCCACACCGCCGTCATCGCACCCTGGCCCGCTTCTATAGCCATCAACGGCATTAGCTTCTTCAACAGCTTATAGTACGGCTCGGCGAAGAAACTAATGTCCCCAATTGCTTCAAAAATCCCCGTGCGCACGAAGCCAGGGTTGAAGGCATGCGCGGTCCGGCGCCCTTCGGTTGGAAAAACGCCGGCTGCGGTAGCTAAGCGGTCGAAACGCTTTTGAAGTAATGCAGCGAAGGCAATTTGCATGGCTTTTCCGTGGGCATAGGGGGCGTGAGCCGCCATGGAGGAGCGATGGAAGCCAGGTTCGAAGCTGTCGATAGTCTGGGTAAGGGAAAAGGTGGAGCTGAAGACGCTGTCGTGGTGGGCGGAGCTGGTAGTGAGGATGATGCGGGCAGTAGGGGCGAGATAAGGTTCGAGGAGGTGGGTAAGGAGGAAGGAGCCAAGGAAGTTGACAGCGTAGACAGTGGGGAGGCCGTCGGGAGTAAATTCTTGGCACGGTAAGGCGGCCCCGATGCCGGCGTTGTGAAAGAGGTGGGTGATGGGGAGATGAAAGGTCGACCAGGTGTCAGCGAAGGTGTGGATGGAGGAGCGTGATGATAGATCTAGAGCGAGACTATGAACACGGTCCTTAAATGCGGGGTTTTGAGACTTGATTTGAAATATGGTATCTTGTGGGTTAAAGCGATTGGGACATGCAATATAGACTATGAAGCCCCGTTTGGCTAATTCAAGGACGATCTGGAGACCGATACCGCTATTACCGCCCGTGACGATGGCGACTCTGCCGGTAAGGTCGGTGAGGGGCACGCTAAGCAGTGGGAGTAGGCGGGCGAATGCCATCGTGGTCGTTGTTATTGCTAGATCGCTAAGGTAGGCAAAATAAGAGATGTAAGAGTTAGCCATACTAAAGGGCGCGATGAAAATAATGGAGACTGTTCGAACGATGAATCTTGTTAATTCATCGGAGTGTTTTTTTAATTAATCCCCCCCCTCGGAGTTTCGCCGGAACCCCACCAAGATCGATTAGGGGAAATCCCTCGATTGAGTGGCTATGTGCATGATAATAGGTAGGTACTCGATAGAGGTATTTTTTTTAGATAATACTCGGTTTCTTTTCGAAACATCTAAAGCCTGTTTCCATTTTAATTCCGCGCGACTACACAGACACTGCACTAGCGCTTTAGAAGTTCATTCTTTTCACAATAAAGATATCTTAAACGACAATTGAAACTTAAATGTTTAACAAGGCGCCACCACTGAGATAGTTATTGACATCATTTAAGGTAAGAAAATCTCCTTCGAGAGATACAATATTTATGATTTTGATGTACTTTCTCCAATTCGTGGAGTTTCACGTTACATGTAGTGACTAAGTAAAATTTACCTATTAGCACCTCAAATATGCGACATCTAGTACCGATTCGTAAATTGCCTCCGCACACAACTACACGCCAACAACATTCTCATCGTTTGTCTACATCGCACGAAGAACATAGCGAAAGGAAAGTTGCTACTCGACCGTTAGGTTCGGTAGGAAGTCAGCCCAGCTGGCTATGCCCTCGGTGCCCACCCACATCGCTTCGGTCATCCGGAGGATCGCTCGGCTTGCCTGGCCATGGTAGAAGTGAGCATGTGTCACACTGGTTGGGCTGAACTACGTGGAAAGGCTGGTTGTGCTGGCTACTCTTCTGTCTAGGCTTCCATATCTGGCTTATCTGCTTTCCTTCACCGTCCTTCAACTCCTTTAATTAATGTCAGGCAACGTTAATCAGACAGCTCATGGGTGGCTCGTATTTTGGGACCCTTTCCATCACTCTCAATAATCATCAAGCAAAGTCACCGGCCTTAAGAGCTATTTTCAAGATCGTCTATCGTTAGTGCTACATTCGTCACATTCGAACCATGCAAATCGTATGCCATACACAGGGAGGTAGCTGTCAAAGTAGTTGGCCTGTCTTGTTGCTATTGGTAGGCCGAAAATATCCGAAATCACTGACCTCTAGTCCTACTGTGGCGAAGATTGACTTGGTCTCACGCAGCCCCACAATCATGCTATGAGCAGCCAAGCTTACATGCCCAGCATCCGCGAAATGCTTTCTCGGTCAACAATGTCTATCGACTCACGTCCCGGATTTTCGCAAACCCCGTCCCCATCACGTACCCCTGACTTGGTTCATCCTCTGACTTCCACCAGATATTATAGGAAAAATCATACCCAGGATACGTCTCTACATATTCAAACAATGCCAACAATACTTCAGACCAGTAACCCCACGTCAATGGTAACTGCCCGGGTAAACGTTTAGAAGGCAGCACACTTAACACAAAGCCATCTTTTTGAATAAAGCTCCCTTGCATGGTAATCGGTGTCTGAGGGCGGAAGGGGCGATTGCTCGCTCGGAAGGCTTCGTTGAGAATTTCTTTTACCAAGGTCTCATTCCGACCGATTGTTAGTCCTAGAGGCGACAGCTGGACAGTCAAGTCTGAGCCCTGGATGTGGTAGTTTTCAGGATCTGAAGGGACGGCATTAGGAAAGCTAGCGTAGAGTCAGTGAGATGATGTTTTATCTCGAATAATGTTCGAAGCTTATACTTGATGGGCAATGTGGCTGGCCTCGTGGTGTTAGTCTCGAGCGAGAGCGAGATCGGACGTAATAGGTCTATGCTCGCGGAGACGGGCGCTGCCGAGGACAGCGGACTGAGTGGTGCTAAGACTAGGCTTAGTAAGAGATAAATTGTATTTCCGGTCCTCATTTTCGCTTGTGGATCCTGATCAGTTGAATTGTCGTGGAAAAATTGCAGACCGGATTATTGCAGATCTCGAGGTTTTGTACCTTCGTACTCACCCCAGATCTTTTACCCTCTCGCGCCCGTAAAGTTGGTAGCCTATAGGCGCCCAGTTAGTCTGATATGAGTGGAAGCGACACTGCTAAGCGCGAATTGTCTTTCATTGTTATTACAGTTCACAGTCTGGATCATGGTATTTCGTTTGAATGCGACCAATGGCTGCTCCGCCTATCAACCCCGCTGTTGCTGAAACGCAGCGCTTTAGTATTGCTCCGCCTGCTTCTTCTTGCAAATACGAAGGAGTCTTACTGCGCATTGCGAAGGTTAGCATTGACCGCATGCGGCTGTTCGCATATCGCCTCGTCGCATAGTATTACGTCAACACCACTGCAAGCAACGAGTCAACACTCTTCCGCAATAGATTTCAACTTCTTTGCTAACATATATAGCCGTGCACTGCATCAAGTGTGGATGCTCCCATTCCTACCGTCCCGCTAGAGCTATGTCTTTATCGTGGAACTGCGTCCTTCCTGACATAACCCACCACAACAGGACCTCTGCTTTGATACAAACCAACAAAATAATCGTTATGGATCGATCAAGATACAGGATTAGGATACATAGGATAACGGAGTAGGAGACAAGAAAGTTGGTTTCAACCCAGGACATTAACCTCAGTCTCAAGCCACATGACAACGGTCCCACCTCGATAGCCTTCGATCCAATCTCTTTCCACTCGCTTCGGCCATGAAATCCATCATCCTAGTCGTGAGCCCGGTTGGCGCATGGTAAGCTCCTGTACTTTGATGGCTCTAGAGAACATCTGTGCTTCAAAATCTTGAACAGCGGTGACCAAATTACCGCCATTTCTCAAGCAGTCGGCAACATTGTTGGCAAGGTCGAGTGCGTCCCTCATCGCTGCATTCACCTTTGCTCGAGAAGGGTGTCATCAGATGGGCTGAGTCTCCGATGAGGGCAAACTCTCTCGTGTTGCAACGCCTGTATGGAAATCATACAACGCTCAGGATCTGAATCGCGAATTGGAATTGATGCAGTTGCGAATGGCAGGTAGCCAACCATTATGAAGCTCCTGTAGGGTCTTCCTCAATTTGTCTTTGTCGCCTTCTACTACGGGACTTAATCTGCTCTCGTTATGAAGCTGGAACCGTTTCATAGTTAGTAGGTAGCTAGCCTACTACGGTAGTATCGTAAAGTACGCTAAATGAAAACTGAAGGCGTTTATTTACAATAGCTAAGGTAATATTTAGTAAAATCATTATTGGTTGGGATGGTATAGACGCTAACACGATTCGAACGGAGTGCGAATGGCATAGTTTGAGAAATTGCCCTCTAGCAAAGGCAATGATGACGGGTTCTAATAGTATTCCATTACGCTCAACTCGATATTAATGGAGTATCAAAGGTAGCTATCACACCCCCTTCCTAATGTTGACCATCTGAACGTCTTGGCATTGGTATTGACGTTGATATTTCAGAGAAAAAACAAGCTGCAAGGTGACGAATGCTTGCAAGGCACTTGAAACACAGGCTAGTAAAGGCGAAAGAATATTGAAGAATGGATAAACGATGAGGGCGGCTATTCCCGATCCAAGACTTAAGGCTGCTAGCAGCCACGCCCAAAGGTCATATCGTGGGCCATCGGAGCGGAGAGCAGGAGCTAGGACCGTATATAGGGCCAATGTCTGCATTAAGCAGGTCTGACGGGCGTTATAGAAGTCGGGATCATCGACACTTCGTCTTGAGTTGCGACCAACCTGGCTGGATATAGAGAAAGCTTGGCCTTGGATGATGCAAGCGACGACGCAAATGATGCCTGTCCACGCCAACAACGCGAGATCGCTCTGCGTGTTCCACTATTAGTGACAACCTCAGTCCTTAAGCCTGAAGCAGTCTTACAGTGAATGCACTCCGCACGGAGTCAAGATGATGCCGAACGGACGTCTGAGCCAACGCGCCCTCCTGTGATTGATTTTCGGTGCGTTCGCCCTCAACATCTAAATCTGGTTCATCAATGACAAGACCTTCCCGAAAAATAGGCCTCTGTTGTCGAATTTCACCTGCGACCAATATGTCTGCGCCATTAGCAAGCCTTTTCATACACTACATTTGGTTGGCATCAAAGGCTACTAAATCTGGTGCTACTCACTCTCACCCTTCTTCCAGAAACTCAGTCCATCGTCGGCGCTGTTCAGAAAGCTGTTAACACATGTATGCATCTCCCTCGCATTCTTGGTAACGCTCATTGGCACATTGTGTAGTCGCTGACATTCCCTCTCCAACTTTGGGACCAGGACGTCCAATCTAGCCGCCGGGGCGCTCAGCCTCTCGATTAGAGCATTGAAACGCATAGCACTCATATGGTCCTCATCCCAGAGGTCCATAACGTGGGAAAAGTATTCATCCCACGATTGAGTCCAGCACCATTCCTGAAGGTATTCTAATGGCGTGGAAGAATTGTAGCCATGCAGAGCTGCCCCCCCTTCGTATTTCTTCAAGATGAAACTTGTGTTTCTGATGTATGAGCCTATCTCGTCACAGTTTTCCACGACCGATGCAAGTAAGGATTTGAAATCGTTGTTGACGCTGGCCATGTGGTGTCTCCAAGAGCATCTAACTTCTACGGTGGTTGGCACAGAAAATTCTGGATGGCGCTGGTGGGCCCTAAGCCTAAATACCAGGGTTGGACATGATGCAGGCACACTTTGAAATCCAGAGAAGGAACGCCTTACTGATTACCAGATGTACAATTGAGCTGAAGTACGGGGACGGTCTTTGATTGAATCTGTTTTTCCGTAAGTACCTTACCTTAGTGTACCTAGATGAATTACACTAGCGTGGTCACCGAGTTCGGAAGAATGTAACACCGAGCTTAGAAACTCTGTAAAGTCAATGAGTTTTTTCAGCGAACAATAAAAGTACATATGAGGCCATCAGATTCCGAAAGGTGTCATGCTGCGGAAGCAATGTGATCTCCTCTTCAGTTCTCATTGCGTTTGACGTTGATCACCAACTAGGACCCATGAGGGCGGCTAATGTTACACATTTGCAACTCAGGCCAAGCTCGGCTGCAGCTCCCAGCTAATTATAAACGAGGCTGAGGTTGCGGTGCAGCAATCTGCTAAATGTAGGAATACAAATCTGCGCGGGGACCATCCTTGGCTCACGCGATGCTATCTACCTCACTCACTGCCAGTGTCCAACTGGTGGCCTTCTCATATCGTTTCCTTTGCGTTGGTAGTCTCCAGGTCGTGCGCGGTGCTACCTTACTCCCCTGACGAAGAAGGATCACTTTGAGCCCCCCTGTGATGCTCGATCCTTTTACGACATTGTCGCTGGCTGGCAATGTCGTACAATTTGTCCAATTCGGCTGCACCCTTGCCGCGAAAGCCCATGAAGTTTATTCGTCGAACAAAGGGATATCCGACGAAGGTTTGGAGATGGAAAGCGTAACGTCTCGACTTCTTGGAACCGTGCATGACCTCGAGAATCATCTGGACTCAGTGGGCCCTTCCGCTTTTCCAGATTCCGTTTCGAAATCATCTCGACGATTGTTAGAGATTGCGGACGCGTGTAAGATGATAGCCGAAGATATACTACGTCGGTTGGAGGCGATGAAGATACGTGAACCACCGTCAGTGTGGACCAGTGTTGTCCAGGCCTTCAAGATCATGTGGACTAAAGATGAACTCGATGCCCTCATGAAGCGATTGAAAGCTTACATATCAGAGCTTGACAGCGCTATCCTCGTGTCCATGAAGTAGATCTCACTGTATCTTACTCAATCTCAATTCCACAGGCTTACCATTCATTCTAGGCGAAGCATAGACCTTGCAAACTTCCGAGCCTCGCAGAACTTCTACAAACTTGATGAGGCAGCCCAGCGTATTGTTGACTTATTACTCCTCAATCGATCCGTCTTCATCTCGAGTCTTCGAATGCACACAAAGGAAATAAAAGGCGTCATAATCAATGAGCAGGCACAGACACGTGCAATGATATTGGAATTAGTACAGCAAAAAGGGGTCAGTCAGGCGACGTCTGCATCGTATGTGCAGTCTCTGGGAGCCCAAGAGCCAGCGATGCCGGGAATCGATGAAAAGGAAAACAGCATCAGAAAATGGATACTTGATAGTCTCGGGTTTGCGGCCATGCAGAATCGCCAGGAGGAGGTCTCCGAAGCCTACCATACAACCTTTGAATGGATGTTTGGGGAGCCGGAAAAGGAGACTAAGCCCCTGCCATGGACTAATTTCGTGGAGTGGCTTAGACACGACAACGGTATATACTGGGTGAATGATAAAGCAGGGTCCGGTAAATCGACACTCATGAAGTACATCTACAATGACACAAGGACCTCGCAATTTTTGTCGCAATGGTCAGGAGCGATGCCAGTCCTAGTGGCCACCTTCTTCTTTTGGAACAGTGGCACTCAGGAGCAAAGATCTCAGATCGGTCTCTTGCGTTCCTTGTTATTTCAGATGTTGCATCACCGCCCAGGACTTATACATATACTGTTTCCCGAAGAACATGCTATGCTACGAGACCAACCGTTGAACGCCGTGCGAGACTATCCACGGCATTCTTGGTCACTACGCCGTTTACAGGATGCAGTGCAGCGATTAGTTGACATGCAGGATCTTCAACTAAAGATTTGCCTATTCATAGACGGTTTAGATGAATTTGAAGGCAACGAGGACCAGAATGACCGCCAACACCTAATCGAGCTTTTCAGAAGTCTTGCCTCAGCACCATCTATAAAGGTCTGCTTGTCGAGTCGTCCGCTACTCATATTCGAGGAATCTTTCAAAGATTCGCCGGGGCTTCGCTTGCAAGATCTAACGTCTGGAGATATAAGGCGTTTCGTGACGGACCGCTTGTCCAATAATCCGAGGATGCAGCAGATGGTAAGAGACGAACCATCACAGAGGTATGATTTTGAGAAAGATATCTGCAACAAGGCACAGGGTGTCTTCCTTTGGGTGAAACTTGTTGTTAGGTCACTACTTGATGGTGTGAGCAACAGTGACCGTATGGCTGACCTACGAGCACGATTAGACCTTCTTCCTGCGGATCTTGAGGATTTATACCGCCATATGATGTCGAAGGTAGAGAAAATATATCTGAAAGGAGCTTCACAGGTGTTCCAGCTTGTCAAAACAGCAAGTCAGGTCCAGAGCATGAAAACCAATGACAATCAACGCACAACCCCAGTCACGGTGTTGCTGCTTGCTCTTGCCATAGGAGGGACTTCGGATTTGGCAGTGGACACAGCTCCAGACTCTTGGACCGCGCAGAAGCTATCATCGCTGTGCGACGTTATGAGACGTCGCTTACAAACCTGGTGTGCAGGCTTGATTGAAGTTCCGGACTTCATCTGGAATCGGGTCGATCCTTTGGATCCCAATGCAGCGTTGCGAACCAAGATTACTTGGGAAGTTGCATACCTCCATCGTACCGCCAGAGACTTCATAGAAAGCGAACAAGTCTGGGGCATGCTGTTGAAGCGTAGTGGTACGGATTTTGACCCTTGCACGTCACTGCTCGAGTCCACCGTCCTTTTGTATAAAGTGGCAGGACCTCTTGTCAATAACCCACTTGGCTTTGGCCTCTTCCGAAAGGAGTTACTGGAGCCTGCCTTGTATGCCCTAGTCTTTGCAAAGCGAGCCGAAGAGACCACGGGACAATCACATCTCGAAATACTCG
The DNA here is from genome assembly GCA_013423325.1 of Usnea hakonensis. NCBI lineage: Eukaryota > Fungi > Ascomycota > Lecanoromycetes > Lecanorales > Parmeliaceae > Usnea > Usnea hakonensis. The sequence continues at coordinate 43,865 of BLJB01000005.1, read as the reverse complement.
AGGAGTTGGACAAAGTCATGACTCGACACCTGATCCGATGGACGGGAGATTATTCCGGACACTGGAGTCGGTTTCTTGACGTTGCGGGCGGGCCTAACATTCTTCACTCCTTCACAGACCTGGCTGTTTTTTATGATCTTCACCAATTTATCCTTAGGAAAATTGCCTCGGATTATATTCTGTATCTCAACACAGTGGGTATCAAGGAGGATTCCGCATTTGTTCATGAGTACTTTGGACAGGACCTCTCAGACCCTGCTGCCCCTGTCCGATCAGTGACACTGCTTGACATTGCGGTTCGTCCAAGTTGTCAAGGCTCAGAAATGGCTCAGATACTCCTTGAATATGGCGCTGATCCAAACGAGGTCTCTGGGTACGAGCAAAGACCGGTATGGGAACACGTCTTGAAGCGTGCTGGGGCTTCATGTCGACAAGGGTTCGGTCAGGAGAAATGGTTGCAGATCATAAATCTTCTCCTGCAATGCAAGGTGGCTCTAAAGGGAAAGAGCAATGAAGTGGATGACACCCGAAGATGCATACTGGCCGTCGTTGAGAAGTTCGGAGCAAGATATCCAGTCGAGGTTGCCTCATTGCGGGTCAGTATTGATAAAAAGCTGCCAGACAAGAAGAGGAATAGAATCAAGGTCTGGGCCAGCGAGAAGCTAGAAGCTTGGCTCCAGAAAGACGAGCTTTCAACAAATTCGGTACTTAAAACGAGAGACTTTTCGACTCCGCGGGAACTATTATTTGCTACGAGATCAAAGTCTGAGCTGAATCCCTCGTGGTCGAACCGAACACTAATTACAGAGAGGTCTCTTTCCCCTGCACCAAGAGGGATCTTCGCAAATGAGTCGATTTCAGCTCCTGAGCTTTAGAGCTTTTAGTACTTCGTTTGCCACATCACGGACCTTCAACGTGGTCCGAATGCACACGAAGTTAGTTGTAGCAGTGGTCGGGCTACCCCACCGCCAGGGGTAAGCCAAGTCGCGGCCTGCATCGGCATGTCCAGGACCGTAGCGCTAAATAACCTTTCATATCAGGTATGCGATATAGATCTAGAGTGAAAACTTCCTGGCGCGAACTAAAACTTCCATATCAGGTATGCGACATAGAACGAGAGTGAAAACTTAGCTATCTATGGATATACTGGAAAGGGTGGGCAGGGAATGGGTGGCGATGACTCTGATAGAGATGATTCGACTGAAAAGTAATTGCAATGGAGGAAGCGGTATACATGCACTCTTCGCGGTACACTTTCTCTATGGGCCATGGCTATGCCTGAACACCAATCCACCCATGCCTGAAACCATGGTGTTTCGACGCGGGTTCCCAGCCCATGCCCCAAACCACCAAAAAATGAAATAATGTGATATACGAAATCCTAAACCCCGGTCCTATCGTGGCGAAGATGATAGACGGAATAGTCTTTCAAGGAACCAGACTCGAGACAAAGTACCGAGTCGATAGAGAACCTAATAATTGTAGTAAGGTACAAGGCATTGGCGAGGCGACTCACCTCCACGAGCTACACTCCAACATGATCAACCTAATTGTGTTGCCACACACTAGAGTATGATTAATTATCGACCTATATAGTAGGAAGAAAGCTAGAGTATATACATACTCTATAGGGCCTCCACTAAGACTATATGTTAATCGTGTATTGAGTCGTAGAATCACGATCTCTAATAGCAGCACCGACTACCACCTCTATAGAGCATTCATTATAACTCTCTCCTTTAACGTGATATGAGCACGACCTCTAAGAAACATCCCCACTGGCTTAATAAAAACGCGGAGATTGAACCACGCAATAGCCTATCGTAAGTAACTTAAGAACTTTTTGTTCTCGAGGAAGCCATATCGCTATCGAATCTCTATCCAATTTTTGGTATAGATTACAAGCTTTCTGGCGTTGATAATAAGTCCTCTAGCGATTTATATTTGTAGATAGTTGCTAAAGATTCTACGGTAGCTATCCTAGATGGCTTGTTATACTTGTATAGGATGGGAAGTCGTTGTTTGTGAGTAGATTCGTTTAAGTGTCTGGAGACTTTCTAGCTGGAGAATTTTGGGGGTTTGCGGGGGTTGGTATGATAGTGTGATCTGTGGTACGAGTTGGAAATTAGTGGGCGGAGTTGTGAGGAGTGAGCTGGATATCTACAGTTCTACTTGAGTTGAACTCGCTACAGTAGGACTGGGGGTTGGTGATTTCGTCCATTGCATTATTAATCTTTCGGTACTTTCAGGCACGGGTTCGAAAACATCATAGTTTCATGTATAGGTTGGTTAGTGTTTAAATATGGCTATAGTATGGAAAGTAGCTTCTTGCACTATAATCCCTCTTCAATCAACTCATCTCTTTCAAACCCATTTTATCTTTTTTCGTCCGCCTACCCCCACCACTCTATATACACCTGTAGCTACGTTCTCCTCCGGATCTATATCGAATTGATATACGAGTTTCTTTGAGCTAGGGCTATAAGCCTGTAGGCTACTATTTGGCCTAAATACAGCGACGAGATAGCCCGGCTACTACTAAAGCTAACCTCTGACTATGTGCATAGTGCGTGATGTGGCGAGTGAAGCATTGTTTGGTTCAGTATGGCAGAGTGACTTGTGGTGAGTCTTATGTCGTTTTTCGGATTTATGAGGAGTGAGGAGGAGATTTAGTAGGATGGGTTGAATAGCCTAGCTGGAGCAGCGAGGGGGTATGATATTTTGGGATTTAGGAGGGAAAGGTTGATTGGTAAGCGGTGTAGTGGAAAGGGAGGAAGCTGTGTAGATACCCTGTGAAGCGTCTGCTGGGTCCATGTGTCATTCGTGCATTGAGAGTACGTGCATCAGTGTCCATCCTCCCAATTCGTAGTGATAGAGATATGAAAGATAGCAAAACGCCAGCACCGAAAGCCACGGTCCTCTGGTGCTAGGAAACGACCAAGTCAGAAGCACATGAATCCAAATCTATACCATCATCTTCTGCTCCCATTGTCTTGTCGCATTTTGACCGCCGAGTCCCCCGCGGCGAGAAGCAACTCAGTCATGTCATTCACCTACCAAGCCCTCTGACTTATGACACGAGACACCATCTCCAGTGCTAAAAGTACGATATGGATATGTTTTCTGTAGCAGTCCAAGCTCCAAGTGAGCTGTCCCACTGCTCCTCAGCAAGTGTCGTGCCGTTAATCTGGTGGTATAAGTAAGAGTATGATCCGTCAGCCAAGGTTAAACTAGCAAGCCGCGCGAAAGGAAATATGTTGTCAGGTGGCTTGTGTTGATCGACTTGATCGATCTTCTTTACAATTACTACTTCTGTGTAGTTAATCCAGAGAAAAAACCCTTCTTGGCCAAGCAAAGCTATATCTGATTGGTAGATCGAACTGTAATCCTGGTCCGCTGAGCTTTCGGTCATCAATTGGCCCACTACGTTGAAGGTCAACTTTGAAACATCTTTACGGGGTACAGGACTACGAATCCATACTTGCGCTGAAGTTCCCAGGACCGCTAGGGCCAGTCATATAAAGATTATATTGAAAAGCAAATTCCGAGGCGTTAGGGGAATAAAAATAAGCTTCTATACCACGTTGTGTAGCATTTGCTGATTGAGCAACAAAGGGGGCGCTGAGTGCGAAAATGCTGGAAATGAATGACTCATCTAGTGTCTTGCTGGTGACGTCGATAATAGAAGTGGGAGCGTCGGCAGCAGAAGTGGCAGCGTTACGGAATACGTCTGGCAATGATTTGCTTTCTTGACTGGTAATGTCGATCCATTCTTGAGTGATACCGGAGTCGTCCAGGTCTTGGTCCGTGTAGTAGGACTCCTGACATAGTGCTGATACTTTTCCAGTTGGACTCTCATAGTAGAGGAGAGCCAGATCTGCTATACCGAAGGATGAATTTAAGAATGTCCCTGTCTTAGCGACGGATAGTGACCGCGTAGTCACTGCGGTGCTGAAGTTTTCTGAAGACAGGTCTCCCGATTGTAGATCTGGACTCCAGGAACCCGCACTATAAGTACTTGAATTTAGGACGTGCCCTTCGGAAACATAATAGACGGTCATCTACGTAAAAGTTAATCACTAATGATCTCTGCTTTGTTCAGCTATACCAACAGTACATTGAAGTCGCTGGCAGAATCAGGGCCTGTAACTGCAAGGGGTGTGTAATTCTTCGCGCTTGAGTTGTTACCAAGGTTCAAGCTGGTACTCCACTGGTTATCAGTACGGACAGCACCTCGGATGTGACCAGTAGAATCCTGGAAGAACAGATAACGATTGCCATTGGCGTCATACGTTGCCGCTAGGGATGTATCGTTAAGAATGAACTGGCCGGAGGATGGAATACTGTGATTTTGGGATACCAGACTATAGGACTAAGGTTAGAAGAATATAGCTGTGGTTGAATATCGTACCTATAGTGCGAATGCTCCCGGTGGCGCCAGATCCCAACCGCGACTCCGACGGCGATGGCCGCAGTAACAACCAATGCTACAACTACCCATAGCCATTTAGGACTGTGTTTGACTAAGGGAAGGCTGGGCGCGCGTTCTTTGTTAGACTCTTCGTTACCCTGGGCTTCAGGAAGTGAGGTAGCAAAGAACACTTGGGGTGACTCGTCAGGTACAGCCTATACTCTTGATTAGTGCCAATTCATGCCTTTATGGTAATGCTTATTCGCCTGAGGTGCCGAGGCATCTGTATCAATCTCGACAGCTATCGTATCATAGCCACAATGTAGAGCCCCGGCAGTCTCATCATGTCTGATATGCTCCAGCGTTGAATACTGTGGGTCCATTCTTTTAAGGATGATGAGGTACAAATTTCTGGAAAGAGAAAAATTGAAAGACAGATAGTGTGATGAGAAGTGCCAAAACCTGTTCCAGCACAGCCTGCTGTCGAGCATGAATCCTTCGCGGCACTACCTCATGCATCATGCAGGTGCTGCAGAATCAAATTCTTCGAAGCTATCGTATCATAATCAACGGCTCGCATGTTTGCCGATCATTTCCGTGATTGTCACGACATTCAGCCCGCATGGTAAAATCTATATCCAGTATGACTTCTGAAACGTGAGGAATCAATTGAAGCAAGGCTGTAGGTCTGCAGATTAGCGACTGCATTAGTGGCTGTCGATTATAGAATATAGTCCCATAATTGGCCGAAACTTCTTCCATGGTTACAGTAGGACTGGGTCCCAGTGGCTCGGCACATTCGCCGATACGCATGCACTTCAGAGATATTTTTATAACTTGGACATTGCAAGAGACAAGGCGTTATGAGGAATGCATGTATACAAGCTAATTTCGGAAGGCGGCCCTACGGTATGTTGTATTTTTCGAGTTACGGCGTTTATCCGAAGGATTCTTTAACGGCTAGACAGCCATCTCAATGATCCCATTGTTCCATCGTATGGCCACAAGGTGGCGAAATGCAAGCATTAAGGGTCGGCTATGAAAAAGTTAACAGAATCGTCCGTTAATAATTTATTAGGTAAGGACGGGGCAAGCTGCAAGCTGCAGGGGGTTCCAGCGAACATTCAAAAGTGCGGTTCTATTTTTACAACGAGGCTGCCCACCTTACAGCCTTGCCGCTATTACGTCAAGCAGATCTCACGTCTAGGTATGAGCGAGAGCTTTATTAGGAGATCCTTCTTCGCACTGTGCATTCTTCCACGCTAATCCGTAAGGTAATTAGGAGGAGTTGACCACGTCTCAGCCTTCCATCGAGCAAGTAGCAATAGCAACGATTCAGGAAATGCACGACATAACGCACGTTGTACACAAATCTGCACAACGAGCCTAGGTTTCCCCGATCGGAAGGCTTCGCTGATCCACATACCTACATCGACCTCCTCCCCAAGCCGAGTTCACGTAAATCGTGAGTGGGAAAGGTGCTTTGACTCGCGTTCGTCCTACGTACCTTACTTTATTATTTTAGGTTCCCGCACTTCCAACGGCTTGTGATAGCTCAAGCTACAAGATGAGTCTCCGCAGTTTCTGATTAATAAATGACATTGGGTGACTTTATGTCTAGCGTCTTGTGATCGCGACTAAACCAAGTAGAATATACACCTTTAATCAGCTTCTTCGTACGTGGTAGAAAGCTGATCCTCGGAAGGCGACTTTAATGGGGATCTTGCTTGCGTTACTGGGAAGTGGATTCGAATGCTAAGTCTCGATGCTTCACTAATACTATGAAGCGCGATTGAAACAGGTCAGACGTTTCTTTGCAGATGGTTGTGTAGAAAGCGAGATCCTTAGATTTTCCCGCCAAACCTTCTTCGAAACGCCGCTTTGCCATTCAAAAAAGGAAGACTTCTTTAGATGATCGCTAGCCCTGATGGTTCGACGTATCGATGATGTCCTCCAGTATAGTAATATGCCGGTCCAGCGACCAACCACCCAGACATGACCACAACACTGTAGTTCATATTTTGAGCGTTCACAGGCTCGTAATTAGGAAAACTGCTGAAGATCATGGCGAAGATCAACCAGAGGACTGACGCAATGTTGGTGATGTATCCGCCGATATTACCCAATCGGAATACTCCGCTGTATCGACTATTTTGAACACTTTAGGTCGTAGCCTACCAAGCAGACCACTACGCTCCCCATGTCAGAAAAACCAGCTGTACTGGTATACATCGAGCCGTTCCGTGATATAACAAGACTCTCAAATATAACTCACAAGGTGTAGCGAAAATCAGGATGACCGTCGCCCAAATTGTCCAGCTCGTCTTGGGGAAGAGCGAGGCGGCCAACTCTCAATCCTTGATCTCGACGCCTGTTCTCGGCCCTGAGGCCAAAAAACAGAGCCGTGCAGCAAACAAAAGCCATCACGTTGAGAGTAAACCCAACTCCAAATCCCTCCGGATATTTTGGGGCATGACTAGAGATGAAGACATTTTGTGACACGAGTGCCGCACAATTGCCGCCTCCAATCTGAAAGGCGGCGCCAATGACACGTCGGTAGCCCGTCCCAAGGTTGTTCAGATTCCATACCACGAGGACGGGCATGAGAATGTACACTCCAGCAGTGATAGCGAACATGCCGAAATAGCGCGCGCCGACAGGGTTAGCTTGCGCTAACTCGATAACCCATCCGACCATGCAGATGGTAGCTCCCAGCATACAGAATGCATATCTGTGTTGAAGCTGATCACTGATGAACGCAACGGTAATCGATAGTACGAATGCTACCATGAATACTGGGATGGTGTGCACTTGGGCTGCGGAAGCTTTGTATCCCAACTGAGTGAGAATGGTAGGCTGGAAGGAAACTACTGCAGAAGCTGAGTGGTCTGCGCCAAAGTATGCAAGCATTCTACACTAAGATGAGTCTGGAAGCATCTTAGATTGTCATTGAAATGAGACTTACCCAACCCAAATCTTCCAGTCGGTCAAGGTCATGACGAACGATCTGAGTGTCAGCGTATCATGCTTGATATGATGACGGTCTGCTGCGAGACGTCGGAGCATCAGATCTTTCTCATGCGGCTTGAGAAATTTGCAATCTTCTGGCCAGGGCGCAATGAGGAAGAACGCGGCAAAGGTGACCACTGTAGTGATCAATCCCTCGATGATGAAGATCCTGTTGTAGATTCTCAGTTCTTTAAGCTCGCAAGAATGTTATGCCCCAAACTTACCAGCGCCATCCCTCATAGCCTCCCACGCCATCCATCTTGGCTAAGAGATATGCAAGGAACTAAGTCTGCTTTAGTATCGCTCATTACAAAACATTCCTGTAGGTGCCGTACTCCACTGAACGCACCAGCAAGAATGGCGGCGCTGAAGAAGATAGAATACCGGAACTGGAATTCGTGGCGTTTGTAATACGACCCAATCAGGTACGCACAACCTGAAAAACGAATCAGACACATGTCACCCCCAACAGTCCTGCAAAATCACCGGGTACGAATCCAGACTCGAAGAATCCCATAAGAGCCCGGCAGGTAGCTAGACCTCCAAGATTTTGCGTAAACCCTTGGCCCATGGTACAGATGCCTGGCTCAATGCATCAGCTATTCGTCAAGCTGAGATACCATGTTGGTCTCGGGTACTTACCCCACGAAAACATGAGTCCACTCAACCACAACTGCGGTCTGATCTTTTTAAGCATCATGTTGGCAGGAACCTCGAAAAGGACGTAAGGGATGGTGAAGGAGAAGAGGGCGACATTGTAACCATTGCTCTTTGGGGGAATATGTAAACTCTTCTCCAATCCTTCGATTCTCGCGTTTGCCAGGTTTGATCGATCTACAAATGAGACAAGAAATAGCAGGAACAGAATTGGTAATACTGCGAAGTCAATTCTGAGGAGCAACCTCTTTTCTAAGGCGCGATCAAAGACGACATCGCTGTCAGACAAGGAAGCTGGTTGCGCCTTTTCTTTGCCATTTTCGAGGCTTGACGGCTCCGGTATCTTAGAGTCGAACATCGAAAAGTCCATCTCAAATTGATCTTACTCGGGTCACTTGGGAAACTCTTCGAAGGGTCAGATGTCTTAACAAACAATTAAAGTGAAATATAATTCTCTTCAAAACTCGATGCTCACAATAAAGTGACGAGGTGGCGTCTCGCTGGCGGTTAGTCCATCCTTCGCGTTCTCACCGGTGTACAATTGACGTCATCGCTCGAGATATCAACAAACAGCGGTGAAGGCTCAGGGATTCAGCTGTACCCGTTTTCTATCCTTCCCACAACTGGAAACAGAAGTATCTCGGCTCCAAGACTCCAGAGGTCGCTTGCGGCTCGCCGTGCACTTAGTCTTTCAAGCACGCACTTGGGTTGGAGCCGAATCTAGCCTGTGAAGCGCCAAGACCAAGCGACTTAGCCTGCAACAATCTTGATCAAAGGACTGAAAATGTGGGAGGAGCTTCTTGATTTTGGGTAGCGATCGTCCTTGACTTGGACCCCGTTGACAACATCTCTATCTTTGAGACCAGTCTTTGATACTTTAGTAGTATTCTGTGGTGATTCTGTTCTGCGTCGACCCAATTCAAGAGAATCGGAAAAAGTAGATACTTTTAACCATACAATTTACCGGAAAATGTATGAGCTTCTGTTGGGCGTTCTTGCAAGCGCAAAGCTCATGTCGACCACAGGAAATACACCACTTCAACCGCTTTTTTCGAAGCGCTATGGGATGTGCGTGGTCTTGTCTTGCCTGAATCACGTGAAAAGCAAAATTCGAGAGGTTCATGCACTAATGTTCATAATCATTGATTGTAGGCTGGAGTCACACATTGTTTTGTCAATCTCGGCTCCGATCATCCTAGCATTCTCGATGCCATTGCTCAGAACAGCAAGGAGCCCAATGGCCGCTTTCCGACCATCATCACCTGTCCGCACGAGGTAGGACAGCTTGAAAACACCAAGACATGACTGACTCGCTGACGATCATTCCGAGATGGTGGCTTTGTCGATGGCGGATGGTATGGCCCGCCTTACCGGCAAGCCACAAGCTGTGATTGTACACGTAGACGTGGGTACACAGGCGCTTGGGCCTGCAATACACAACGCGTCGTGCGGACGAGTGCCCGTTTTGATCTTCGCCGGCTTATCACCTTATACACTTGACGGTGAGATACGGGGCTCGAGGACCGAATTCATTCACTGGTTACAAGACGTGCCAGATCAGAAGGCTATCGTATCACAGTATTGTCGGTACACCGCAGAGATAAAGACAGGAAAGAATGTCAAACAGCTTGTCAATCGAGCCTTGCAGTTCGCCATGAGCGACCCGAAAGGGCCTGTGTACCTGATGGGGGCTAGAGAGGTCATGGAACAAGAGCTTGAGCCATATGCCCTCGTACAAGAGCAATGGGCACCAGTCACCAATGGCTCACTACCAGGCACAGCAGTCACTGAGATAGCGAAGGCACTCATCCAGGCAGAAAGTCCTCTGATCGTTGTCGGCTTCACTGGGCGGCACCAAGAATCTGTAATTGAGCTTGTCCGATTGGCGGATCGAGTCAAAGGCCTACGAGTGTACGATGCCGGAACAACCGAGCTCTCCTTCCCATTCAATCACCCTGCTTGTATCAGTCCTACCACAGGTTCCGCCAAATTTCTCGAGGCCGCGGATTGTATTGTTGTTCTCGACTGCGACGTGCCCTGGATGCCGACCCAGCACAAACCACGCTCCGATGCGCGGATATTCCACATTGACATAGATCCTTTGAAAGCACAAATGTCTCTGTTTTACATACCGGCTACGGCTCGCTATCGGGCAGATAGCCTGGCGGCGCTCCGTCAAATGAACGTCTATTTCTCCTCTTCACCAGAACACATCGAGGCTCTCTCCTCCCCCACTTACACCGCTCGTTGGGATGCACTCGTCCAGTCTCATTCCAAAGCCCTCAGCACCGTCGCTGCCAAAGCCACCCCTCCACCAGGCAGTGCCGACGCTTCAGTCAACATATCTTATCTTAGTGCTCGCTTACGTGCCATACTCCCCGCTGAAACCATCTACGTCACCGAGGCGGTTACTAACCACGTGCGCATGACGGAGCAGCTCCAGCCCTCGCTTCCAGGCACCTGGTTCACCAAAGGCGCAGGAGGGCTGGGCTGGAGTTGTGGTGCGGCGCTCGGCATCAAGCTTGCAGCTGACCATTTTACGCCCAAGAAGAACGCGTTTGTGTGCAATATCACGGGTGATGGCTCTTTCGTCTTCTCCCTGCCGACGACCGTGTATTGGATCTCTGCGCGTTACTCCTTACCCACGCTGACTATCGTCCTCAATAATGGGGGATGGGCTGCGCCGCGGCACAGCGCAAAGCTGGTCAATGCGGAGGGACCTGCGCAGCGATCGACAAAGGAAGAGTTGGGCATCGGATTTGGAGATATGCCGCCTGATTACGGGGCTGTGGCAGAGGCGGCGGGGAGGGGAAGGATTTGGAAGGGCAGGGTAGAGAGAATAGGGGATGTGGACTCTGTGATTACGCAAGCCATCAATGTGGTAAAAGGAGGGAAAGGCGCTGTTGTTGATGTTGTCCTGGGCAAGGGGGAGGTCGATGGAGGTCGTTAGGGCGGAAATTGTATATCGATTAGTGGACTATGGAATCCGATGGTTGTCTGCTGGCCGGGAATGTGGTGTGGTCTTGCTTTCAGTCAAGCCTGACAGTTGAGGTACGAGTACCAAAACATCCATTCGGGCGTCCTTGGGAGAATAACGATGATTTCGGGATTCAAACACATATACACTCTATTTTGATACATTGACACCCCTCCCCCATTATGTCCGAGTAGTATATCACCGGTATTGATTTCAATTCCTAATGGTGCTGGTACAATAGTATAATTGGTTCTTTTTCCTTGTCCAGCTTCTGTGCCCAATAAATCATCCAATCCGACAAACGGGGACCTCGGGCACTTTGTGAGAACTCGAAGAACGATTTCGGGGCCGGAGAGCTTCAAAGCTTGTATGTATATCTTGCTGTCTGTAGAGCGCGTCACTCGTGGAGGATCAGAATCTTGTGTTCTTTTGGGACACCCTTCATCTGTACACTTGCTCCTACGCTCTTTGCGTGCACTGAATTTTAGAAACCTTGACGGCGAAGTCGTCCCCGGTGTCGAGTTGGCTTCTTAACTCAGATTAGGTTCGATTCCTAATGGCGCTGATCGATTGGTGGAGTGGTTAGTTGTCTTTCTTTCCCGGAGGATGTATTGGAAACCTTCCCTCAAATGCTGGAGGGTTTTAATGTATAGCAATAGGGTGCACAAGCACTTTCTATTAATGCAATCTTCCAAGAGCATAAACCGTAGCTTGTACGAAAATTGATGAGAAGCTTTGGGTTCAGATGCTTCGGGTTGGGGAGATCGAGGCAGAAGGCGAAGGGAACGTTCACTTGTAGGGTATCCCCGGGAGGCTTGGGAGGGGCGATGAACTTGAGGGTCTGGGGATGGTAGCAAGTGCACGAATGGGATATGTTGTTGGGGAAAGGGGGAATTAGGGACTTGGAGAGTTGCTAGTGGTAGAAATGATGTTGTGGTTGGTACCGACGGAAAATGATCTGTCAGTCTAAAATAGTCTCCGCATAATCTCTCCACAAATCCCAACCTCACCCACAACCCACCACACCTTCAAGAAACCACAAATCAAGGACGAACACCATGTCCCTCCTCCCCCCCCTCCACCGCGCCCACCTCACTCCCCCCTCCCTCCCCCTAATCCAACTCCGCCACGCCACCCTTCTCCGCCGCCCCAAACGCCCCTACACCTTCACCCAACTAGTCACCCTCTCCGACGGCAGCACCTACACCCACCGCACCACTTCCCCCGCCCCCGTCTACAAGTCTTCAAAAGACACGCGCAACACGCTGCTGTGGAACCCTTCGAATGAGAAAGTGTTGAATATAGAGGCCGATGAGGCGGGGAAGTTGAGGGCTTTTAGGGATAAGTTTGGGAGGGGGTGGGATGCGGGGAGGTTGGAGGAGAGGGATAGGGTGGATGGGAGGGAGGGGGTTGAGGGGGGGGATGGGGATGGGGATGGGGATGAGGGCGAGGAGGATAACCTGATGGATTTGATTAGTGGGTTTGGGGAGGCTGCGGGGGTGAGGGAGGGGAAGGAGAGGAGTGGGAAGGGGAAGGGGGGGCAGAGGTGATTGGGATGGGAGGGTTTTTAGACGTGGGTGGAGGCTTGTAGACTGATTGGTCTCCGGGTCTTGCGTTTGGTGTGGGGGAGGCTTTATACCCAGTCGTGCACTGTTGCAGACAGAGTTTTATACTCAAAGTGCCGGGTCAGGACACGATGAATCTCCATAGGTTCTCAGCTTTGCCCAGCTACGCCTGTCGCTGTTTCTAGAGAGGGTACTACTTTACTTTCAACTACCTGCTCCAGCATCTAAGCGTATCACGATATCTGCACAGGATATTCTTAACTACGCCGAGTTCTGATCATCTAATTATCCAATTTAGTGCTACAATCAACTGCTTTGTTGGCCAATTGCCTCCGCCAGTCCATTATTCTCTTCTGGTCTTACCCGCGTGACTGGGTGTTATGTGTTATGAGCAGAATCCGCGATGTTCTCGATTTTGAAGGTAGGTGTGAGCAAAGTATCGGCAGTATTCTGGTAAGTCAAAGCCAAATCCCGTAATGGATCTTGTTTGCTCGTTCGAAATCTCGTTTATCTCTACAATAAATCAGCGATGGCCAGAACCGAAAAATATCATGATAGTCTAGCACATACCGAGTTGACTTCCAGGATATAGAGTCGGTACAAAAGTTGATCGACTTGTGATAACCCAGGCAGTCGGATATTGTGCAAGGCCGGAGCCGTAGGCACTGAGTACGCCACATATGCTCTTTCGGTGCGCTCAATAGAAACCAGGTGATCTCTTAGCGCCGCTGGATGGGGATTGGGAATCTCCTGCATCCCTTTCGCTTGCAGTCCCTTGTTCAGCGACCTTCTTGCTATCCGCTTCAGCGTTCTGCTCTTCCTGCCGCCTCCGTTTCTCCGGTCTGCGGTTCTTGGAATGCCACTGCTGGCTTTCTTCTTCGATGTCTTGTATTACTGATACTCTAGCATGAGCTTCACGTATTCATCAAAGACAATTGCGATAGCCTCTTACCATCTCTCCATTCTTGCTCCCGCTCCTCGTTTCCAGTGCCCAAAATTTTCTCAACATCCACATCCTCCCCGCGCTGCACTCTGTCGAAAACTTCTTTCAAAAGCTTTATCTTGGAATCAGCCTTGCGGCTAAAAGTTGAGTACTCATTCTTCAGTGTGAGCATTTGAATAGCGTTTGACCCGATGAGGAGGAAAATGCAGATGAAGAATGTTGCGGGATTCCACTCTTTCCCACGCTGATGCTTGGCCGGTACCTGCGAGTTTCGCGGGCTACGGAACGCCTTTGGAACGATTGAATGCCAGACCGAGGGTTGCGCGACACGTGGTAAATTTTCTGTAGAACTGGCATATGTTCGGCGGTCGTGAAGGTTGAAAGGATAGACTGGGCGCGTCAAATGGCATGGTGAAGAACGAAGCGACAATTTATAGACGGCAATTAGACACTGGCGAGCCAATGTAGTAGACATTGTAGCCTTCAAAAGACTAAAGCTCAATGATGAGCTCCGAGCCAGACTTTTGGACTTCAATTTCTCCAAGTGAATTTTTAGCTTGGACCGGGAAGCGCGACCTTCCCGAAAGCTTAATTGCCGCATTGTTTACTCTTTTCGACCTTTCGTCAAAGTCAATAGAGTACAGCTTCTACAACATCGCTATGCAGCATCTTCGAGTATGAATATGGCCCGCGCATTCCCACAGGATCGCTACATGCTAGAATACATGGACGCAGATTTACGATGACCAGACAGGAGCTGCCCGCACGGGCAACAAATATCCAACGTGCAGTAGCTTCACCAACAGCATGTACTTCTGCAACAGTAGAATCGTTGCGGTCTTACCTTGCGCCTACACTAAACCCTCTTCTCCAACATGGGAAATCATCGTCCAAGGCTCCGCAGCCAAAAGGGAGAGGATCCTCAGCTCGACCAGTGAAAGTTCCAGCGGCGAGGGCCTCGAAACGCCCTGCAGTCACTGTTCTCGAAGTTCCAGGAGAACGGCCTGATCAGGTACAGTCGCAGATTAACCAAGTTCTTGCAACTGAGGTTGTGAATGCAACTTTGAAGTCTCTCACCAACGCCATCAAAGACCCACCAAATACAAAGGTTATTCAGGTGAACAGAAAAGCGCTTGCAAGATCCTCATCCAATTCGTCCTTCTCCAATGGACTCGAATCGCGAAGCCAGACGCCTTTACAGCCGCTGTGCATCAATCGACTGGCCAATTCGCCCGGTAAGCTAGATCGTTCTCGACGCTCATCGTCCACAGCTACAGTGAAGCAAACAATGGATGGTTTAAGAGCTCAGGCAGAGTGCGCGCGCATTGCATTCGCCACCCTTCGCACTCTTCAATGCCAGAAGGATTCTTTGACTGCCCTGCCGTACTTGCAATTAGAGAGTGGTATGTCTGCCTTAATTGGTAAAATGTTGGCTTTAGGCTTTGATGACATCGCTTTGCGAGAACTTCGTATCCTTAAGAGGCGGCTCGAGACCTCCAAAGCTGAGCCAACTAATCACGATGCTGTTAGTTCTGCAGGATTGTGGAAAGAGGAAGAGAAACCTGATACCAGGACTGAGACGCTGGCTGAGATGCTGAGGTTCCGGAAGACTAATGCTAAAGGACAGCTTTTAACTCTAATTATCACGGCGCAGTTACAGGTGTTAAAGGTTCTCGCTCTAAGAAAAGACGCCCACTCTACAGAAGCGGCACTCCAGCTTCTACAATTCTCCGCACCATCTTCCCCAGTCAACCTCATCCGGCAACAATTCGAATCAGATGTGCCCGAATCCCAAGCAAGAGTTGCCCGACAACTAGAGTCTCTTACTCAAGCACTTACAGCGTTGTGCCCTTTAGTCAATACTGCAGAAGATGACATATCCCTTGTGCCTGCTAATTGTCTGTCTCCCGACACTGCTTTACATATTCAGGTTTTGGCTTTCCGGGTACGGTCAACGTGGTGGGAGATCTTGGACCACCAAGGTAACATCGCCAAAGAAATTGTGGACCCTTTTTGTCGGTGTCTAGCAAACTACAGTCGTCGCTCAAAGTCGACTAAAGCAACGAAGTATGATAGTGCAAAAGGGGCCGTTGAAATCATTAAAGAATGTATTCAAAACGTGAAAGGATTTCAAGAGAGTGTCTTGGTTTCGACCTATCAAGTGCTGGCAGAATTAGCCCAAGAGAGTTCGCGATATTCCCAAGCTATTTATTGGCTTACTTTGGCACAAGAACGCGCTCCCGAAAGTGCATTGTCACGGACACAATTGTGCACCTTCAGTTGCCGACTGGCCAGCCTTGAACTTCGATCAGTGGATCCTGACCCCAGCGAAAAGCTCGTTACCCTATTGAAAGATACCGCCAGAAGCCTTGAGGGCGACCTACAGGGTCAATCCGCGGAATTAGACGAGCTCCTTTTGGCCGTTGCTAGCCTCAGAAGGTCCGCGTTCTCTGTTTTCCAGGATAGCCACAAGTCCTCGAAAGCCAAAGACACAAGAGTTCAGACTTCTCTCGTTCTGGAGTGTTCAAACATAGTGTTATTGTGTGCTAGGTTCTTAATCCGTTATGTCGGAAGTGGTAATGGCCCGGGAGGGCATGAGAAGACAAGAGTGCGCCGTGTTCAGCGGATGAGACTAGCGGCACGGTTTGCAACCCCTATCATCGAATCAGTCGTAGCAACGGCTCGGCTGTCTGCTGATTCGGAAGCCGAAATCTGGAAATCTCTAGATATTGGACTCCAAGACTGCTTTCGACTTGCTTCGAGCATGGCAGATTCTGACACAAATGAACATCAGGCTTTTGGCGAGGCGAACCATGTTTCGCCCTTTGTGTCGATCTCCAACGCTTACTGGTACCGTTATTTGTGTCTAAAGCGGGGAGCAGTGGATGCAAAATCCTGCAGAGAATGTCTTCGAAGGTCAATCGAGCTTATCCGAGACCGTCCCCTTTGCGAAAAGGTTGCAGGATCTCTCCCGTCGAAGCTCGAAAAGTTTGGACAGCTCTGCGAGGATATGCGAGATTACAAGAAAGCTGCAGACTCGTACGAAGAAGCACTTCAGGTTGAACTTGATTCCGGTCTGCTTCGTAGGGCCATGGAGGCTGCGGCTACCCAATCAATGCCATATGCACTAGAGCTAGACAGCGAGCTACAACCTCTTTCTCGGAAATTATCTGCTTATCCTAGAGTGGCGTTGAAAGCTATCGATCAAGGATCTCAACAGCAGCCATTCTACGACGCGACCGGGCTCTCTGCAAGTGAACGTGGCGTCTTGCTTGAGCATCAACTTGTTTTCCTCCTATCAACCCTGGACGTCCAGGCTCCGACGCGGACAGCTTACGGGGCTTTGAACGATGCTGGGACTTTGTTGCTCTCCACGTACGAGCAAGATAATTTCCCGGTGCGGCGTCTCAGAGTCATTGTTCGTTTGCTACGTTCGCTTTTGACCGCACCTGGAGCGTTCGAAGATGTTCTTAAAGATCAGTTGCTCGAAGAACCCAAGGAAGCCGCAGCGAGCGCTCATTTCGATACAGGATTACTGAGATTCTCACCGCACCTCGACCAATGTCGGCGCCTTCTCATTACTATGCGTCAAAAGAAGCCCTATGTCGAGAACCTGGAGTCCGTCATAAAGTCGTGGTCAAAATTGGTCCACGGAAACATTGATTGGGGTTCACTCCAATCACAAGTATATGATATTGCAGAGTGGCTGATACAGCTTGAGATGTTGGGCGAGTACCTGGACATGCAGGGACTAGAGTTGTACAGAGTGACAGTCTTGAACGTCGCGGTTGTGATTCATGAGGCTGCATTATCTGTTCAACGCTCAGCGTTAGTCTCAAAATTATCGGAATTGGGGCTGCAACACGTGAGACTTGGCTACTCCGGTCTTGCTGGCTCTATCCTTCACAAAGCGCAAAGATATTTGGAAACATCGGATGTATCCGCTAAGGTCAAGCTGAATTGGCATCTATCATACGCCGAGTACGCACTCGTCACTGGAAATCTGAAGATCTGGTATAAATCTCTGCGCTCTAGATGCAAATTTAGCTAATGTCGAGCAGCAAGGAGAGTCTGATGCAAGCCCGAGAGCTATTCGATGGTGGCGCCTATACGGAGAAACCTGGAAAATGGAGATCCAAAGATTGGAGCGATCTGTCTCAAACAGTTGCGGAAGCATACCGTGTTCATTCATTATTGGCGGCTGCAGAAGGTCAACCATCGACGGCGCTCTTTCTGGCCCGCTTATGTGTGAAAAATTGTCACCGCTCATGGGCGATCCTAGAACGGAGCCAGAGCAGAGTCGACGGAGCAATACGGAATGGGCCAATTGAAAGCGAGAATGATCCTCTAGTGGATGGCATGTCAGAGCTGTCGATATCTGCTTCTACTGGAAATACATCAACACCTCATTCGATGCTTTTTGGTGTCGCATTCTGGACACTCGTTCCTCGAATAGTCCGCGGTCTCAGTCATCTGTCCCTGCTCTTCTCCTATTATGGGCTTTACCCGGAAGTGCGATATTACCTCCAGCAGGGGCAGAGGATTGCAAAAGCCGTTGAGGCTGCATCTCTCGACAGTCAAATCACTGCGCTCCTTGGGAATTACTCGATCCGTAGTGGAGGGGTTGATGAGGGTGTATTGCAGGTACAGCAAGCAGAAGATCTGGCCTCTGGACTTCCGCGCGATCGTCACTACGCGTCTTTGCAGCTATTTTTGGCCACTCATTATACAAAACAGGGCGACTGGAAGGCTGGAGAATGTGCTATTGGCGTCGCTGAAACCACAATACAGAATCTGGTGGCAAAACGCTTCGTAGAGATGTTAGTCCATACGAGGTCAACAGCAGCAACTTTGGAGATTGATATGGGTGCCCTAACGCTCCAAGAACCTAAACCCGAACGACCACTGCAAAGTAGACAACGGCAGCCTATCCTCAAAAAGCCCAAGAATAAGTCGGTGTCACAATGTGACTCTTCAAAACCGCCACCGAGCGAAGCTCGTGCAGTCGATGTTCTTGCTCTGCACCGTTTGATGGGCGAGTTCAATAGATGGCGCATTAATGCCAAAATTTCCGAAGGTAGTCTCGAAGCAGCCGCTGCACTGCTGGATGACACGTGTGCCGGTCTTTGTGACCAGCAGGACCTAGTACCGCAAGCTCTACTTGCATCACGAATACGCTTTCGCCAAGGACTGGAGCAGTTCACCAGTGACCCTGTCTTCTGCGTGATACCGGAGTCAAGTATCTCGTGTCCAGCAATCAGAACCTGTCACGGAGACAGGCAGGACAAGCAAAACAAATCTAGCAGTCCTCCAAAGAATCAAAATGTTACATCTTCAAAAGCTGCCACAGCCAAAGCGTCTGCGAAAAAGAACAGGCCTAGAAGTCTGTCCTTAGCCAAGGATCAACTGAAACTCCTTCGTCTTGCACAAGACCAGATAAGCGGTGTTTTCGGATTAGCAATGACCTCCTCTTCTACAGCCATTATGCATGAAGTATCTGATGTGCTTGGCAAAGTGCTCATGGTACTATCCACTGTTTCATCGGCAAATTCAAGGACTTTCATCTCACCTGGTGTCCTTTCATACTTTTTGGGTGAGTCATCAAAGCAGTTACATAAATGTTTTCAGACTGACCTGAGCTCATAGAGGTGGGGAGGATACTTTCAGTGACCAGGGAATCTTTGGCCATCCAGGTGGAGTGTGACATGCCTAACGGAAAAAACACGCATGACTGGCCAAAGACTGATGCTATAGAGCGTCAAGAAAGTGTCCAGACATCGCATAACAGAATGGATATTTCTAATTTTCAAGCCGAATATATCGACATTATACCCCAGAATTGGAATGTTGTATCCATGACACTGAGTCAGGAGCGCGATGAGATCCTCATTTCTAAATTACGCTCCGGTCAGACACCATTTATCCTAAGGCTTCCACTGAATCGGCAAAACTCCTCAGATCAGGATGAGAATTTCGGATACGATCAAGGAAAAGCAGAATTGCAAGATATTATCACTCTCGCGAATGCTTCGACGCATAGCGCTCAGAACTTTTCCCGCAAAGGAGCCAAGACCGAATGGTGGGAGGGAAGGGCTACACTTGATGCCAGGTTGAAGGATCTTCTTACAAATATTGAAGCCATTTGGCTGGGCGGATTCAAAGCCATTTTCTCGCACACGCTACAGAGCCCGACCCTACTGTCAAGATTTCAGCAATCTCTGCAGAACATCTTGGATAAGCATCTGCCCTCCCGACAAAAAGTAGGACGGGGAGGCCAGTCGAGCCGCGTTGCGCTAGACTCGCACGTGCTCGAGCTTTTTGTTGGTCTCGGAAGTCCGAGCGACACCAATGACTTGGATGAACCTTTGATGGATCTTCTGTACTTCGTAGTCGACATTCTGCAATTCAATGGCGAACGTAACGCCTATGACGAAATTGATTTCGACTCGGTAAGTAATCTGCCGTTCCGACTCCTAGACTCCAATTGTGTCTGCTGACTTCTTGTAGATGGTGATCGATGTCATTGATGCCGTGCGACACTATCACCAAGCTGTTGAAAATGAGCTTAGTAATGGGTCGGAAAGGCATACGATTCTCATTTTGGACAAGAACCTCCATTGTTTCCCATGGGAATCACTGTCATGTATCAAGGATCACGCCGTATCTCGACTTCCTTCACTCAAGTGTTTGAGGGATAGGATAATGCAACAAAGACGGAGTCCAACGAGCGCCGACGGCCGGATCTACCTCAATAGGAACAGCGGATCATCCATACTCAACCCAGGAGGTGATCTGACGGCTACTCAACGCATGTTCGAAGAGCCACTGCAGGAGCTTCCAGGCTGGGAACGTATCGTTCAGCGAGAGCCTACCGAGGCCGAAATGAAGACTTGCTTGGAGAACAAAGACATCTTCCTTTACTTCGGACATGGCAGCGGTGGGCAGTACATACGATCTAGGACCATTAAAAAATTGGATAAGTGTGCAGTAGCTCTCTTAATGGGCTGTAGCAGCGGAGCGTTGACGGAAGCCGGGGAGTTTGAACCCTATGGGACGCCGATGAACTACATGCAGGCTGGATGTCCTGCAATGTTAGCGACACTCTGGGATGTGACGGACAAAGACATTGATCGCTTTTCCCAAACCGTGTTGGAAAAGTGGGGACTTTTTCAGGGCCGTCAGCTGCCCGTGTCGAGCAGTCCGGTGAAGAAAGGTGCAAAGCAGAAAGGCAAGGCGAGAGCCAAGTGTGCCGAGAAGCTGGATAGAGATGAAATTAGCTCCTCATCTTTGGATCAGGCCGTCGTGGAAGGCCGAGGTTCCTGTTTATTGAGGTATTTGAACGGAGCGGCGCCTGTTGTGTATGGTGTGCCTGTATATCTTTGTTGAGTAGTAAGGTTGGGTCAAGAGCATTGGATTCAAATCGCTATTGGTAGTGGGTGTTGAAGGGTCACGCGCATCAACTTGGGAGCACACGTTGGGCATTTACAATTGCGAGGTTGCTGCCCTTTTGATTCTGGGTTCCTTATTGGCAGCTATTCATGTTGCAGAATTGAGTCTGAGCCGTTGTCATGGGGGTGTATTTCTTGGTATTTGAAAGCAAAATTGCTCTCATTTGTCTTGGTACATCGTCGATGGACTGACATCCTAGGGACGGGACGACCATCGTCGAGTCCTATTGATAAGACTTTGCTCTCTTTTTGATCATTGCAGGTTTGGAAGTGCCTCCACAATCTCCACTTTACGTTTCCATCTGATCCAATTCGAGATTATGTTTGCATCTTGCTTTGCATGGGTTGTCCAGCTTGGGAAAAAGTTGCCTAGAATCTAGGACTTGTCCAAAAATCAATGGTCTTTCATTCTCCTTTTCCGTTCTCCTGTCTCCACTGATTTAAAATCTCCAATACCTTTTTGTTCCCCAATTTCGCGTACCCAAACGCATCGCATAGATCCCAACAATCTTTGATCTCCGGATTCGCACCTTTCTGAGAGAAGGAAGCATCAATGATCAGCCATGAATCTCCGTAGAGCAAGACTCCCCAAAATCTTATCACTCCTTACCAATCTCCGAGTTTTGAAATGACATAGATTTGAAAAAAAAAAAAATCCAAAGAAGAGGAGAAAAAACTGACCTCAAGCAAATACCTCACGACCTCTTCCTCCCCCCCACCCCCACCCCCATTCCCATGCGCCACATAATTAATCGGCGGCCCATAATGATTCCCATAGCGCTCCCCCTCGGGCACATCCATCCCATTAACATCACACCCCATCTCCTCCACCAAATACCTCACCAACGCCATATCCCCCTCCCCCCCACTCCTCGCCGCGCTAACGACCGCCATATGCAGCGTGCGCCGACCGAGTTTCGCGCCGTGCTCGAGGAGGAGTTTGAATACGGCGATTTTGCCGCTTGGGGGGGATGAGAGGGCGACGTGGGAGAGGAGTGGGGTGGTGGGTTCGACGAGGGGGTAGGTGGTACGGGCGCCGTGGGTGAGACACCAGGTGAGGAGGGGGGGGGAGGAGGAGAGTTGGTAGATGAGATATTCGGGGTGGTGGGGGTCGGGGCTGGAAGGGGGGAGGGGTTAGCGGGTGGGGGGTGCGGGGAAGAAAAGGGGAAGGGTATGCTGCAGGTATGTCTTCACCAAAGAAAAAAGGGGGAAGAAAGAAACATATCCCCCTAGATGTACCATCCCCTCGCATCACGTACCTTCCCTCAAACCCCGCAAAACAACAAGAAAAAAGCAAGGTAAATAAAGAAATTCCTCACCTATCCCCCACCCCCCCATTAACATCCCACCCCCTCTCCACCAAAACCTCCAACACCCCAACCACATCCTCCACCCCCACCCCCATCCCCCCCTCCATCTCCCTCACACACCCCCCCACACTCCCCGCCCTCACCCTCCCAACTTCAAACCCAGCCTCATCAATCAAATACCTCACAACATCAGGCCTACCTTTCTTGACCGCGAGCCCGAGCACGCGGTCTCGCAGCGCGGGCGTGAGACCGCGGGGGCTGCGGGCGAAACGGTCGAGAGCTTGTTGGATGAGGGGGGGGGAGTTTTGGAGGAGGCCGGTGGTGATGAGGTCCATTTTTTTTTTCATGTCATGTTGTTTTATTTTGGGTATTCGTTTGGTGTTTTTTTGGGGGGGGGGGATGGGATGTGATTGGGGATTATTGGGGGAATGGATTTGGGGGAGAGGGAAGGGGAAGGGGGGGGTTTATATGTTGTGAAGTAGATGTAGAGTCGCGATGCGGCATAGCGTAGGGCTGAGATGTTGGCTGTTTTGGTGCTAGCGGCTCGAATCTTGACTTCACTTTGATTGGAAATATGAAAAATGCTACTGTTTTTACTTTATTTCTATCCTTGAGTTGGATGCCTAGCTAGGTTTCTGCTTGTATCTGCTAAAGATGATCTGATGGTATCTAATTTTTCTCTCGTAAAAGCCCCAGCGCTTGGGCCTTTCACTGGAGTAAACATTTTGTCTCTACTTTTTGTATAGCGCTCAAGCGATACGGAGAAAGTCACCGAGTGGTGTTTCCAAAGTAAACGAATCCTCTAAAACGTCGCTAGGATGCAGCGAAAATTTCGTCTTCAAACAACAGAATTTCCAACATCTCCGTTACGCTCACTGAACAAGAGCAAACGCTCAAGTAGAAGCGGCAGCACTTGCAGCAGCCAGCAGGTGAGGCAGCGCTGCTGAAGCAGATGCCTGTAAATCTGCTTCAGATGATGCCGTACCGGTCTGGCCCGGCTGGACGACGGCATCCTCTCTGAGATTCGAGCCGGCACTGGTCGTAGTATTACCCTCTGCCACAGCCTGGACCGCTTTTAGTTGCGGGCCCGCGATGTTACCCACAGCGGTCTCCTGATCACTACTGAGAGTTGACGGGGCATGTTGGCACGCAATTTGACCGGGTCCAGTCCCGGGCGACGGTCCTCCTGCCGAGTGCACAGCCCGTTCTACGCAGCCGCCTTTGAAGAAACTCAGCCCAAAGTACGCGTACTGCGTATCCCTGAGTCGGCCTTCAAACATGGATTGCCCATCTGTAAAGAATTCTCCACCGGACACGATACCGCAGCCATTTTCCTGGTCCCAGAGCTTGGAGCCTCCCTCGCCAGCCCATCCATTGATGCCGTATACTTCAAAAGCAGAATCTCCGAATCCGTCGTCGTCGAGGATCCAGCAGGCAGCGCTTGGTACGGCCGCGGCTGACGACCAAGCTGCATCCGATGCGGACGAAACTGAAGCAACTGATGCTACCGACGCTGAAGAAGCAACTGATGCAGAATATACTGATGCAATTGATGCAACAGTGGAGATGACTTTCGTTGCACCCGCACATGTCGGAATCGTGTTGACTGCATAATTGTAGTACGTGGAGGAAGCACAGGATACAACGTCTCCGTCAGATTCGGTGGTGATGAAGGGTGGTACGGAGCTTGCTGGAGCGGTCGTTGGAGATGTTGTATACCCACAAGGGTTGTAATTCTTCTGGCCAGTAGTTGAGCTGAGATACGGATAAAAGCCAGAAAGTCCGTCACACTCGCATTGTGGTGTTACGGGCCCTGCATCAGGATCTTCGAACGGATAGCAGAAATACGATGTAGCAGAAGCAGTCGCGCCTGATCCGCTTGTAATGGTGGGGCCAGGAGTAATGGTGGTACCGCTGTTGACTACAGATGTTACAAACCCGGAACTTGCTCCAGTAGTAGTCGCACCATTGGTATTGGTTCCCGCAGTATTGGACCCCGCAGTATTGGTGCCTGCAGTATTGGTGCCTGCAGTATTGGTGCTAGCGACACTGCCCGTGGCAGTTGCTGTACCTGACCCGCTTTGTTTAAGGGAACAAGCTGCTGCGCGTTTCTGATTGCCAGCAACTATCTGGTTGCCTGCTGCAGGCCATGTGTGAGTATTAACATTGTTTTCCTCGAACCAGATTTTGTAGATAGCTTGTTGTGGACAGATGATGTCCTCACCAATGTCATCATTCCACTGTTGGTTGGTGTATTGGATGAGAACCTTGCCCTTGGCGTTATCGTGTTGCGGGTCTTCTGCGATCGGCACATATCCTGTTCTTGTGACCGTACACCCCTCAAAAGCCCTCCCTGCTCCGGTCAAAGCTTGTTCTATAAGGGTTATCTGGTGGGCTCTTAAATCAGTATTGCTTTCTAAGATCAGGGTGTGATGGTTCACATAGGAGATCTCCTCACCTGAGCGTCATAAGCATAGCCACCGTTGGCTCCCGCTCGCGTCAAAATTCGGATTTCTGGCTTGTACCCTGTTTCGCCGTCGGCCAATTCTGGTATGCGGGCTGTCTGACCCCCAGCAGCAAAAGGGCTAGGATTAGTAGCTCCACCGCCGTTTTCGATAGGTGTGATGATGTTTGCCTGGAACTTAGCTACACCATCCACTTGATTGGTTGTATATCCTTCGAACCAGGGGATCTCCCACAGATGGCTGATCCAGCATCCCTTTTCTCCAATAATAACGACTGACGTGCAGCCTTCTAAGCCTCTTAGAGAAATATAATAATTGTCATCATTCGGCACTGCATCGAATGCCACAGTGAGAGCTGTCGAAATTGCAGCGACATAGTTTATTTTAAGCGGCTTCGCTCCGGGTCCGATTGGTGATGTCAAGTCAACGATGAATTGGTCGATACTACCGCCATAGTCTACATCAGACACTTGAGGGATGTAACCGCGCTTCCAAGTATTGTCTTGCATATAATTACTTGGCAAGGATAACAGACCATGGCGTTTGGCAAGATCATCTCGCCAGTAATCCTCAGGCGTAGGCAATCGTCCCTCGATAACGAGTGCTTTGTTGCGCTTGCTCTTCGATTTGCTGACACCGCTACACCCAGCACAGCCAATGCTACAGAAGACACCGGAAGCAGAGGCGCTGGCTGAAGAGATTGCTGTCGTCGCGGTGCCACTGCACCCGGTGATGGTAGTGCAAGATGTTGAGGTAATGGTTGTCGAGGATGAGACTGATATTAGTTGCGTGCAGGAGGGGAATGCTGAGCTCGAGCACGAGGATACCGAATTCGTCCTGCTGGGTTGACTTTGTGTTGGTTTGGTGTTGCTGGGGTTGTTGTCGGAAGGCTGAGGTTTGGTAGGATCTGGGTCGGGGTTTCCACCACCGCCACCCCCTCCACCTCCTCCACCTCCGCCTCCACAGTCGATAAGGCATGGAAAGCCACCTCCCCCACCTCCCCCACCTCCCCCGCCGCCACACCCAAAGATGCAACCAGGTACATCGGGGTCGATGCCTCCTCCACCAATTGGATCGGGAAAGCCTGGAGGAGGTCCAATTATGGGGATCGGGAACCCCGCTGGCAGAGTTGGGATAGTCCAGATAAAGCCCCCTGCTGTCTGACTGGTAGTCTCGGTTGTTGACGGGCCGATCTCGGTGAAAGTAGTTGGCGTACTGACTTTGGAGCCAACCCAGGTCAATGTGTACGAGGTGCTTGATACTGTGGTTAGCATGACACCCCATGGGATCCCGGAGGGAACATTCGATGCTATGTAGGTAGTACGTTGAACACCGGTGCCAGTTATTGTGCCAGCATTGGTGCCAGTCCCTTGGAAGAAAGTACAAAGTCAGCATCCTCTCATGACTAGCGATGCAGATTCAAAGTACTCACCTGTGCCAGTAATAGTACCAGTAATCGTGCCAGCTGTCCCCGTTCCAGTAGTTGCAGCTGTATTTGGCGCCGGTAAAGATGTCGTAGTACCATCGACTTGAATCTGTCCGCCAGACGCGCTAGTCGGAATAACAATAGTGTGACCAGAGGAGGTTAGACCAGGACCTCCGGGTGTCAAGGTAACAGTGCCAGCTACCAGACTGGTTGGGTTGCCGGTAAAGGTGATCCCGTCAACAGTATATGTTGACGACGCTGGGGCGGCAGTCGTACTAGCTATCCCTGTTCCAGTAATGGCAGCTGTATTTGGCGCCGGTAAAGATGTCGTGGTACCATCGACTTGAATCTGTCCGCCAGACGCGCTAGTCGGAATAGCAATAGTGTGACCAGAGGAGGTTAGACCAGGACCTCCAGGTGTCAAGGTAACAGTGCCAGCCACCAAACTGGTTGGATTGCCAGTGAAGGAGATCCCGTCGATGGTGTACGTCGATGGCGCTGGGGCGGCTGTAATTGTGCCCGTGCTAGCTGTCGCACTTGTACCAGCGCCGATGCCGGTGCCGGTACCGGTGCCAGTGCCAGTGCCAGTGCCAGTGCCAGTGCCAGTGCCAGTGCCAGTGCCAGCACTTGCCGCACCAGTGCTGATACCTGTATTCGTGTTTGTGATCTGGATCCCAGTGAGTGTACCAGAACTCGTACCGGCCGTCGGTATCCCGCTTGTCACTCCAGTATTGATATTTGTATTGGTGTTAGTGTCAGTGTTTGTGCCTAAATTCGTACCGGTTGTAGCTGGTCCCGATGTCACTCCAGTATTGATATTTGTATTCGTATTCGCGGTCTGGGTTCCAGTATTCGCGTTAGTGTTCGTGCCCGAAGTCGTCCCGGCTGTAGCTGTCCCCGTTGCCACTCCAGTATCGATATTCGTATTCGTACTTGTGGGCTGGACCGCAGTGTTTGTGCTAGAGCACGGCACATTCTGTACCTGACCATCGGAGATCTGTTGAACAGGACAGAAAGTGCTGGTTGGACCTCTCCCAGTACCGGTAACGGTGGAAATGGGAGTTCCCAGTGTGGTTGTTGTTCCATCTTCGACGAGACTACCACCAGTAGCTGTAGTCGAAGCGTTCGGGTAAGACATAGGAATTGACAAAGTATGGCCGTCCGTGGTAGCGGCGCTGCCTCCTGGGGTGAGAGTGTCGCTCCCAATAACGAGACTCGTGGGATTTCCAAAAAGGGTTAGGGTTTCAAGCGTGTAGATATATATTGTCGACTCGGACGGAACATTGGCTGTGGGACAAGCACTTTGATCTGCGAGCTTTGACGTACAACACTCGATACCAACCGGGGGACTGAGACTGACGCAGTTCTCACATGGTGCATACAGAGCACACACGGCGCACGCCCACGTGCAACTATCTTGGCGGCGTAGAAGCTCATTTTCGGGGACGGATCCCAAGACTGGCGCCGCTGTAATTTGCGGATGTGCGTCTCGCACAGCAAATCTAGGGTAGGCATAACACTGAAGAAAGAGAGATTCAAGTACGAAGAAAATACTCCATAACGACGCCATCATCCCCAAGTGTGATTGGTTTCATGCAATTTGAAGAACGTGGACGTGCTTTCTAATGAGATGCTTGCATAATGATTTTCAAGGAACGACAAAAGGAAACAGAGGCACAGAAGTGAAAGGGAGAGAGGACTTGATAGATGAATAGAGTAGAGAGGGCAGTATTCTTACCTCGACTTAATAGAAGAACAATGTGCCAAAGGAGGCCCAGCATCCCAACAAACCCAACCAACACGAAGATATGCCATTTGAGATTGTGGACCCCACGTTTATCACCCCAACCCATGGTCTGATGGCATGCATGTAATGTTCGTGCAAAATACCAACCATGATTACTCTAACGACACGGTCTCTGACATCAATCTGAAGGGGCAGACTGACGCCAAGCCTGCCCGTAGAAGCCGACGATACTTCCATTAGAATTACAGGAGGCTCAGACATTCTGATAGTTTCACCATGTAACCCCAAAATATGAATGACACAGTATAATTTGGGCGATGGGCAGATAGAATACTGGATTGAGGATAGGGGGAAGAATCTGTCCAATCCCAGACGCTGGCCATCTGGACCTGTTGAATTTTAGATTCGCGTCGAACCTAGTTGCACCGATTCAAGATGATGAGGGTCGTCGAAGCTGACAAGGGGTTTGCAATTAATTTGGGTGAAGCCGAGTACTGTTTTAGTTGCCGCACTTTCGGAAAACTAAAGTCAGATCGATAGGGTTCTTGGATAATAATGTTGACTTCAGCCTATGAAAGTGCGAGGCATGAGTGGAAGAGTTAGCTAATAATCTGAGCTGAATCATGATAGCTCAGCCCCAATACTTTACTTGGGTAAGGAGATAGACTGGCTAGAAGCGACTTGATTTAACTGGTAGAGAACACTTTAAAGCAACGGATGACTTGCAGGCTAGAACATAGAGTGATTTATCCGAACACCTAGACCTGTATTAGTAAGCTAAGGGCCTTTTTCAGGAGTCACAATTCAAAGCAGCCAAGTATCTTTCTCATACCGAATCATGTTGGACAATCCACCAACCAGGCAACCAGCTGGGAGATGAGTAGAAGAATGATGACTGTCGTTTGGTTCGACTCCAACTTTCGGAGGGTTTGTCACGTTTGCAGTCATCTTCCATAGCTATTGCAAGGTTTTACAACATGCCCCCACCGGTAGCGCAATAATCCCGCCTCATGAAACATCAGCCTTTCAATAATTGATGACTGAGGCCGGTACTGATCTTGGCCAATGATGCTCGCTGTTTCATTGAGCTGACAAACCTTCCTTATTGTCCCAATTGAGGTCGCTGAATGGCCAAGCTGCGGTGCCTAAGGATAATGATATATTCAAGAGGCCCGAGAAAGTATACATCTCACCCTGAATCAGTTATTGAACTGTTTCTGTCAATATATATACTAACCCAGCAAGAGCTCAACGAAGCCTTGATGAGCCCCTGGTCGTGCTACGCCATAAGGCTTAGGGCCGTACTTACCTGATAAGGTATCCGGGAGGCGGCCCACATCCAAATTAAATGTCATTAACAGCCCGCCACGATCGCCCGGATGGCGGCCATTTCCATATTAACTGTCCAACATCCCAGAAGTCTTGCATGGCTTTGTCGACTGGGTATGCTGCTTGCCAGAATGCTAGCGCTGTTGCATCTTCAGTGCGCCGTACTCTTGTCGTCTCAACTTTACGCCTTTCGCAGATTATTTTTCGATAAAGTTTGGAACTTCTCATTGTCAATCGCTGGACTGATCGTAATGTTTGTAAGTTGCACTGCACATGTGCTACGCATTGACTTCTCTGCCAAGATCTATTCCTTTCGAAAAGACTTCAATCTCGCCCAGCCATCTCATCTCAAGCAGATTTTCATTGTGGTAGTCGAATTCGATTGGCTGACAGTCATAAGCTGCAAGTACCCTTTGCTGAGTCAAAGGATTACCGTCTCTACTAGTCGAGTGCTCTCTAGCAGCCTACTTGTTCCTCGCGTGGGTCGAATGCGCATTAAGGGTTCACGATACATGAGCATGACCCAACTTTCCCTTATACCTGTTTTTAGAGACGTCGTTGATAACTTCAAACCAAGACTGGACGTCATCACTAACGCCTGATGCTGAGAAAAATTCATTATCAAGGTAATCTTGTAGAGATCGCGCACCCTGCCTGAGCAACGAAGTGACCTGCACGATCAGAGACGTGGCATGTGTACTTGCACTGGAGTCTCGGGCCTTTTCAGACCGAACCAGATTGACACTTGATCTTCGGAGAAAGTGACCGGTGTGGAGTATCAATATGGGTAAGGGGAAATAGAAAAAGGTCAAACAGAGGGCCCAATTACGGAGTACAGCAATGAAGTTGTTAAAGTTCTGGTGCTTCACCCACGAAACATGTCACAAATGTCGTCAATTTCTGGTCTTACTAGCCTGCATTGGAAATTGTCTCTTGGCTCTTTCCGTCTACACCGCTGCGTTGATGAGAAAGAAGCGTTCTTAAAGATCTTAAGGTCCCTCTCTATACGTGACTTTCGTCAATATCATACTTTACCTTTTCTCTTTGACCAAATTCAAAGTGCGGAACTATCCCCGCAGTCTTTTTTCCCCCCAAACGACGTCATACCTTTTATTTCCTCACAGAATACTTATCATCCAAATCCCCATTCTTCCACCTCAACCCGCACCACTCCTAACCATCATCCGCTCACCAATCCACAACCATGTCCGTCCAAACAAAAGCAACAATCGCCTCCTTCGGCGGCAAACTCCTCAAACTCTCCCACAACGCCTCCACCACCAATTGCGAAATGGCCTTCAACCTCTACCTGCCCCCCCAAGCCACCACGAACCCCCTCCACAAAGTGCCCCTCCTGATATACCTCGCCGGCCTGACCTGCACCGGCGACAATGGCGCCGAAAAAGGATTCTTCCAACGCGCCGCGAGCGAGAAGGGAATTGCGGTGCTGTACCCCGACACGAGTCCACGTATGACCACCCTTCGCACCACCCCAACCCGCTCCAACGAATCTCCGATTTCAATCCACAAGACCCCAGCCTAACATGAGATCAATCTTTCCAGGTGGTCTCAAAATCCAAGGCGAAGACGACTCCTACGACTTTGGCAGCGGCGCCGGCTTCTACGTCGACGCGACCAAACCCCCCTGGGACAAAGGGTACCGAATGTACAGCTACATCACGTCGGAGCTCCCCAGTACCGTTTTCGAAAACTTTACACAGGTGGATGGGCAGCGCGTCAGCATCTTCGGACACAGCATGGGCGGCCACGGCGCTTTGACTTGCGTGAGCCCCGCTCTCCCTCCCCTTTTCGCCCCAGTCCCTCCTTCCAATCCCCCCTCCTATCACCATCATCTCAAAGAATCCTCCCCCCTTAACCCCCCATCAACCAACCAACCCCCCCACTAACTCAAACCCCCCCAGTTCCTCAAAAACCCCCACAAATACAAATCCGTCTCCGCCTACGCCCCCATCGCCAACCCGCTCGCCTGCCCCTGGGGTCAAAAGGCCTTTTCGGGCTACTTGGGCTCGTCGGAATCCGAAAAGGGCCAATGGGCCGAGCACGACGCGACGGAGCTGGTGAAGAAATGGTCCGGCGAGCCGCTGGACATTCTGATTGATGTCGTACGTTGCATCTCCCCTCCTCCTTCCCTCCCCCGAGACGAGCCCCCCTCCATCGGGGGGCGAAAGAAACCCCGACCTCCTGGAAGAACGGAGAACCAACTCTATCTATATAATTTTACCTTCTAACGCACAAAACCCCAGGGCACAAACGACAACTTCTACAAACAAGGCCAACTGCTCCCCGAGAACTTTGTCAAAGCGGCCGCGGGCAAGGGCAAAGTGAATGTGCGGTGGCAGGACGGGTACGATCACAGTTATTTCACAATGGCGACGTTTGCGGACGATCACGTGGGCCATGCGGCTAGGTATCTGTTGGCGTAAGTAAAGTCTTTAATTTCAGTTGGGGGGTTTTTCTTCCTGAGCGGTGTGGAGGAAAAGGGGGGGAGGGGAGACGATTGTAAAGGGATTCGTGAGATAGAAGGGATGTAAATGTGGGCTGAGGGTCCGTGTATATAGCAGGGACACGAAATTATAAGATATGAACAAGATGATGGTTCAACGAGGGAGTACGAGGAAAATGAAGCAACGATCTGATGTATTAGATGACGGAGATCGGTTGGGTCCGAACCTGATTTTCGTAATCCAATCGACCAACGAAGCAGCTCTTAGCATTGAAAACAGTTTATTCAAGCCTGATTGTGTTGGAACGACCCCGAAGGATCCGCATCTAGATAAAGTACCTATCGTTAAAGTAGGTTCGTGTGTGATTGCAACACAACCGCGCTCTCGCCATCGCGTCATGACTGAAACTACCAATCAGACGCTTATCCCGCGCCTCGAAAATGCCCGTCTCAGAATCCGCACCAACCCATGAATGCTTTCGCTGTGCTAGTCTATAAAAATATAGGTCCCATGCTATTTCAAGCTAGCTCCCTTAAACCTCTTAGCAAGCTGTTCGCCATCTGAACCCAAACCATAACCGGTACTCGGTTCACGCGAAGAATGTAAAGAACGTTTGGGGGGACGCTCACCGCTTTCTCTTAATATTTCCAGCAAGGTAGCCCAGCCGGGTGTTTCAAGCAGTTGGAATCCATCGGCAAGATCATGAGTACGCGCTACACGGCAGAGCAGAGCCTCTTCCTCCTAGATAAAGATCCGAGCGTTAGTCTGACGCGTAACGTGGTGAAGAGACAAGGAGGAAAAGCACATACCTTGCTGAGAATCCCCATGCCATGGAGAAAGCATAGCAGGTGAAAGTCAGAAACAGATTTTATGCCTTTCTGCCCATCAATTTTGCTGCCGCTCACACCGAGCTGTGCTGCTACCACTTTCCATTCTTGACTCTGACCGATTGCTTCGCGGTTTTCGATGGTAAAGTTTGAGCTGTTGAACATCTGAGATGACTCGGTGGGGAAGCCATGGGTAAGAGTGACCAGCAGATATTCAACCGGGAAGCTAGGCTTCGCATTTTCTTGTACGCTTGCTCCATATTCATTGATCCGTCGATAGAAGACTTCAGGGATGTAGCGCGTGCGGCTGATGGAGCCGTCGTCCTCTTCTTCACCGCGAACAATCATGACTGACGGGTCTGCGGAAGGCTCAACAATATCAGCCCTTATCATCTCGACCGCAGAGTTCGAGACCTGAAAAGCTGTGATGGCGATGCCTCCATCTTCGTCACCACTCAAAACGCACGTGACAAAATTGGAGCCAAATCTGCCAGTATCGCTCCATTTAGTCGGCTTCGGATTTTGGGCCTGCAATCGGGCTGCGAAGGCGATTTCAAGTGACGATAGGTAGTAAGAATCAATGTGTCGCTTGCAGATCACAGTGCCGTCTCCAGCTCCTGCATCGATCAAATCTGTAAATATGACCCCGACCTTCTGCAAACCACATAATCGTGCGACCTCATCGATGTCCTTTTCATTTTCCCATTCATGTAACGAGCATCCGTCTATTTCATCGATTTGTGGCGGTTCGTAGATAGCTTCAACGACAGCTTTGACGCCTAGCGGCACTTCCTTGTACTCTTCATAGTGGCCGTAGAGAAAGCCTACTCGCTGTATTCCTGAAGCTCTCCAAAAGTCGAGCAACGAGTTGATCAGTGATGGTGACGCAAACTCAACGTGATCTACCATGCGATAAGGTTGGGCCTGCAAAGTGATGGCAGACGGCTGGCATTTTGTACAGATACCTTCAGGCCATTGTGGGTGCCCTGACGGACAATCTCTCTTTACTCGGTAGAAAGGCTCGCTCAAAGGTGGCATGTAAGATGATTTGAGTTCAGGTTTGTTGGTGGCGGAGTTGATCTTTCGAAGATATGAGTGGAAGGAAAGATGCTTGATTTTCTTCTCTTCTAGGTACTGTGGCGCGTAAGGCTCGAGCGGCATGCAGTAATCGCACATGCCTTTCTGGCCGTGTCTGCACATTTTCTCGTCTCGACGCCGTTGTATCTTGCCATCTTGCTTATCTAGCCGGTCGTCCAATTCTGACTGCTGTATTACCTCCCAAGGACTCTTGATTGCAGTGGTTGGAGAAGTTTGCGGAGGAGGAGCGACGGGCAAATCCTCTGCAGGTAGGATGGGGATACCGTTTAGGCGATTTGATGAGTTGTACGGTTGTGAAGAGGTTGCGACGGGGGCTGCAGAGTGTCCATTCATAGGAGGTTGTTCGCTGTATTTCAAGAAAAGCTTATCACCATGGCTAGCAAGAAGCGAGTCAGCACAAGATGACACCCTCTTAGCACAGTGCTGAATACCTGAGGCCTACTCTGGCGATAGGGACGCCGTTCAAAGAATTCAACAGCCTGTCTTCGCCACCAAAAGGCTTGTTCGAGAGTACGATAGACCGGGAGTCGACATCTTTGGGCAGATTATCGAGAATCTAATCAGGGAAAATCAGTCCGTCCTCTGCACCTCGAAGACTAGGTGGAGAGCAGGTACCTTCGAAAGCAGAGTGGGAAAATGATCGGTTGGGTTAACAGTCAATCTAAATTGCCCGTTCTTGCTCTCGAACCGCAAAAGAATGGGTTTTGAAGGTGGCATGATGACTGCGAATGTACAAGTCGCCGAAGGTGTATCACGGAATGGAGTTCCGAATTGAGTGAGAGGTAGTTTTATGATGCTGAAGCATTGTGGGAAATTTATGCCTCAGCATCAATAAATGTATTACAGAAGCATCTCGAAAGTGACGAAGGCACCTGCGAGCTTCATCATATGTCGGCGTCGGCCAATCTTCGGCCCGTCCCCGCGCATCTATACTTAGAGTTTTGGGGATTTTGGCGAGGTGTTCTTTGTTCTGAACACGATTAACACGTCAGATGCGAAATTTTATTGCTCTCGACATTCTTCAAGCAAACACTTCTTAGAGAATAGAAATTGTTATTATTGGCTTTAGTTGTAAATGTTGACGAAAGGCGACCTGTGTTGAATCAACCCTTTCCTCTTCAAAGGGGCGGAACCATCTCGAGAGCTGCCGTCTGGCCCATCATAGGAAAGAGTGCTTCGGCGCGCACAGTGAGCTATGGTGGACCTGATCGGGCTCGCAATCCCTTTTGCATATGTAGGCATATTGGTTGGATCTCTAGCGACTTTCTCTTCACTCTACAGAAAACGGAAAGCAGGTGGGTGCCCCATGCGACGGTTCTATGGAGTACCTGTGCAGAAAGGGCTCACAAGACCACAGCGAAATCAACATCGCTCGAGCCTTGGTTCGGCCCTCATGTCCAACGAAATATCTACCTTTCTCTTCTCCATCTCGAACCTCAACCAGGTCAAGAAAAAGCCGCACCAATACCCGATAGCATATTGAAAGCGGCATTACTCCAACGGGCTGTGGAAGACATTCGAAGGATACTTACGATAAGAGGAGCCAAACAGCCGCTGAGTCAGCTTTTGCAACGGGGCAGTGTTGGGGATGATCTATGGCAAAGATTTCTGAGGGCAGAGAAAGAGATGGAAGCGGAGCTGAGGGACGTTGTGGAGGAGGTAAGAACAGCTCTCTGGCAGACGGTCAGAGTCTAACGAAGTTGCCAGGCGAATGCTCTCGCTACGAATTGGGGACAAAGTATATTCCAAAGCGCCAACGAAATGGTCAACAACGCAGCGATACGTGAGCGTGTTGCAGAACTGCAGGCTAAGGGCAAGGCAGACCGGGAATGGTGGGATAAAGAGAGAGAAAGTATATCAACAAAGTTCATGCAAGAGCTGGACGAAGGAGCGCCTCCAAAAACTTCAACTCCTGCATCGACAGGAGCTGGGAACAGTGACGAAGAGGCGGTTATGGTGGAGGGAGGAGGCCCCGCAGCAGGAGGCTCGACAGCAGGGTCGAAAGGTGGAACGGTGAAGAAGCGGAAAGGAAAGAAATAGTACACACGGGATGAGGCTCATAAAAGTGTACCATTGAATTGTATCATAAAGGTCGTCACTGTGTGACTTGGTCCCTTCTCATGTCCAATCTTCCGTGACTCGACGCGCTTGAAGGCGCATGGCATCCGAGACGGTTCAATCCGAACTCGAGTGCCTATTCACTGAACTACTTGTGATAATCCTAGGCCCAGCTGCTTTCGCACATTGCTTGGGACTATCTAGCAACGCTTCATCTAACCGCACTCGAATTATATGACCCGTCAACTATTCGATCGCGAAGATTAGCCGCCTGCGAAGCGTCAGCCTGGCATGGATCCAAAAGAACCCTCAGTTCCCCCCCTCACCCCAAAGACTCCAGCAGACCTACTTCATAAAACTCCCAATAATGAACCTCCTTACCAACACTCCCCTCACGCTCTCTCAACCCTCCCTTCCCCAACTCACCAACCCCATCATCCCCTTCCGGCATCTTAAGCTGACCTCTTAGTCGATCTAGCACTGGCTTCTCACCCTGGCAGCTCCAGCTACCATAACAGCTCTACCATCCACCCACTCGACGGGCAAGAGATATGAGTGGAAGTTATGACGATAGTAGTGGGACAGGGACCGATGGTCCAGGACGCGTCCCGCGGGTTGGGGGGCGCTGTTGGGATGGAAATCTTGTTCTCGGAGCATTCTTGTGGGTCTCTACGTGGTTCTCGTCTCGTCTGATTATCTCTTCATGGGCGCCATCTTCAGATCTGGCTTTAAGCTCACAAAACTGGTGCAATTCCGCGTCAAAAGCGATCTTGCAGTGGTGTTTATCAATCATGTAGCTGCGAATTCTATCAGTGGTCGCTTTTCTTCTGCCGCAGGACAGATATTCGTGAAAGTTGAAGATTAAGGTACGTCGACAAAATAGTCAAGAAACCTTTGACATCTTCCAGATCATCCCGATTCGGTATGAACATGCCATGTACGCTGTACATGTCGTCAACATTGTACAGGCATTGCGTTAGTGTATGACTTCTCTCGGTTGCCGAATGATGGGGCTGAGTGTCGAAGGGATGCGTCTCCTTTGCTTCTTCCAGGATTGGACATTCTATTACTTACAGCTGTCCTGGCCTCATCTGGGGCTTTTATGATGTTCGTATCGAGAACCACGGCCGAAATTGGGGGCAGTGATGCGATTTTACGTTTCATGTTGTGTTTATTACCGTGTATCAAACATCGTTCTGACGCAGCCTACCTTTTGTGTAGAATTTACTGGTGCTCAGTGTGCATGTGAGCGCGTTGGAGCTCGCCGCTCTCGAACTCCAATTTGCATGTTTCACAAGTGAGTGGAGAGACATTGGGTCTTTTAGGTAATCAAGCCATTCATAGATCTTGGTGTGAACTGTCGAGCTTAGGGGGTAAGCAGAGATTTTGAAGAACAAGGCGAACAGCAAGACCTTTGGGACATGTATTGAAGTCAACGCCGCGCGGTTGACGCACGATACTTCAACTCTAAGAACCGCTGTACACTCGACCGACAGCGGACCATTGTGAGTCGAGGAACATTTCGTGGTCACAAAGTTGGAGCTATTGCGAGATCGACAGATGATGGGTGACTCAGAGAGTGACTTGCTTATCCGAGAACTAGGTAATTCAACGATTTCTGAATTACATACATAAGATCGTGACAGATTGGGACGACCGTGAAGGTCTGTCAGGAAGTAAAAGGACATCACAAGTTATAATTTCAAATTTTGGGACTGAAACTAGGTATTGAATGGAAAAGAGGGGCTAAAAGGGCCACTTTGGCTTCTACCCCTTAACCCTTTCTCACTGCCTTGGGAACCATTAGTCGGGCTCAGGGCTTGCTGCTATGACTGGGTTTGCAACAGCAAATTTGGCATCAAGCCTTGAACCCCGGCCCACTGAGGAATTCTTCGTATTCTAGTTCGGGTTGGAACTCGCGGTATAAAATATTCTAAGACATCGTCAGTATCTTAGATAAGCGAGCATAAAACTTTGTCTCAATGAGTATACCGATTCGCTAGCCATCTTGAAGTTATAAGCTGCCTCCTCATCGGAAATTATGTGCTTTTTCAATCCATTTGCCGCAGCGGCATCAACTTCCAATTGAATCTTGCAGCTCTTCTCCATCAGTCTGAACAAGTATCCGGCTTCATCACAAGTCTTTCCCACAGTCAAAAGGCCGTGATTCATCAGTATCAATCCTTTCCCTTCCGGTCCCAGAGCCTGGGACAGTTTTGCCCCTTCTTCTTCACCAAAGACAATACCGCCGTATTGGGAGTACACCCCTTGAACACCGAAGATATTGCACACATCTTGGTTAAGCATCTCCAGAGGTTTGGCGAACGTCGAATAGGAGACACCGTGGATTGAATGTGCGTGACAGATCGCGTGGACATCGGGCCGAGCTTTGTGGATAGCGGCGTGTATCAAAACGCCAGCAGCATTGACCGGCCTGCTTCTATTACCTCCAACGATTTCCCCATCGTAGTAATTGACCAGAATCATATCGGATGCCTTGAGCATACCAAAGTGCACCTGTTTCTGTGTCAGATCTGTGTAATCGACTCTTGTAGCTGGCCATCATTGGGTACACCCTACGCCCAAAGGATTCATCCACATTGCATCCGTCTGAATAGGATCGCGCACGGTGATATGGCCAGACATGCCTTCGGCATATCCAAGTCTCGCGAATACGCGGAAGACACCGGCCATGTGCTCCTTTCTGACAATTATTTGAAGTTAGTATTCCTGATTTCATGGTGTTTCAATTACTCCGTACATCCATTGCCTTTCGTCTTCACGGACGTCGAACGATGGAATTCCGGGAAGTGTAAATCCGTGTGATATAGCCTCCAAAGGTGAGGGCTTTACACCTGTTGTTGACGCGGCATTTGGATGGGCTTCGGAGGTTGCGATGGGCGCCATGGCGGTAGTACGTCTGCCTGAACGTGGAGCTTTAAGCTTTTAGCGCTGAGGGTGCACGGCGCTGTCCGAAAGTGGTCTCTTGCGATCTTCTAAGGAAATTCATATACTGCCTATGCGCATTACCGAGTAGGTACTCTTGTCATCGAGAGATACCTTACGTCATTTACCTAGCTTTCTAGCACCTTAGGTAGGTACCTTAGCTCGGAAAGATGGTTTGACAAGGCTGAATGATCATCGGGAATTACCGACTTAAAGATCCAATGATATCGCGAATCTATTGGATATTGTAGTTGACGAATCGACCACAACACGCTAATCGAAGTCGTCGGTGTGCTACCACGCAATCATCGCAGTATCCTAGAAATATCTATGCTGATATTAGACATCGGTCGACGTCGGGATAGGCAATACATAGCGTTAGTGCTACGGCAAGCGTTGTGCTCTCGTTAAGACTTATTAAAACGTCGTGTCTCATTGTACGGAGTACTGTTCCCTCGTCAGGAATGCTAAAAAGGATGCCGATCGATTTTATCTGGAAGTCGAAGGCTTACACGAAGTCTAGGAGCAACAAGACTTTCGCCTTAAGATCACTCGGAAAAGTTTTATACGATGCCCAGCATATCTTGAGAACTTGCAAAAGAAACTAGAGCCAGGAAAGGGTCGGAAGGCCATTAGTCGGTATTGGATTCGATTTTTAGTCGAGAGCTTTTGGGCAGCCGCAGTGAACCGACAGAAAATTGCGTTGAGTAATGGGGGTTCGCCGTCGGCGTCTCGAACAATTATGTCCATTCCTGCCTCGACGAGGACATTGATCATGCCTACTGTACCTTCTCGCTTGCAGAAATTATACAGAGCTGATCCGGAATAACTAATGTTTCGAAGGCGAACGTCTGCCTTATGGTCAAAGAAGACATAACGGAAGCCTGACATCAAATATGTAACTTCGAACAGCGACGCTGAGCTTCTTGCCTCACCACCCGCCGTTTAATAGTTGTGCACTTCATATTCTGAACCATCAATCCTGCGTTACAGTTCAGAAGCAGCATCAAGTCAGCTTCTGGGCCTTCAAAATATGTCTCGGAACTATATTAACTAGCGACCGCAAACGGAATGAAGAGCAATTGCAGTGCAGAAAGCAGTATATATGCACTCCTCATGATAAAAAGTCTCCCGCCATGACCCTGGCCAATGGCCATGCCCGTGCACCAAATCCCTGAACCATGGTGTCTCGAATCCATGCATGAAACCACTGAAATGAATAATGCGATTATGCGATATACGAAATCGCTAACCCTTAGTCCTACTGTGGCGATCAAAATACAAATATTTGAAAGAAGTATGAGATGTCGTGGCTTTACCATGACGCTTCTTCGCAGCACTTGGCAACCATTTGTATAACCTCTAGTCGGTAGTAAGCAACACCGGTTTGACAACCACAATACGATCTATGTCGACAGAGACTGGAGTAAGACAGCTAAAAATGTGGACTGTAAGGGTCCCGGCTCCGATCTCCAGATCCAGCGTTTAACTTGATATAGATCTCGAATCTAACATCAAGGACTAGTAACCCCGTAAATAGTTCCAAATTGAGAGCTCCCGATCTCAATCTCTGGAGTTTTCTGTAGGGAGTACCTCTCCAAGGAGTACTCCCTCGCATCAGAGGCAATTCCAGCACCAAGATCCTGGCTCGAACGGCCCTCGCGATTAGGGCTGCTGACAACATCCGGTACAACTTGTCCCGTTGTTTGCACGTCATTCATTCTCCTTAGGAAGCTCTGCGCTTTGTCCCATGATTTGCTCTGTAGCTCGTACTGACGTCCATCTGCGCCAGCAGCCGTCAAGCGTTCAAGTGGAATCTCATACACTTCATCCATCTTGACATAAGACTTCTTCTCGGTATAAGTCCAAGCGTCCAAGCCGTTGCACAGTTGCAGCTGAATTCCACTATGCTGATTCTTCCTCGACGGATATATGGGTAGGTAGTCGATGTCCTGTAATGTGGAGGTGGCACTGGATGTGATCTGCTCATCACAAATATCATTCATTTGCACTGCACGCCCAGTGTTCGAAAGCTACTAACACAGACTACCTTGACCCAATCCCATCGTTCCGCCCATCCAAGTACCATAACCATATGACCGCGCGCCGCTTTGGGCAGGCATGCGTCGGTCGTAGCATATTGCTGACTGTTGCCTTTCTGTGGGAGGACTTTGTAGAACTTGCCGTGGGGCAGGTTTTGGGAACATGGTGACAAAAAGCTCGAGCTGAAGGCTAGCTTGCGGTAGACACGCTGGCTGTCACTTAATAGCTCAGGTTAAGATATGGTGTCACTTTGACAACAAGCAGACTTTAGAATCAGAGGACCGACCACAAATAGTGTTGGAATATGACGATCATTCAATGTAAATCATGTAGAGGCCTCATATATGGTTCAATTAGCATTACATTGATTGCTATGTAATTGCTATGGAGTAACAAATGAAGAGAGTATACGAATCTACGAACGCGGAATGACTAATCATGCGGAAGGCCATCTATTGGCTGATTTCCAACAAATAGACATTGACAAGTTCTAAAAGTCATGGAGTGAGCTTTCGATTGTCGTTCCTTCAGCCTCGCGGCCCTGAAATAAGTCAGCCTTGTAGCCTACGAGCATGGTGGGAAGTTACACGTAACGACTCACAGTCATTACAAGCGTCGAGCAGGACAGATGTATGAAAGAAGAGGCGAGAACAAGGCTGTAAAGCATCTAGCACACCCAAGGCGCTCCAGAATATATGAATCTGTAATACCGATACAAGTTTTTATATATCTAGTACAATATAAATGGGTAAGATAGTAAGTTAGTTTCCAATACTATCAACATTTGAAAGCATATATAAATTAAAATAGCGGATCAACCTCTGTCGCTCGAGCGACCTAGTATAACAAACTATTTATGCTAGGGGTAGACGTACCCAATTACTTGAATTCAATTACTCCGGTTCGAACCGCCACGCGGAAAATTTTCCACCACTTGGAAATTTTCTAACTCCAAACTTGCAAAATCCAACAATGGGTTTTCGTACGATGACAATCGTCATCCGAGCTTTTTGTCTCTTTGAATGTCGAGATATTCATTTGGGGGAAGAGGGGAAGTGATCGGTACTTTTCATTCATCAACCCCTCGATCGCAAGGATTCATACTACACTTTGGAATACAATCCACATCAACTTCTCCATAGCCACTGTCCCCTTGATCTCGTTTACATAACAGGCACTCCGCCATGACGGCTTTGTTGCCCTCGCTCATATCAACATTCGCCTCACCAGAATGTGCCGTTGATGCCGGTAAACCTGGGGTCTCTACTCCCTGGAGATACTAATACAGAATTTGAATAGTTTTTGCGTTTCGCCGCGTGTCTGGGCGAGCTATTGTGAAGGAGATATCCTGTCGAAGGGCGACCAACAGGATCATTGATCTTTTCAGGATCAGCAACCTGGTTTCTGCCGAGAATCGTCGCGAGGACAGCGACGTCGTCTGCCAATCACTAATCTGCCGATCACTAATAGACGACTGCAATTACTCTTGTTGGTCGGGAGTGAATGCAGAAGATTTGAGCCCTACAAGAAAGTCGGGTTGCGGGCGAGGACCATTGACGAGTCCGTCGCAAGTGCTGCTCTTTCCCAAAATACAATGTGTGCCTTGCTTGTAGCAATGAAGGTATCGTACTTGTATTCGTGCCAATGAATACGACTTCTCCTGACGCGAGAGTCACAGTGATGGCAAAGATCTCTACCCTCTTCGCATTTGTGAATACAGCCGAGGAAATTCATACCTCCAGAGCGCCCTTTTCCACTTGAGCCGCCTCTCCTAACAATTTTACGAGCAAAATCCATCACGTGAGTCAAGATATTTCTACATT
This sequence comes from Usnea hakonensis, assembly GCA_013423325.1. Lineage (NCBI taxonomy): Eukaryota > Fungi > Ascomycota > Lecanoromycetes > Lecanorales > Parmeliaceae > Usnea > Usnea hakonensis. Next base: position 1,318 of record BLJB01000005.1, on the reverse strand, counting down.
GTTTTAGAAGAGTGAAAAAGAGTGTGTTGGAAATAACGCAGAGCCGCTCTAACCCCTGTCACATTGATACTCTACGTATATGCAAGTGCAAGTCTATGTGCATAGCCTAGCGGAAGGTCTTGGGAGCGCACACTGGGACCGCAGCGCACAGTTCGGATAATAGATAATACGACCCGGCTTGGCATAGATTTCGGTAGGAAAGTGGATATCAAATAACTTCTTTCTTTCACGAATTATATATATCAATAGGACGTTACGTGGTATTCATTTACCAATCATAGGCCACTCAGCAAGCTACTTAGACCACTCAGCAATCTACTCCACCTGCTCCGCACGAAGTACCAAAAGAGGAGGCAAAAGACGAAGAAAATACGGAGATCATTGCGGAGAAGCAAGAGCAACAGCCACTACACCAGAAAGAGCAATTGCCACTGTACCAGGCTACTATAGAGGATGACACCGAAATCACCACGAAGCAATACAAGAGCATGCCTAATAACAAGAGCACACTCTCTTCATTCCCATACCTGTGCACCACACCATTTTCGGGAGACCTAGCTATATGCCTCAGCAATAGACTTTTCGCTCACCACCATACCTTAATTCTCGGCCTTATATTTAACACCATATTCGGCTACATTCAGTACACGGCAAGCATGGAGGCCTCAGGCGAACGATAAATGACTGTAGCAGAAAGGCAATAAGAATGGAAGTACTATTATTAGTCAGAAACTTAGCCCTACCAAAGCAGTTTCGATCCGGCAATACCTCGGACAATGCGCCATTCGGCTTGTTTTCATAGATTTGGAGCACATGGATCCATTCGTCTTTTCAGCAAATTTGCGGTCGGAGAAGGAGGCACCAAAAGCACTTGTTTTCAGCGATTTTCTCACAACACCATTACCAACCCAGCATAATAAGGCACAGCACCACTATCACTACTACCTCACCGTCACCACCTCGCTATCGCTAATAGCCATAGGGGCATAGCCTTTTTTCTTTTTTGCGGGCACTTGTTACGGATATCCTCCACCGTATATGCGGAGCCTTATAGGGCTTAGCGAGGCTTGGCGCGCACACATGAGGAGGATTCTTCCTGTAGATACTCTTTCTTCTACATACATTATTACCATTCCATATTATATAATACCAGTCATTGATATTCCTTGACAGATAGTTTGTGTGAGGATAGAAAGGTACATAGAATTGTGTGGTATCTACACTAAAAAAGAGGTACCTCGGCAACGCGATTATAGTGCGCCCGAAAATTATCCGAACTGTGCGCTGCGGTCCCAGTGTGCGCTCCCAAGACCTTCCG